>OX243822.1:34515689-34808189 GCA_945859605.1 Lumbricus rubellus | reverse complement strand
ATTCTTACAGCCTTGCAAATCGACCGTAACACAAAGTCATTTGGTGTTCAGTAGCATTGGATATTTCTATTATATATCTTTATCTATTATCTTTCCATAATTAAGCTGTTAGATCCTGTCCACTCGTTTCATCCTTTATGACGATGACTACAACGACGACGATGATGACGAATTAACTGGAGTGATTTTTTGTTGTTGTTTTAATAGTTCGGCTGAGTGGAAGTTAAGAAAAATAGACGACTACCCAAGAAGTACAACTCTTCGTAAAGTCCACATATAGAATACTAAAGACTACTAAGCGTCTCGGTGACTTCAAGTACCAGTTGTCTTTGTTAGTCACTAATTAGGCCCTATAGGGCCTATATATTTGCACAATTAGACCTGTGATCCTTATACCTGGTAGCCTACACATGGGCGCCCGCAGAAATTTTTGCAGGCAGGGGCAAAACACGATGGCTACGGTTTATTTTTTTCAAAAAGAGATGTAAAATTCAAATTAGAATATTAAGAACACAAGTATGCATTCACGTAGCTTTCTAAATGTAACTTTCTCAGCTTTACTTTGTGTAGGCTATCGTTTGTAGCCTATCTTTTGCGCTTTAGTGTGAAGAAATAAGTTAAAACGAAAATGTAGGAGGTAAAAATAGGAAAATCAATTTTCCAGGGGTCAAGTGCCCCCTCTTGCCCCTATGTGTGGGCGCTCATGCTTTGGTCATGATTCAAATGAAGATCACAATATATTTAAAGTTGGTGGGCTGACTGCTAACAACACACTTTTCGCCAGTCGGTGCGTGGGCGGTTTTAGGAGGAACGCTACGTACAGTACAACATCCTATCAAGACCGCATGGTGGGTCATATAAGAGAGCGGGCGACTAACTACTGAGACAGGTGTGTGAGTCTGGGACATATAAAATTTGTATAGGTCTACTAGCTGAATCACCAGGCCATCAATGTAGGCCTACTGCATGCGTGAATTTTGCTTCTTATAGGGAACGGGGGACGATTTTTACGATCGCGAACCCTATTTTTGTCGGCTATTCGTGAAACATTCGCAGGCAATCGATTGATTGGATCAAAAGTTTTGTGGAAGATAGTTAGGCCTACATTAGGGTGGTCGTTAGAAATGAAAGTTGGAATCTACTGTTCTCCAAGTTTAAATTTGGTGCCATTCCATCCAGAAACATCACACAAAAAGTTGTGAGAGAAAATATTAATATTTAGGACTTGCGCAACACCATCAAAGTTTCACCATGTTCCAAAGAAGCGAAAACTTGAATTGCAAGCATAATAAACCATTCATCCTCAAATCAGAATTCAATACAATGTGACTATATTATTGCATACATGATTACCAATGATTACACTGTTTGGTGATCATATTGCAATTATTATTATTGCTGCTTAGGTATTTAATCAATGTCAATGTGACCTTGAAGACTCTGCGGCACTCTCTTTTGCTTGTGCTGAGAACGAGTTGCGATGTTCTTCTACAACTTCTGATATAAATTGTTTTTGATGTTCATTCATTGTACTTGAGGCATTGAAATGCTGAATAAGGGTGACACCTCGCTCAGCTAGATCACTGATAACCTTTATGGATCTCCAGCTTGTCGAGCTCTTCATGCAGTCTTCATGCTTTATCCGACCGCTTAACTGGATCGTGTTCCAGAAGTGCATCTAGTAGTTTAATTCAAGATGCAGAACAGGTCATGGGTTGAATTTATCACGAAATGATGTCGATCTAGCCTTTTTTGCGAATGGTTGGGAGAAGAGTTGTTGTATACGTTTGAGGATCTCATAACCTTCTTTGTCCACTAGAACTGCTATGATCAATTTCTTCTGTCCCAATGACGTGTCATTGGGAAAGAAACCTAAGCTTGCCAACAGCTTGGATAAATACCAGAGATTTCGGCCAAAGGGTGTCACAGCGGCATCAGCAATGACCTTCCGTGCATATAAAGAGAGATAAAACAGCAGTACTAGATCGTTGCTAGGATCAGTGGTTGCTGAATGCTGGTGGGGTTTGAAACTAATGGCGGCCATGTAGATGCATGTCCCAAATAGACTAATAAGCTTAATTAATTATTTCCGGATGCTCCCACACATATTCGTCATAAGATGAGCCGACTCTTTGACTATAATCGTTGCTGTAGCCTAGAGGAAACTTGTCTTGAAATAGCAACATCGTCAAGCAGTAAATTGCTCTCGTCGTCCATTTAGGCTACTGTTATTGAGGGGTTTGCAGCCGAAGCTAGCTTCTTTGAACCTTGCCGGTCTGCAGCTTCCAGATATGCTCAGTCTCCTGAGTTAGAACTTTGTCAAAGAAGCTGCTTAGTAGTCTGGGTGATACTGTCCCTGATGCCAAGTTTTTCACGCTTATGATGAAGGAGCAGTACTTTGAGCAGTTCTCTGCTAGAACGTCTCTTCAAGATGGCAGCTTGGAACCTTTGAAGCTCTCCTCTGTCCTCTAGCATGCGATATTACCGCTAACGCTATTGTAATCGGCATCGCCGTCTCACTATTAGATGCAGACCTTCTCACTATTAGATGCAGACATTTAAATAATGCCCCTGTAATGCTGTATATGTTAATAATAATTATGCATGGCGTTGTTGGAAACAAGTTCAGCAATGAACAAGCAAAGCATGTTCAAGTGGTGAAGATAAAAACATGTCTGTAAGCCGATACAACAGGTCGAACAGGAAGGGAGAGCAAGGATATCGTTGTTAGGAACACAAACAATTACATAGAACCTTTGCATCATAACACTGTAAGCTTATAGGGCCTAATACATGATAAATTCTACAATGCATGAGATACTATAGGCCTACGGCCTAAGATATAATAATAGGCCTAATGTATGTAAGAATAAGTGTATTGTGTACGGTGGTGCATTGATGACTTGGAATGTAACTAATAAAAGATCATAACATTGGACAGAATAGATCATTTTTCGCAGGAATTCCCTCACTTGTCAATTACCGCTAAAATGTTCATAAAAATAGATAATTAGCAATCACTGATGACAAAAACATTGTAGAATATATCTTTCAGCTGTGCCTAAGTAAAAATCATAAAATATTTCTGTCAGAAAACTATAATTCTAAGACTTTGAAGTAAATAATACTTATGCTCAAAATTACGACAATTATTTGTAAAATACTAAACTTCAACGACGTTGCGCAAGTCCTAAATATTTTTCAATTCTGATAATTTCTGGGCCACATAGGTTTTAGACCAAGTGGCACGGAATGGCGGGTTGGAGAAATATGAGATCTGAAGTTGAAAATTTTCTATTAGAGATGCAACCACCCTAGCCTACATACATACTTTCTTCTTTATAATTATTATAGATATTCGTATTACACTTTATATACAGGGAAAAGAACGCTTTTAGAGTCTTAGCACCTGATACCACATTGAATTTTGCAAGGGTACATGGTAAAAGCGGGAGATGAAGCAGTGGTGAGGACTATTACAAAACTATGCAATCAAATCTGGAGAACTGCGGAGTGGCCGGAGGACTGGAAAAGGTCCGTGTTCATACCAATATTCAAGAAAGGAGACGCGAGAGAGTGTGAAAATTATCGAACGATAGCGATGATATCGCACACGAGCAAAATACTCCTCAAAATAATACACAAAAGAATGGAGAAGACAATCGAAAGGGAATTACCAGCCAACCAAGCGGGATTCAGGAAGGCGCGAGGAACGCGCGATCACATCGCCAATATAAGGTGGATTATGGAGAGACAGAGGGAATACGGTCAACAGGTGCATATGTGTTTTATAGACTACAGCAAAGCGTTTGATTGCATAGACCATACGTTACTGTGGAAGACATTGATTGAGATGGGAATACCGCTACATCTGGTAAAACTACTAAAAGGTCTTTATGTGGATCAAGAGGCGGTGATAAGAACTGAATATGGAGATACGAGTAAATTTAAAATAAGGAAAGGAGTGAGGCAGGGGTGCATTTTGTCCCCTTTCCTGTTCAATCTGTATGCCGAGAGAATTATGAGGAGAGCTGGATTGGAGGAGGCAACAGAGGGGGTAAGGATAGCGGGGAAAATACTGAATAATCTGAGGTACGCCGATGATACGACATTATTGGCGGGTAAGAGGGACGACCTAGTCGAGTTAATAAGAAGAGTCAGGAAGGAAAGCGAAAAGGCGGGACTATACTTCAATGTAAAGAAAACAAAGGTTATGACAACTGCAACATGGGAAAACTTTGAGGTGGATGGAGAAACGATAGAGGTAGTATCGAGCTTCACATTCCTGGGATCTATGATAGAGAAGGAGGGAAGAAGTGATATGGAAATAAGGAGGAGGGTAACAATGGGGAAAACGGCAATGAACGGTCTGGAAAAGATTTGGAAGGATAAATACGTGAGCAGGGAAACAAAGAAAAGACTGGTAAAAGCACTGATCTTCCCAGTGGTCCTATATGGATGCGAGACATGGACAAAGACACGGGATATGGAAAAGAAAATCAATGCATGTGAGATGTGGATTTGGAGAAAGATGCTAAGGATTTCATGGACGGAGAAGAGAACTAACGAATCGGTGCGCGTGGAGCTCGGAATAGAGAGGGAGGAGACACTGCAGCAAACAGCAACTTGGAGGAAACTGAGCTACTTCGGCCATGTGATGAGATCTAATGGTTTGGAAAAGGAGCTGATGACGGCATGCGGTGAGGGAAGGAGAAGATGTGGAAGGCCAAGGAAGAAATGGTTGGATGAGGTACAGGAAAAGTCTGGCATGAGACTGGAGGAGCTAAGAGAGGCGACTAGGGAGAGGATCAACTGGAGAGGATACATCAGGGATATCGCCAGAGCTGCAGAAGCTGACGGCACCAGGTGACATAAATAAAGTTCAAAGGACTAAAATTAATAAAATAAGTGCTGTGTGTAGAGGAACGCCTCTGAAATTATTTTAACAATCTTATCCGTCGTTTTCCAAGTTACCGGCTGAATTATGGTGATTCTAAGTAGCCCACAACTAAGCAAATAATGCAAATGCACAATACATTGATATAAGACTGAAGTGCATGGCTGTAGAACCAGACGAATAGAAAAGGAGGAATCTGGATAAAACGTGTGAATGTGATGCGTTTTAATGTAAAAGCGAGAGAGACGAAAGTAGGGAGTAACTAAAGAGTTATAATGAAGATTAGTTCTCACTAGAGGTTTCCTAAATTCGTTTATGGAGAGGCATTTCGAGGAAGCCAAGAGTGGAAAGAGAAGGGATAAGATGCGGACAGAGAATTAGTCACATTCACTTTTCAGGGGAAATTTACGCGCATGATAATTATAATTCGCCTACTTTTTGAACTTTAAACTACAGAATAAACTCTTAAGGAAACAATCGATTTAGAAAGAAAACTTAGCAAACAATAACAGTGATTGATTTTTCGATAAAACACATGAAATCCGTTGTTCTGTGATACTTTATTAGATCATGCAAGCAATTAAAACTGGAGCGTCATCAATGCAATCATCAGTGCTAAGCTGCATGCATCTAATATTAGACCGACTGACATTCCTACAATAATAGGCCCTATTTTAACATTATATTGAGAGATTAATGTGAATTTTATGCATAAGTATTAGTTCAAAGTCAGTTCTGTCGAATTGAATAGGTTTTCAAGGAGACTCTAAAGTTGCGTCAATTGCAGTTTTTTCCTGAAGTTCAGAATCGTCTGTCAAAAACATCAAAGTCGAACTCTCACCATCAGCGATCTGCAAGAAATTAGCACGAAATAAATTCAATGTCTTCAGCTGCTTGATATTGACAATTTCAGAGGAACATATTCAGTCATGCAAAACTGGAACTGGATTCCTTGGATTTATTGGTTATTAGACATCGCAAACGCAATAGTTATTTCATAAGATTGAACTCAAGACCTTTGATTCTAATCTAGACAGGAAATGGATGTCGGATGTCTAGGGGACTGATTTCAACCGAAACCCAGCAATTATAATATTTAGACCAATAATGGTATTAGAGTTCTGCTTTGCCTGACTATCCAAGGAATGAGTGACGATAGAAAGATAAAGAGCATATTCTAATATTTAGACCAATAATGTTCATGCTATGCCTGACTAGCAAACGAGAAACCATTTTGATAGAACTTTTGAACTTCTGTTGGCTGAAGAGTCATTTCTAAACGAATGCCTGTGAAATGCCATTGCATTGCTTCTAGCTTTCCTATATTATTAGTTACTGCGTGGTTTATGAAAATCACTAGGGTTAGTTTTTTTATGTGATATGCAAAGTAACTGAATTGATTCTTAATTTCTTATGATAAATCATTGCTCCAGAAATTCGTCTTCAGTGATTGTTTGCAGTTCTGACTGTGTCTATTGCCGAAGAGCAATGCATGTTACTGACAGTAGACTAAGAGTAACACATGCTAAGATGCATCATCCTATTGTTACAGTCTACCTTTTGTCTCACATTCTCCACGGTGAATCATTCTGATCCTCTTGTTTGCCAGACACGCCGCCACGCCGAGTTCGCAACTGTTGCCGTAAGTCTTTCCATCGCTACCACAGACTGGATCAAACAGCGTTATGCACGCCGTATTGCACATGCATTTTCCAGAGTCTGGATCACAAGATTTTCCAGGAGGACATCTTTTTCCATCACATCTGGAATCTGGAACAGAAATCAATAAAAATTTTATTGATTTCTGCCCATTTAATGGGCTCAATAGCTGATTGTTGGAATGTTCGCACGGGAACATCAAGCAAAGTCTCTTCAATTGTCGCCTTTAACAAGATGTGACTGCTGCGCTGTCCCTAATTTTGATAAAGTAGTAGCCTAAATCTTGATTACTTTTGTACATTGGCCACATTGAAATTTATTGCAAAAGGCAAATCCACATACCGTAGCTAATGAGTGCCATAAGCAGTTTCTTTAGCCAAAATAATCTATGAGTCATAGTAATAAGGTCTTAAGCTACGAAGAAAGATTGAGAAGGTGTGGCTAACAGCAATGCAGAGAACGAAAAGCAAAGGCGATCTAATCGAAGCTTAAACTATCATCACTGGAAAGAAACGACTAAAGTGGAAGAGGTTTTTTTTAATTAGCACGAAGGAAGACAAATTGAGGACAACATTTAATACGTAACTCGAAGACAAAGAAAACACTTGCGCTGATTTTTTTCCGTTCAAGAGTAACAGACTCGTGGAATGGTATCGATGACAGTTCGGTCTGGGTGAAAAACGTCACGACTGCTTAGAAGAAGCTCGGGGAATGGGTTATTAAGCCTTTCAGGTTAACATGGAGTGATTCTAACACAGACTGCAATCCTCTCAGCCACTTAAAATGTTTTTTGTTATGTTATTACTTATAGTGATTTGAATGACAGCGCCGCTACTACGGTCACCTCCCCATTATGTTGCCATCAACAGTACCATTCAATAACCACTAAAAATACTGCCGCATACTACTTCTTTTACAAGTATTTGTAAGCTCACTACTGCAATAATTAATTATTACTACAACTAGTTTAGATGTTTGTCATCTTCAGGGCCGGATTAAGGCATGTTCAACATGTTCGGCTGAACAGGGGCCCCACACTTTAGGGGGCCCACAAAATGCCCCCCTCCAAATTTTTTCTGCAAATTATTTTTAACGAAACGAATATTTTCCGGAAAATTTCGCCGGATGACTAAAAAAAAAGAAAAAAAGGTCCTCAACTTTTTTGGCGTGAAATGGTATGATTTTCCCGAAAATTTCGCCGGATGACTAAAAAAAAGAAATTCTCCCGAGCATGGGCCCCCACAAAATTCTCCCGAACAGGGCCCCCACATTGCTTAATCCGGCCCTGGTCATCTTACTACCTTTGCAGCTTCCTTCGTGCTTCATCACGATGAACTTTCTTGCTTTACACGCCGCTACTATCAGGGCACACGGGTTGTCGTACGTTTTCCCGTCAAAATGGTTTACCAATTAACCGACACCATATCTTACGAAAGTTTCGAGGCTTGACCCTCTCGACTACCTACAATGCTGGTCAGTCTCAGTAACAGAAATAATTATGGCAATTTCTAGTCGGTAAGAATAAGCTGAGCGATCGCTTGATTTGGACGCTCAGAAGTTTAGAAACTTTAGACTATAAGCGACTAGGATATGAGTGAAAAGAAAGAGACTGAGACAGACCAAGACACAGCTAAAACACATTTAGTTAACTAGAACTGACCAGTGACCATTGTGACACAGAACGAAACTCTTTAATTAACAGAGCGGCACTCACAGCAACAGTAAATACCATGAAGTTCAACTTGGACATCTTGTCAAAGTCTACCCACACGATCTAAGTGAAGCAGAATGTGCAAGAACCGTTTACAACTATGTGAGAACAGGAAGAGATGCATAGACAGAGACGCGAAGATCCAGTAACTCACCATTCTGACACAGAACGAAACTCGTGAACAGAGCCGCACTCACAACAACAGCAACTACCATGAAGCTCAACTTTGCCATCTTGCCACACTGTTCGCATTCAATCTCAACCAATGCACCCTGACTCTCTGAGGACCACCCTTTTATAACCACTGACAATTTGACATACCGTACATAGTTGTCATAATTATTTTGATCGAAGTTTCACGCACGACAAGTGGACCAGAAGCAGAGGTCACGTATTATAAATCGAAATATCGGCTACGCCTGGTACAGAGGACCCAGGGGTTGGACCGGTTGGTAGTTGACTGAGACGCAGCGTAGGATTTGGTGCTTATTATTTGTTCTTTTCGTCCATGGCCCAGTTGACAAGGGTCATCGCTTTTTGGAATGATAATTTTGGTCCCAGTGTAACTCAGGCTTAGGCCTACAGAATTGACAGCGAACGGAACAAATGAGTTGAGCGTGAATCGGTTTTGAATGACAATGTACAATGTTTGCCCATTGGTTTACTTAGCTTGGCGTGCGTCTCGGGCTCCTCAGCGCGTGTGAGGCTGGTTCGCAAATCCATGTCTCTTTATCTCAGATACAGGCCTATACAAATTATACATATAAGTGTTCGGCTGCACGGTCTGTATACGGAAACTATGCCACTGATCGCACTCTGCGAGTTTCAGTCCCTAGCCTGAATAAAGGAACCAGATTTAACGCTCCTTTAGCAGCAACTACTCTTCTTTGAGGCGCTGAGCTTTTCCCAAACAACTAGAGTGGCAGACTCAGAGGCGTAGCGACCGCCCTCCGTGCCCTCCGACCAAAGGGGGCCCCGCAAGGAATGGCCCCTAAAAGTGCAAAAAAATGAAAGGTGCGACTATAGGTGATTGACATCTATTGAAGCCATTGCACATAAATGCACAATCCGTGTGGGTTTTGCTGGCAAAACCATGAAGTAAATACAGAATACGGAATACATTTACATTTTAGGCACTAGGCCTATGTATATTTATAATATGAACCCTGTATGTTGCATAAAATAAATGCCGCATCCCGGTGTCTCCATTGTAAGGGGCCCGCCGACCCGGACATTATGCTCGGAGGGGCCACGTTCATTGTTGCTACGGCCCTGGGCAGACTCCACATGTCAATTCGACTTCGAAAATCGATAACTTACTCGCACTAATAAATTTGCTGCAAACGTACCATTTGAAACCCCGCCCTTTTCCCTCCGCATGAGAGGCAGTGCTTGTGGGGTGGGGAGAAAGGGTTGTTCCAGCCAAGCACAAACGATCGCTGTAGCAGTAATTTTTTCCCGCAAAACTAGAAATGACTGCGACAATGATCCTGTTTAAATATTAAGCGTGTCGACTTTTGAAAAGTTACGATTCAAGTATCATGTATTAAATGAAGCTTTCTGGTACTGCAGCCAACTCCAAGTGAACTGTAGGCTGCCGGTCTTAAAGCACTTGGTGTCTGCGGTGGACTTTAATTGCAGCAACGCACTGGGTGATTGTTTATCGAACGGATACATTGAGACTTCTTTTGATGGTTTTCTCGCGTTTTTATTATGTGCAGTCATGTAGGCCTAAACGTATTTGCAACAACGACGAACAGAACATTTTCCCAAAAACATTTTTAAGCCGCTTTGAGCCTGGTCATCACGCTCCGTGAAGAGGGGCTTATCACTGTGTGATTGTTTATCGAGCGGATGCACACTGCATAGCTGCGTGACGTTGCTAATTATACAGATCGTTCTAACGCCAGAATGGCTCGACCTAAGCAACAAAGCAATTCAACTGAACGAGACCTTGACATCTAAGATCGTGAGTTCGGCATTAAAACCATTCTACACGACAGGAGAACATAGAATATAGATACAACTCGTATTTGCTTTAGTAGCCAATAGGGTCGCAAAGGTTTGTCAGTCACTCATTAAATTGAGTAAAGCGGGGAGGAGACCCGACCGACGACTCCAATTGGAGCGTAGACTCGGAACCGACCTGGGCTGGCGAATCAAAGTCCACCGTGCCCACCTTCTCGTGGTGCGACCTGTTAGTAACCTTTCCGTATGGAAGGGTGAACGAACGGGCACGGATGGCAAACAGGGGGAAGGCAATGGCAAACCACCCCTTATCTTCTGCCAAGAAAATTGAAATGATGTATAAGAGAGGCGACTAGGGAGAGGATCAACTGGAGAGGATACATCAGGGATATCGCCAGAGCTGCAGAAGCTGACGGCACCAGGTGACCAGGTGAGCCAAGTTGTGGACTTTGCAGTTCAAATTAATTCATCATACTTCCGCTTTCTATTAGCCTACTACTTTGTTCATTTTCATATTAGTCATAAAAATGATGTGAGTGTTGAAGACCGATATGCCTACTTCGACGACTTCTATTCCTCTGGTTTGTCTATGAAACAAATTATGACGGATGAGTTCTTCTTTCTTCTTCTTTTTCTTCAGAATAATAATTATTAATCCCTCTCTACGGATGGGTCAGCCACTCGGATCTTCCTCCTCTTCCACTTTCCTTTGTCTTTGATGTCTTCATTTTTCAGTTTTAGCTGTTTCATGTCTTTCCGTTGCGCATCCTCCCATCTCTTCTTTTGTCGTCCCCGTCTTCATTATCCTCTCTTCTCATCACCTGACTGTACCATCTCAACCTCTCATCTCGTATCTTGTCAGTTACACAAGCCCCTCCGAGCTTCTTTCGGATGTCCTCGTTCCAGTACCTGTCCCTAAGCGAAGTTCCTAGTATCCACCGTGTCATTCTCATCTCCTTCCTCTCCAGTAATTCTTCCCCTTCTCGGCATCATCCAGGCCTCTGCCCCATAGATTAGTCTATAATCACTGGTCTGACCATTGATTCAGGCTAATAATTGTACATCTCCATTTCTTTCTGTGACAACGGCTATTTCAACAACTATTCCGACGACTTTCAATTATCATTCAACGCCGTTGCAAACCGCATCACATTCGCCTTTTCGCAGAATTTATTTTGGAGTAGGCCTAACCGTTCTAAAACCCACGAACTCAGAGTCTCTGGACAATATTTTGCTTCCTGATGGATTAGAACCATCTCGAATTAAAGAAACTATATTCGCGTTTATTAATTCTAACTCACAATCCACACGGTAAAATTAAATCTTTCAGTACTATAATAATAGTAGACCTAACCGATGATAACAAGATTATACAAATACCAAATTGAATTATATGGTAGCCATGCAAGGCGACTCGCTCTGCTAACCCTCATTGATGTCTGCAACGACGATGTTGATGGCGGTGGAGAATTGAGTTGATTGAGCAAGAGAAACTGATTTTGTTGTCAAAATCTTTCCTGCTTGTTTGAAACTGATCGAAAGAAAGAAAGGATTAAGATTAAGCTTACTCATGAAGTGCAATTCTTCACAATGTCGACATTATTTTGTGGAAGATAGTTACATAAGATTAGATCTACATACTTTATTCTTTATAATTATACTAGCTGGGATACCCGGCGATGCGCCTGAATGCTATGTAAATGGCCGTGAAGCTATGGTGACGGAATTTTTGGGCCCCCACCATGGCCTCCTCCACTGGCTGGACTTGACGGTCCTCTGTATACATTCAAAATTTCATATCAATAGCTGCAAAGCTGCCAAAAAATTTCGCCCCCAAAATGTTGTCCACCCCGTACAGCACCCTGCCCCTACCAGGCCCATGCCAGGCGAGGTGTGTGTTGGTTTGGGACGACGTGGTCCCGGTGGCACCCTATCGAGCTGCAACTTTTCAAGTGAATAGCTGTGAAACTATGGCGATGGAATGGAAAGAGCTAAAGTTTGGCTTTTCGCATCCCACCGTGGACCCCTGGTGGGAGATATTCACCAACCTCTCCACTGGCTGGACCTGACGGTTCTCTGTCTAGATACCGTACAAAGTTTCAGATCAATAGCTGGAAAACTGCAAAAAATTGGACCCCGAATTTTTTTGCCCCACCCTAAACAACGCCGTGCCCCACCCGGCTCTGCGGGGTGAGGTGAGTGTTGGTTGGTGGCGAGGTGGTCCCGGTGGCACCCTATCTATCTGCCACTTTTCAGGTAAATTAATAGCTTGAAACTGCGGCAATGGTAAAAAATATGGAAAATGGAGTTTTCGCCACCTACCCCATTCTCCCCTGGTGTTAAAGATTGCCAACTCCTCCACTCTGTCTAAGTGAAATATTTGGCATCAATAGCTGCCCAAAAATTTCGCCCCTTTAAACAAATTTTTCCCTCTCTAAACAACGCCCTGCCCCACCCGGCCCCTGTGGGGCGAAGTGTGTGTTGGTTGTTGGCAAGGTGGTTTCGGTGGCACCCTATCTCGCTGCAACTTTTCTGGTGAATAGCTGTGAAACTATGGCGATGGTATAGAAATAGGAAAACTTGAGTTTTTGGCCCCCTCCCATGCTTTCCCTGGTGGTAGAGATTTGCCAACTCATTTTCTGGGTGGAACTGACAGTCCTTTGTCTAAATGCAAAGTTTCACATCAATGGCTGCCCAAAATTTCCCCCCTCAAAAATTGCCCCCATCCTGGCCCCATGGTGTTAGAAATTCGCAAACCCCTGCACTTGCTAAGTTTGATGGACACCTGTCAAGGTGCAAAGTTTCAAATCAATAGATGCGAAACTGTGGGCGTGCATTCTGGACAAAGTCGTTTACATACATACATAGATAGATAGATACATACATACATACATACATACATACATAAGTAGTAGTTAATTGTGCCCTTTGGGGGTCTTTTATTATTTCCTGAGGGGGGTGCTCGGTAGTACAGTGGTTAGCGCGCTGAACTGTCAACCAAGCGGTCTTTTATTATTTCCCTGATTCCTCCTCTTCTCCTTTGGGGGTCTTTTATTATTTCCTGATGTAAAGTTAACAACTTGACTTTTTTTGAAGAAGTCTGATATTGAAGATAAATTAAGTTAAAATGGTGCTAAAGGTTAAGCTGGAGGGTGTTTGCCATTGAAGAAACAATCAACTAATTAATCAGTTAAAAATGGTGCTATAGAAACCTGTTAAGCTATACATTCTGTAGGCTTACCGGTATCATTTACGGTGTTTTAGATTGAGAATTAGCCTAAACGAAGATTATTATTAAACTGACCTACATCTGTACTTTTCAATACGAGTGACTTTCAATGTTCAATGAGCTATAATTGTCAACAACAAGACCTGGCGACGACACGGTTGGCCAGCTGTACATTCACTCGCAGCCGTGCGCTCATTCATGTCGCTCTATTAATTTTGTATAAGACCAAAAATCACGCGCTGTAAAGAGAGGACTACAATAACAATACAGGTGTTGTGGTTTCACGTCCAATGGTTAACATTGAGCTTTCCTGAACAGCAAAAGCGATGTACAAAGCACATTCGAAGAATGGGAAAACCGCACGGGTTGCATACATTTTGGATGGATGAACACATTAGGCCTAAATAATAACTCGTGAATAAAGTCATAAGGTCATTTCCATACCAGGCGAATGATCATAAAATAGGACCCCAACTTGACACACACACACACACACACACACACACACACACACACACACACACACACACACACACACACACACACACACACACACACGCACGCACACGCACACACACACTACTTACAACCGACCTATAACATCGTTGGCACTTCACACGTGGCACAATGCGATTAAATCTTATCCTACCCCATGCAATTTGAACAAAAAACGTCCTTGACCAAAAATATTGTCGTTCTATTTCCGGTTTTGTCGCTGCAGATAAAATCCGTCGCTGCTGTCTGATGAATACAACTTTATAGACCACAGTCGTTATTATGAAGACGCAAAATGAATATCGCTGTTCACCAGACTATGTATAGGCTACACACACCCACACCAGCAGACAGACAGACAGACAGACAGACAAACAGACACACACAGACACACGCACGCATACACATAGACACAGACACACACATACAGACACACACGCACACATACACGCAGAGATACACAGACACACATACAGAGACACAGACACACAAACAGACAGACAGACCCACGCACGCATACACGAGTTTTCAGCAGAAGCAACATGAAACACAACGTAGTAACTAGGCCTATAATAATAATAATAGTTATTAGTGTTCACTGTTCGTTAGATTGCGGCTACCGTACCGTACGGTGGCGCCGCGTGGCGAATAGGTGTAATCAGTTCAGCGTATGCTAGTCGTCTGTAGCTATAAGCTTACGTAGGCCTATATATGCAAGAGCAATGTGTTTCGTCTATATAAAATAATAGGCTATAGCTTCGAAAAACGATTGTAATAATGGAACTTAATTAACATACAACCTGTAGGCCTATCCTACGATCTTCGATGCATAGTGCAGATTCTTCGGAAATGACCATAACTGCAGCGAAACGAATAAGCTTACAAGAATACTTAACTAAACTTCGGTAATGTTAACTTAAGTAAAACAACTGGAATTTTAGCCGAGAAACAAAACTAACATCAGCAACAAACCAAACGACGTTTAGCAAAAACTTGACAACGCCCCTAGGCTTAGGCCAATATAGATAGGCTACACACAAAAAACCCAGTTCTACCTTCGCACTTAGTCAAGCATATCGCTGGTGATCAATAGAAAGATTCCCGTTAAAAACTATCTCCCCATCATGTAACAATATATATATATATATATATATATATAAATATTCAATCACAATCAAACAGACCTCTTATAATTTTTGTCTAATACTTGTATATCGCTGGTGATCATTAGAAAGTTTCCCGTTAAAAACTATCCCCCATCATGTAACAATATATATAAATATTAAATCACAATCAAGCAGAGCTCTTATAATTTTTTGTTTAATACTTGTATATCGCTGGTGATCATTAGAAAGTTTCCCGTTAAAAACTATCCCCCATCATGTAACAATATATATAAATATTAAATCACAATCAAGCAGAGCTCTTATAATTTTTTTTGTCTAATACTTGTATATCGCTGGCGATCAATAGACATTTCTCCGTTAAAAACTATCCCCCGTCATGTAAGCAAGCAGACTTATAATTTTTGTCTAATAGGCTAATATTTTGTCTAATTATTGGAGGGATACGGGTTCCTTCCTACAGACTCAAATAGACTATCGTCGGCTTCTTTAGCCAAATCTGATAGGCAGGTAGCCCATCGATGCGTTCTGAAGAGAAAATCGTCGAGTAGTAGTATAATTAATAAGTTGGGGGGCATTGCGTTTTAGAAGTTATAAATCAGTTAAACTCACAATGATATCAAGTCTTTATTATCAACCCATGAATTGAAAGAATCATCATAGCCTAACCATTTAACCAATGATCGGTTTCCACTTTTTCTTATAATCTTCTCTATTTTAAATGTATCTTGCGTTGTCGATTGTAACTCAGCTTCATAAAATGTCCCTTTTATTTCTTCTCCATGATAGTCAGATATTTTATAGGTTATAGGATCTGTGTATTGGATTTGTGTTATTGTAAAAACTTCCTGTGTCCAACGATTTGTGTAGCCTTTCTCAAATGTCTTTTTCTTCTTAGAAATTCTTACTTTATCTCCTACCGAAAATTTAGGTTTAACAGTTTCAGGTACAGCATCACCATACAGATTCGTCCACACAACCCATTCGTTTGCTTTGATGCTCGCTTTAACAGGAGTCATTTTAATGGAAGAATGTCTTGTGTTGTTGTATAAACTAACCATATTATCTAAAACATCGATATATCTCTGAGTTGAATTTGCTGTAAAATACTTAAACATTTTCTCTTTTACTGTTCTATTAAATCTTTCTACGATACAAGATTTCTCTTCGTTCTCAGTTGAATACAACTCCATACCTAATGATTTTACCTGTTTATTATAGAATTCTGTTCCCTTATCGACCCAAAGTTTATCACCCCTTCTTTTACTCGTATTAAATATTTTAACGAAAGCATCTGCCACAGATTCTCCGCGCTTATCTTTTAACGGCTGAATAAATGCATACTTGGAGAATATATCAATGACGCTTAACAAATATTTCACACCAGAATTAAATTTAGCATAAGCCTGCATGTCAATCAAGTCAGCCGCCCAAACTTTGTCCACTCCCTGAACATAAACAACTCGCTTCCTGAACTTCCTGACTATAGGTTTATGCAATTCGTCAGCAAGTTGGTCTGTCCATCTCAGAGGTTTTTTTTCAATCCCATTCCAAAATGGGTCTTCGTCGATAAAATCGGTTTAACGATAGATCGTTCAATTCGTTCGCGGAACGAAGGATTAGGTATATTATTTAATTCATCTATCATAGCTCTGTCAGCGACGTTTCTCCCTGCCGTATCAGTATGTTTAGCATAAGCTAGGTCGTGACGATAAGCTGCTTGATCAACCCTATCTACTGGTTTGCTCCAATCTTTTGGCGTCCCATCACTATTCAATCTCAAATCCAATCGAGTTCCTGGACCCGTGAAAGAATGTCCTGGAAGATGCATTTCCCCTGGGTACTTTGCCCATGGAAGTTTAATATTAGAAGTAGCAGAATTGAGAGCTGAGACCAAATCACCACCTGTAGCGGTGGACATTTTAGTAAACTGAGTTTTTCTAGCGCCACACTCAACGCACACACCCCTAAGCATAGGTCTACCATTCTTACTGACGACTCGTTGAACATCTTTAGATTCAGTTTGTCGCTTACATTTTACACAATACGAGTTGTGCTCCATTTTAATATAATATAATTAAAATGGAAGTCCAAGACCTATCGTGGAATGAAGAATCAAGTAAACGCTTTAACAGTCCTCTCTTACCAAGAAGCATCAGAGGTTTGATCGTAGGTAAGTCTCAATGCGGCAAGACAATATTACTACTTAATTTATTACTGAGACCTGGTTGGTTAGACTACGATAACCTGCAGATCTTTGGAAAAAGTCTTTTTCAATCAGAATACAAGATACTAAAGAAAGCATTCGAAGAGAAATTACCAAAGGAAGCAATTATAAGACTTTTCGATAATAGAGATGAGATAATGAAATTAAATGTATCACCGACCGCCGTAGTCGAGGAGATGTCTAAAAACATGGGGGAAACATCGGATATAGACTGCAAGTTCTTTGAAACCTCTGAAGATGTTCCAGATCCACGAGACTTAAGTCGAGATAAGAAGAATCTCATGATTTTTGATGATTTACAGTTAGAGCGACAAAATAAATGCGAATCCTATTATATAAGAGGTAGGCATAGTAATGTAGACTGCTTTTACCTAGCACAAAATTATTTCAAGCTGCCCAGACAAACTATCAGGGAGAATGCCAACTTTATATGTTTGTTCCCACAAGACCTTAAAAATATTAACCACATATACAGCGATCATATAGGTGTAGATGATATGACTATAGAAGAATTTCGAAAACTATGCAAAACTGCGTGGGATGAAACGCATGGTTTTGTGGTTATTGACTTGACTAGCAAAACAAATAAGGGTAGGTATAGAAGTGGATTAGATACATTTTACATTAAATAAAAGCAATAATAAAATGATAACAAAATTTAAGATTTTATATTCTAGGTTTAAAAATAGCTATCTAAAATGGAAACCCTTCTTGACGAAATTTTATCTAATACTCAAACGATTGCACGCAACACAGAGGCTAAAGAATCCTTTTGCATTTTGTTGAGCGAAAGGAGCACACGAATTCGAACGAAATTTAATCCACTAATCGAACTGGATAAAAGTAAAAAATATGAAATGGCCCTTGTTAATCTTGAAACGTACTACAGTTTTCCTAATATAGACGAAACAAATAATAAATTCGTATATTCGTCAGATAACGGTGTAACGTGGAAAGATTTAGACATTCCAACCGGTTGCTATGAAATCGATGACTTAAACGAATACATACAGAGAATTTTAAAGGAAGAAGGTCATGGTCAATGTATAAAGTTGCGACCAAATAACAATACTTTGAAGGCTGTTTTGGAAATTGATGAGAACTATAAAATTGATTTTAGAGTACCAAATTCAATTAGCACCGTTCTAGGATTTCAGAGTCGTGTATACTCCGAAGGATATAACGAATCCGAGCACATAGTCGAAGTAAACAGCGTGAATAGTTTACGAGTTACGAGTGATATAATAGGATCATCGTATGCTAACGAAACTACGGAGAACATAATTTATTCTTTCTTTCCATCGGTCGGGCCTGGTTACAAGATAATCGAATCTCCTCACAATCTCGTATATCTTCCAATAACGCTATACTCTATTTCATCGATGGAAACAAAAATAATAGACCAAAATGGAAAACTAATTAATTTAAGAGGTGAGGAATTGTCGATACGATTTCACATAAGAGAGGTTTAATTTAAAGTTTATATTTAATATAAGATGAGCACTTACGCTAAGGTCAAAGTTAATATTTCTGAAGGGCAAAAAGAGAAGATTAAGCGAGCTGCTCAAGCAGGATCTGGAGTGAGTATAAGACTTTCTCATGGAGATATAACTGGTGAGCATGTATTAGCTCTAAACCAGAGGCAAATTAACAAGTTAACTAAAGCGTATCAGAATGGAACTGGTTTGACAATTAAAATGGGTAAAAAGCAATTAGAAGACAATGCGAGAGTCGAAGGCGGATTTATTGGCGCTATTCTACCGTTCTTAGCAACAGCCGGAAAGTTTCTACTGTCTAGTGTTCTTCCGAGTTTAGCCACAGGAGCCTTAACAGGATTGGGTTCTGCAGCTGGTTCCAAAATTGTTGATAAAATTAGTGGATCTTCGATCTCACACCCGGTAAGTGGATCTGGCGTGCTCTACGTTAAGAAAGGAGGAATATGCTGTAAGATAAGGCCTGCTGGCGAAGGTCTTTTTCTATCTCCGTGGAAAAAGGGTACTTCAATAACGGGTTCTGGTTTGTTTATGAAAAGAGGAGCAGGATATATCAGCGGTGAAGGTCTTATACTTGGTCCCAATTCACCATTTAAAAATATTCCTATTCTTGGAATGTTACTTTAAACAATCTCTTATATAAATGTCTGGATACGGTCACCCAATACACAAATTTATCACCAAACGGAAGCCTCGTGTGAGTACAATAATTTGGTTGCCTAAAGTGGTCACTCATGCTCCTGCAAGACAACGAGCAGGCGACAGATATGAGATTTTTGCTCAGCAAGCGATAACGATTGAACCAAAGACAAATATTACAGTAGAAGTAGGCCTTGGAGTCCGAATGACCAGTGGAATGTGTCTAGTCTCTCTTAGACAGAAGTTAAAACAACTCAGACTGAGTCTTCAAGATGGTACTGTTCTAGAGGACGCAGAGGATATAATAATTACAATACAAAACAACTCCGATTCACCAGTTACTATAAACGAAAAAGACTCCATATGTTATGTTAATTACTACGATGCATAACGTGTCGTTTTACGTTATGTTTTACGTTATGTTTTACGTTTACGTTTTACGTTACGTTTTAAACATTATACTTATAATAAAAAATGTCGCTACTGAAAATTAGCGATCCTGCAAAAAGAGATTTTATTATCGAAGAGTTTTTAAAAACGAAAAAAAATATTAAACAAAACTTTCTTTCAGAGAGAATAGACGATCTTGGACTTCAACGAGAATTAACGAAAATCTACAAACCAATAGTCGACTCTCAATCAGCAATTTCGAAAGAACAAAACGCTTTGCTGTCGACAATAAAAGATAATTCTGCAGCAACATCACTCGCTCTAAAATCACTTCCAGATTCGTTGAAAACTATTCAATTTCCTCAGTATCCGTCTATAGAGGCGTACGATGACGATGACCCAGTAGAAGACATTAGAAGGTTAGAATTAGGAAATATTGCAGTTGAATACCTTAAAAAATATGCTTCTGATAAAAGACTTGTGGATACAACATTCGGATTAAGATCAAGAGATGGAAAATTCTACATCGGTGACAGCGAAGCCTCAATCCAAGGAAATGATATTACAGTTGGAACCACAACTTATCAAGGAACTCCAGGATTATGGGAATTGTTAACGTTAGCTAGTCCAAACAGTTCAATTTATGATAATCGTGATCTCGAAGAATACGCCGAGATTCTAATTAAAACGAATGCCATGAGTCAGCCAAATAAACCAAACAAACCTAAATCGTCTAGAAGTGTAAAATATGCAAAGATAATAAAACCCATATGGGACGATTACATGAAGTTAAGAGGTAAAACAGGAAGCGGAATAATTACCATTCCTTCAGATCCTAACGAATTAGTAAAACAACTCGAGTTGCGAATATATAGCTACAAAGCGGGAAATACGGGTGTAAGAAATGAAATTGTAGGTATGACGGATGAGTTACTAAGACAAAGAGTGATAACCAAAGATGAATATAAAAAATTGACGATCTAATTTAAAAATTGATGATATAATTAAAAATTGATGATCTAATTTAAAAATTGATGATATAGAAATGCTGGTCGTTGCGAGAAGAAGTTATAAAAAAGTACACGTTGTCGGTGGAGCAGGAATATTCGATTCCATTGCAGGATTTCTCAAGAGACTACTAACTTCGAATGCAGCCAAACAAATTGCGAGCACGGCTGTCAAAGAGATTGGGGGTGTTGCTAAGGATAAGGCGATCGACGTTGGAAAACGATTACTCAATAAGATACTCCCTAAAGCTCCCGTTCAGCAGCCGATAACTCAAGAAACTAAAGTAATTCTAGCTAGATTACTCGGGTCGAATCCGCAAATGACGGGAGGAGCTATTAGAATTCAGGATCTCGTAAAACGCTCAAACGGAGGTGGTTTGAAAATGGCTTAAAAATTTATTTTCTTATTTAAAAATATATGTATATAAAATGCAATCCGATATTCTAAGATTCACAGAGCAACCATTGATCGATGAAGGTATCGAGCGATACGAATGGCACGAGTACGAACCTGTAGCGAGAACTAACCTTAACAGTTCTGGTGAAATAAGAATAAATATTGAATTACAAGACTTATACAGTCACCCAGCAGAATCGTATCTACAATTCGAAGGAAGACTAATTAAAGCTGATGACACCGCATACGTTAATGCCGATTTAGTCGCTCTTACGAATAATGGGCTTATGTATCTATTCAGTCAAATATCCTATCAGTTATCTAATCAAGAAATCGAAACGCTATTTCATCCGGGTCAAGCTACAACGATGCTTGGTTTACTTACGTATCCAAACGATTTTCAGCTGACTCAAGGCTTAAATCAGCTGTGGTATAAAGACACTGGAGCGACTGCTGTTATTGCGGACAACCCCGGCTTTGCCACTAGACAAAGCTTTCTCATTCGCAAACCAAACACTAAAGGAATGTTCAGCTTTATTGTTCCGTTGAAACATATTTTCGGGTTTTGCGACGATTACGACAAGATTATTTACGGTTTTAAACAGACGCTGACATTAGTTCGTAAAGCCGACGATGATGCAATATTCCGAGATAACGCTGCAGCTGCTGGAAAAGTTGCGATAAACAAAATTTCATGGTTTATTCCACACGTTATTCCTTCCGATATGGAACGAATGCAGTTGTATAAGACAATTGAATCGAAATTAACGTTACCAGTTGCGTATAGAGCTCGTCAATGCGACACAATAACAGTTCCTCAATCGACAAGTTTTAGTTGGCGTTTGAGCGTAAAAACTTCACCGGAGAAACCTAGATATATCATCGTAGGATTTCAAACGGACCGTAGCGGTAATCAGGAAAGTAATCCGTCGCTATTTAATCACTGCGATCTCAAGAACATTTATGTGATGATGAACCAGGAAAGATATCCAGCTGTCGACCATAACCTGTCGTTTCCTCATCAACAATTCTCCAGAGCGTACAGAGACGCGTCCTCCTTTAGTCAAAAATTCTATGGTATGGATAAGTTGATCACGCAAGGAAATATAACACCTGTAGATTATAAAGAATTATATCCGCTGTTCGTGTTCGATGTAAGCAAACAATCCGAGCGTTTGAAATCGTCAGTCGTTGATATTCAGATTAAGGCTCTTTTCAATGCAGCAGTGCCAGCCGACACCGAAGCGTATGCTGTCGTAATTTCAGATAGGTTGCTGCAGTTCCAATCGGATGGGCAGAAAATGAGTGTTGTGTATGGAAAATTGATTTAAAGAATACTTATATATTATGAAGCTACCAGAGCTTAGAATGTTGGCCAAGCATAACAATGTTACAGGCACTTCACATCTCAACAAACCTCAAATGATAGCTGTATTGATCGAAAAGAATATTCTTCCGACGGACTACAAGTCTGTGTCATATCGACATGACACGTTGAGTAGTATCAGGAAACAACCGAGAAGAGTAGATATTATAGATCGAGAGACTGGCGTTGTTACCTCGTATCCATCGATGTATAAAGCTGCTAAGGCCTATGGTCAGAGTGCTGGCATAATAGCTTATCATAACGGAAATGTCTGGAGAGATAGATACGAAATTAAAGTGTTTGAGAGATAGAATGATTTGCAATTAAAGTGTTCGATAAGTGGATCTTCGATCTCACAGATAAGTGGATCTTCGATCTCACATGTATTAATATTTTTGCGTGGTAAGAATAAAATGTATTTAAAGAAAAGTAGTTTAAGAAACATGAACCACGTTGAACACTTGCTCGACTCATCGGTTCCTGACATTAAGGTTCCTACGCTTACTCCCACACCTGGTAAGTACAAACCAGTAGCGCCTAAGAGAAAATACAAAAATAGGGTTAGGACAAAAATAAATGAATTTGCGGATTGGCTACTTAGTTATGTGCCTGAACGAGACAATAAAGTCGTAAATGAAAAACTCGAATCATTGAAGTCAACTGTTTCCAGGATATTTGATAAAATTAAAATTCGAGAAACGGCGTCGGCTATTAAAGGATTTACCAAGCAATATAGAATAGATGGAATTAATGGAATGGATGCCTCGTCGTTTCTTAATTTCGTCAGACCGCAGGTAGTTAATCTGTTGTCGAGTAATCGCCAAACAAAGGTTAATCTAGTTCTTATATGTACTATGGAACGAGTAGATATGAAATCTGGAGTAGTGACTTCTGAGGATATACCATTCGTTTCCAGGGCAGAAGTTATTTTAGAAGCAACCGACTTGAATGAAATATACAGCAGAAAGAAGGATAAAATCATGGAGTCTATTGCTAGTTTTCAGATGCAAGGAAGTAATTGGAGATTTAAAGCTGTTGTAAAATTAGATATAAATACAGTAAAATATACACCCTTGAGAGGTAGATCATATATTCCTCTACCCAGCTTCTTAGCTAATAAAAAGGCAATCATCAACATGAAAAACGACGACGAAGAATGCTTCAAATGGTGTATCACTAGAGCTTTGAATCCGGTGGATGACCATCCGGAAAAAATAACAAAAGCTTTGAAAGAACAGTCTAAAAAACTTAATTGGAGTGGCATTGAGTTTCCAGTTGCTGCTGATGCTAATGTGATAGGTAGGTTCGAGAGAAATAATAATATTAATGTTAATGTATTCGGTTATGAAAAACATGTCTATCCTCTTTATCTGTCTAACTGTGAAAGCGATATTTGTGTAGATCTATTGCTTATTTCCAACGGAGAACGGAAACATTATTGCTGGATAAAGAATTTTAACCGATTGATGACGTTCCGAACAGCAAATTCGCATTATTCAGCGCACTATTGTAAAAGGTGTATGAATGGTTTCACAACGACAGAAGCGCTTAACAACCATAATGAGTACTGCAAACACCATAACGCACAAAAAATAGAAATGCCAGAAAAAGGAACTATGTTAAGTTTTAAAAATTATAACAATTCTATGAGGGTTCCGTTTATAGTCTACGCAGATTTTGAGTCTTTTGTAAAACCGATCGATACATGCCAACCAAATCCAGAGTTGTCGTACACTAATAAATATCAAAAGCATATTCCTAGCTCCTTTTGTTACCACATAAAATGTTTCGACGATAGTGTATATTCTCAAGATCCTGTGACGTTTACGGCTGAAAGCGAAGATGATGATGTTGGTCAAATATTTGTAGATAAACTAGAAGAGAATATAAAACAAATATATAATCAATTTAAATTCCCTAAGAAGATGATATTTACAGAAGAGGACAAGAAGTGTTTTGATGGAGCTACTATATGCCATATCTGTGAAAAAACGTTGGGCGAAGACCGAGTGAGAGATCACTGTCATCTTAGCGGTAAATTTAGAGGGGCTGCTCATAACATTTGTAATGTAAACTATAAAGTCCCCAAGTTTTTCCCTGTAGTGTTTCATAATCTTTCCGGGTACGATTGTCATCTGTTCATTAAGAAACTGAGAGGTAATAATGGAGAGAAAATTAATTGCATACCTAATAACGAGGAAAAGTATATATCTTTTAGCAGAGAGGTCGTTGTTGATAAGTTTGTAAATAAAGAGGGAAAAGAGATTACCGTCAAGCGCGAATTGCGCTTTATCGACAGTTTTAAATTTATGGCTTCTAGTCTTGATGCTTTATCGAGGAACCTAAGCAAAGACCAGTGTAAAAATATTGGGAAACGATATACTGGAAAGAAGCTCGATCTTTTGCTGAGAAAAGGCATATATCCTTATGACTACGTCGATTCATTTACTACCTTTAATGAAACCGAACTACCACCAAAATCCGCATTCTATTCTAAGCTAAATGATTCGAATATTAGCGATGAAGACTACGAGCATGCACAAACGGTATGGAAGGAATTTGGATGCAAAACATTCAGAGATTATCACGATTTATACAACGTTTCGGATGTTTTGCTACTTGCCGATGTTTTCGAAAACTTTAGAGATGTGTGTATGAAGAACTATACGCTTGACCCTGCATGGTATTTTACATCTCCTGGTTTAGCCTGGGATGCCGCTTTAAAATTGACAGGCGTGAAATTGGAGTTATTGAATGATTATGATATGATTCTGATGCTTAGGCAAGGGATGAGAGGAGGAGTGAGCACAATATCAAATCGTTACGGGAAAGCGAATAATAAATATATGAGCGATTTCAATTCTAACGAAAATTCTACATTTATTACTTACCTGGATGCGAATAATCTATATGGATGGGCTATGATCAAAAATTTACCTACTCACGGGTTCAAATGGATGAACGAAGATGAATTAAATAATTGGAGAAGTATTCCATGCATATTGGAAGTTGATTTGGAATATCCTAAAGAGTTACACGACCTGCATAACGATTTTCCGTTAGCCCCCGAAAGCATTGAGATTAACAAAGTCAAAAAGTTAATTCCAAACTTAAACCATAAAAAGAAGTATGTGCTGCATTACGATAATCTGAAGCTGTATGAGAGCTTGGGTTTGAAAATAACAAAAGTGCATAGAGGTGTACTATTCGAAGAAAGTGATTGGTTGAAAAAGTATATCGATTTAAATACAGCTCTTAGAACGAAAGCTACTAATGACTTTGAGAAAGACTTTTTCAAGTTAATGAATAACAGTGTCTTTGGAAAAACTTGTGAGAACATTGAAAATCGTGTTGATGTAGAGTTAGTGTGTCAAGAGGAGAGGGCTATTGAACTAGCCGCTAAACCTAATTATGAGAGATGTACTATTTTCGATGAAAATCTAATAGCCGTTCACATGAAAAAAACTAAATTGTACTATAATAAACCTATATATCTTGGCATGTGTATATTAGACTTGAGCAAAACGTTGATGTATGAATTTCATTACAATTACATCAAGACTAAATACGGAAATAGAGCTAAATTATTATTTACTGATACAGATTCTTTGACATACGAAATTAAAACTGAAGACTTTTACTCAGATATCGCAGAAGATATTAAAGCTCGATTCGACACGAGTGAATACCCGAGAGATCATCCATCTGGTATTGAGGTTGGAGTAAATAAAAAAGTTATTGGAATGTTCAAGGATGAAACTAGTGGGAAACAGATAAAAGAATTTATCGGGTTGCGAGCAAAGTTGTATTCTTATAAGATGGCTGCTGGAGATGAGCACAAGAAATGTAAAGGTATTAAGAAGAATGTTGTCCAGAAAACTATTACTCACGAAGATTATAGAAACTGCTTATTTACTAAAAAAGAACAACAACGAACGATGAATGTTATTAGATCTTATCATCACGATATTTATACGGAAGAAATTAATAAAGTTGCATTATCTGCAGACGACGATAAACGGGTAATAATGCAAGATGGCATTCATACTTTGGCATATGGACACTATTCGTTGAAAACTTTTAATTAATGTTTATATTAAATAAATGAGCGTCAAACAAATCGATGTTTGTGGAGTAGTGCTACCGAATATTGCTTTGTCGAATGTGGATCTAATCGAAGCGGCTAAGAAACTAAATATTCCGAATTTTAGAGGCGTTTTCGTGCGAGACGAGCTGCCGAATAAACCTAGACGGATTGAATGTGGGATATTGAATCTAGACGATTCTAAAGGAACCGGTCAGCATTGGTGCTCTTTCTTAAAGAGCGGTAATGAGAAAATATATTTCGATAGTTACGGCCTTCCTCCCCCTCTAGAACTGATAAAGTATTTACGCCGTCCAGTGTTATATAACAGCGAGCGAATACAACCCGATAACGAAGTATTTTGTGGTCATTTGTGTCTGTATGTGACGAAGATGGTGGGTGATGGAATGAATTTCCAAGAAGTTATAAATGGCTTGCATTAAAAATTATTTTATATATAAAATGCCTGTCGATAAATTTGGTCACACCGATTTTGGAGGAACATCACGAAGAGTAATCGCTGGAGGTGTAACTCTTAGTCAAATAAATGCTAATTTTCTTCGATGTGATGGAGCAAATCTGCCGACTGGAAATTTAAAAATGAATGGACATGTGATAAAAGGTCTCCCAGTAACGAATACTTCGACTGCCGGAATGGATGAAGCTTTAAGTAGGGGGCAAGCCATAGATTTCATAACGAATCACAACGATTCTCCGTCCAACGATAATCATTTAACGAATAAGAAATACGTTGATGCTTCGAAAGTGTCTAAAACTGGTGATACAATGACTGGCGACTTGTTCTTAAACGTTGGCTCCGATCGTCTGCGTTCAATGGGTTGTAAGGACTTGAGAGGAGAAAATAAAGAATTCACTATTTTCTTAGGTAGTATACGAAATAAACTACAATGTTCGTTAAATAATCCTATTACATTACAATCGACGGATGGATTACTATGCAAAATAGGCGTAGAAAATATAATGAGAATCGGTAGAGCGTCTAACGATCGAAAAATCGACGTTTATCAAAATATCCTAATGAATAGTAATAATATCAACGATTTAAGCGATCCTCTTTCAGCTCAAGATGCCGCTACAAAGAATTACGTTGATAAATCTCTGAAAAAGTGCCACGTTGGATATATTCCTCCCTTGGAAGCTGATGAAAGTGTGACAGGATTCGTTGCTAGTGCCAGTGAATGTTTATCCGGAAGCAAAGCCTACCATGCTTTCACTAATCTCACTGACGATGTTAACGCAGCTTGGGTTTCGGGTGAAGATGAAACTGTTTGGTTACAAATTAAATGTCCTGAGTCAGTTAAAATTTGGAGAATTGCGTTGAAAACCGTATCTGTATCTTATTGGAATTTATCCGCTAGCAATGATGGAGCAGTGTTTGCACACTTACATACATCTTCAACTCCTTCAGAGACTGTTCCAACATTTTTTAATATTTCTACTACGGATGCGTATCAATATTACAGAGTTAGAGTACTGGCAAAGGATAACGATCTTCCACGAGGGATTCAGGTAATGCAATTATATGTATACGATGACTAATCTGCATTAAAAATTATTATTATATATAAAATGCCTGTCGATAAATTCGGTCACACCGATGTTAGTTCATCACAAAGAGTAATTGCTGGAGGAGTTACTCTTAGTCAAATAAATGAGAGTTTTCTTCGATTGGATGGAGCAAATCCAGTGACTGGAAATTTAAAAATGGGTGGTCACAAAATTAAAGGTTTGCCTACAACGAACACTTCGACAGCAGGAATGGATGAAGCCTTAAGTCGAGGTCAAGCCATTGATTTGATAACGAATCACGACGATTCTCCGTCCAACGATAATCATTTGACGAATAAGAAATACGTTAATGAACAAGTTACATTGAAGGTGTCTATTGTCTAAGACTGGTGATACAATGACTGGCGACTTGTTCTTAAACGTTGGCTCCGATCGTCTGCGTTCAATGGGTTGTAAGGACTTGAGAGGAGATAATAAAGAATTCACTATTTTCTTAGGTAGTATACGAAATAAACTACAATGTTCGTTAAACAATCCTATTACATTACAATCGATGGATGGATTTCGTTTTAGAATAAACAATGAAATCATGTTAGAGATGGTTAAGTCGACGCAATACAATATTTCATCTCAAATAAATGTGCATACAACCATCTTTATGCATGATGGTTACATTACAGGTCTACACAATCCCAACAGCGCCAGCGATGCAGCTACGAAGCAGTATGCAGATTCTATCTCAATCGGTCCCGCGCTTAGCATTCATTCTTTCACTCGTCAAGCCATAGACGCTAAAACTCACACAAGAGTTTCTTTCGATAATGAAAGATTCAAAACCGATGCTGGCATAAGTACGAGACTGACTCGTGTCACTCCCGGAAAAGCCGGATACTATTTGGTTTCGACGTATATAGAATTTTGTGACACTAATACCGCTCATGGTAACGTCTACCTGTATAAAAATGGAGCGAATTACATGCAAATTGCGGGCGGAGGGGGTACGGGAGCTGCGCATAACAATTCAACCGGTTGTAGCATAGTTTTTGTAACCAACACCGATTTTCTCGAGATATTCGTTTTTTCACACAACGCACTAAATATATTAGCTAGAGACTTTTCGGCAGTATTCATACGACCTTGATTTTTAACTGCTTTGTAGCTTATACAAAAGACCAAGACTTTTAACTGGTTTATTAGCTGATTGTTTCTTCAATGGAAAACACCCCCAGATTATCCTTTAGCACCATTTAAACTTAAATTATCTTCAATATCAGATTTCTTAAAAGGTAGCTAAGTAATTAATTAGGCATCAGGAAATAATAAAATACCCCAAAGGAGAAGAGGAGGAATCAGGGGGAAATAATAAAAGACTACTAACCACGGTACTAGCGAGCTATCCACTGCACTACCGAGCACCCCCCTCAGGAAATAATAAAAGACATCCAAAGGAGAAGAGGAGGAATCAGGGAAATAATAAAAGACCGCTTGGTTGACAGTTCAGCGCGCTAACCACTGTACTACCGAGCACCCCCCCTCAGGAAATAATAAAAGACCCCCAAAGGGCACAATTAACTACTACTTACATACATACATACATACATACATACATACATACATACATACATACATACATACATACATACATACATACTTACATACATACACACACATACATACATACATACAATAACATACTTACATGTACATACATGTATACATCCTTTCTTATAGATATAGATAGATATTTATATTATACTGTAAATAGAAAGAAAAGAACACTTCTAGAGTGGGAGACAGATAGGCCAGATCAGTCTTAGCACCCATTTTCATTTATTCATTCATTTTCTAAAATTTATATAGCTCCTCTTCAAGAAACCTACTCAGAGGCGCTCCCAGCCACAGCTAAAATAATAGGTTTTCAGCGACTTATAAAAAGCAGGTGAATTTAGCCTAGGCATAAGTCGCAAGTTTAGTGGGAGGCCATTCTAGAATAGCGGGACTCACAGTAGAAGAGGCTCGGCGCTGTCTTGTGGAAGTGCGAGCTCGAGGAACCAAAAGCTCGCCCGCTGTCGCAGAGTGAAGGGCTCGACGCGCTGCAAGGTCGGAGACAGGTCGACAAAGGCTAGACAGGTATGATGGAGCACAATCAATAAGGCATCGCCAGACAAGTGCAGCAACTCGGTAGGAGATGCGCTGTGAAACAGGGAGCCAGTGAAGAACATCACGCATATACGCAGAGATGGGGCGTATTTAGGGATGCGGCTAATGAGGCGAGAAGCATACATACATACAACATTGAATTTTTCAAGGGTACAAAAGTAAATTTAAAAAACCTAAAATTGATTAATAAGCGCTGTGTGTTGCAGTAGTGGAACGCCTTTGAAATTACTTCAACAATCTTATCCGTCGTTTTCCAAGTTACCGGCGGGATTATCATGATTCTAAGTAGCCTACAACTAAGCAAACAGCGCAAATGCACAACGCTTTGAGATAGGACTGAAGTGCATGGCTGTGAAGGCAGACGAATAGAAAAGGAAAAATCTGGATAAAAAATTGTGAGAGTGATGCATTTCAAACGGTTATTTTAATGATCAGTGAGTGGAGAGATCGTGGAGCGCGCCATCGAGAGAGACGAAAGTAGGAAGGTAAAGAGTGAAAATGAAGGTCGAGAGGGACAGTTCTCACTAGAGGTTATCCTAAATTCGTATAATTATGGGGGAGGGATAGATCCCGAGGGATCCAAGTGTTGGAAAGGAAGGGAGAAGATAAGTCACCACCACTTTTCACGGGAAAGTTTCACCCATGATAAAGATTAGCCTGCTGTTTGAACTTTGAACTTTAAAATACAAAATAAATTTTCAAGCAAGCAATCGATTTAGAATGGAAATTGAGCAAACAGTGAATGACTTTTCGATAATTCACATTAAATCCGTTTTTCTGTTATTCTTTATTGGATCATAATATTATGATCTAAACTATTTTTATGAACCTCAATAATAATAGGTCTAATATTAGAAGCAGCTTAGCACTGATGATTTTATGTTAAATCAGGGGTGTCAAACCTTTTTTAGTGGCGGGCCAGTTTGAACATCTTCTAACAAGTGGCGGGCCAGTGTGAACATTTTGAAGCAAGTGGCGGGCCAGGGCGTCGAAGCTCCTGAGCGAAATTCGGTAGTGATCTGAGATGGAGCTCCGGGCTTGGTCAGCCAATCCCCAGAAAAGTCCAAATATCGTGAAAAGATCTTGGTTCAATGTCCACTTTCGCTTCTTATTAAATTTTGACAACATTTTAAATAATTTTGTAATCTTTAGGGAAGGCTCCGCGGGCCAGAAAAAAATCGTCGGCGGGCCAGAAATGGCCCGCGGGCCAGCTCTTTGACACCCCTGTGTTAAATCAACTCCACTTGATCTAAGTTGTTGGGGAGTACCTCACGTAGGTCGATATGCGAAATAGAAGATTGCTGAGAACTACATGTATCAATCTGCCAAATATTGCTCATGACAGCTGTTCTTTGTTAGCAATGGATAGTTCTACAACCACGAGTCTATCGTGTGTTCGGCTAATGTTGTGCATTGCTGCAACATACCTTTATCGCATTTTCCTTTGTACTTCATCGTAACATTCCTGTTTGAAAGACAAGCAGACTTCCGCATCTCGCATTCGTTGTTGTAAGTGAGACCGTCGCTTCCACAGACCCAATCTTGAACAGCGACACAATCATCAAAGCAGACACACGTTGGTCGATTGCTTTCATCGATACCACATCTTTTGTCTGGTGGACAGGAGAATTTGTCGCAAACGGTGGCTAAAAAATAGAAAGCTTGTCTGAAAAGATCTTTAGAAGCGTCTTTAGGAGAGATAGCTACGGACGGTGCTCATATAATGCATCAAAGAACTACGATATGATACTTCGTTTGGATAGTTCCAAACTGTGACGTAGATCTACATGTATTAATTGAGATGAAATTTAATATCATGGTATGAATTTTATGGTGACACGATAATGTCGTCGACGAGTTATTCTCTTAATTAATAGGATAACTACGTTTCCTAATTGTTATAAGTGCTATTTCTTTTTCAACCAGTGCGCTCTTGAATAAGCTTGTGCCCTGCGTTTGGCGCTCGAGTGGCGCTCTACAAATTTGGAGATTTCGATTTCGATTTTGATTACAAGTTATGGTCGTACAACTAAAAAGTGACAGACATCGCATCGCATTCGTATACTGACCCACGACGCATGCGCCATTGTAGAGCCAACTGATGCTGGGGCTGCTGATACAGGCTTTCTTCTGAAGCTCACATAGGCTACCGTACGTTTTGTTGTCGCTTCCACAGACCGTTGATGAGTAGCTGGTGCACTGATCGTTACAGACGCAAATCGGTTTTCCATTCTGAATAACCTTGCAATGCTTCTCCGATGAACAAACGACACCTTTGCACGCGCTCTCTGTGGATGAAAAAATAAATAAAACGAAAAAAGTTCGCTTCAATTAAGTATACCGTGTACGTACTTGCATATTGGGTCTATAATAGAATAATAGAGGACAAATGGGTTATGTCCATATTTCATTATTTCGAGAAAATCGAATTTCAAATTTCAAGTGCTTATGAAAAATATAACAAAGTAACATAATAATACTTTCTTGGTGTCATTGAATACGTATTTAAACAGGGAACAATGTTAACAGAGCAATGGTATCATGTGACATGAGAATAACACGAAAAAATGAAGTTTGTAAGGGTGGGGTGCCCAAAAATGGACATACGACCTTTGTGCTCTACAGAAATCTTTGTAACATGGACATATCACATTCAACAGATCATTAATAAAGCATGGTTACTGGGCTTGTTTGCTACTTGAAAGGTCATAACAAAGTTAAGCAAACCTGACAATAAGCAAGTAAGTAAAATTGGACATGTAAACCTGTTTTTACACAAGTGACATGCTCAAATTTCTGTTTCAGGTCACAAATAAAACTATTATTGTGTTTGAGCTCATAGAATTTGAGCCATTGTAAAGATTCATTGGAAAAGAGAAGTGCTAGCAAACTGGATTTGATTTTTGTCTAAAGAGTTCATGGAATCAAACAAATGGATGAATGATCTATGATAATGACATTTATTTGTGAAAATGTTTGCTTTCTGGCAAAAAGTCTTGAATTACTGAACGTTAGGCAGTCAACCTTCCGTATATTGGCCACCTCGATACAATGAGGAGATAATGTTTTGCTGAAAAACTTCTTACACTCTTTGCCTTCAACCATTCACCATAAACAACACCCATGGCTCATTTTTATGCTTATCAGGTGTTCTAACTAGTAGCTGACTATTCCTGGACAAAGTTGCGCAGAAAATGATTCTTCATATTGAAGTATGACTAAGTCCCCTTTTACCATCTACAACTGAATCAGCATTTTTCACAGTCTACTGGTCTTGCATATCTGTAGGCCTATGCTGCCCTCTTATCCTTCTTTTGATTATTGTTTTCCGATCACAGTCTGCCTTTGTTGTAAGTATCCTGTAACAATAAACAGTCCCGATCTTTTACATCAATTGGCCCCTCTCTTTGAAACACTCTGTCTCCATCTACTCGGTATCAACTTCAAACTGGTAATCCCTCCTCCTCAGTGTCTTTCCTCAAAACTTTTTTCTCGTGGCCTTGCGCACTGGGGGCGCCTCTGAACGGTTCACCCTATAGTAGAGGCGCTTTAAAAATGTTTTAATGCAATACAATATACAATACAATAATTGCAAACAATAAGTTTAATTGTGATATATGAAAGAGAATATAAAAAATTCTACTAGTTTTGACAACTCAAGAGACAAAGCAAGAGGCAAAAAACATTAAATGTTTAGGGGTTAGTCAACCATTGGCTTATGAAAAAGTTTTTTAAAGGTTATTTATCCACTTAAATAAGAAAAACAAAAACAATTGTGTGTAGTAACAATTGTTTTTCTTACTTTGTACCCTATCTTAATTTTTTCCTTTTTTATTTACTGTAATGCTGTTTGGTTGGTGTCAGGAAGGACAGGCAATAAACCCTCCCATTATAAATTTCTGGCAACGCCATTGATACTGATGCAATAATTATTATGGCCAACTTACGATTGGTTTTCACACTGTGTGAAGTCGAATTCGAGATTAATACCATTGACGATGACGACTTCGCAAGTTAAGCGAACATCGGATAATCGCGACTGAACTTTATAAAATCATCTTTTGATTACTTTAGACCGACAAGCAGATATTGTCTGCCATTTAATATGAACTCTTTATTACAGTATTTACTAAAATAACCAACCTCCGAACCGTCAGCATGCCAACTGGCTTGACGCCATCTTGCATAAAATTAGCGTAAACAATAGCTGATTGGCCATATTTCTCCGAGCACAAATGTCGTATGTCCACATAAGACCTTTGTGCTCTGCGGATTTGTACGAAGATGACATATGATATTTGTAACTTGTGTATTGCACCATGAAAACGACTTTAGCAGGACATATAACTATTGTGCCCTGAAGCCTTATGCCATTACCTATAAGAATCGCTAAAAACATGGATTTTGAAAAAATGTGGACATAACCCATTTGTCCTCTATACAGTCGATGTATTAATTGAGATGAAATTTAATATCATGGTATGAATTTTATGGTGACACGATAATGTCGTCGACGAGTTATTCTCTTAATTAATAGGATAACTACGTTTCCTAATTGTTATAAGTGCTATTTCTTTTTCAACCAGTGCGCTCTTGAATAAGCTTGTGCCCTGCGTTTGGCGCTCGAGTGGCGCTCTACAAATTTGGAGATTTCGATTTCGATTTTGATTACAAGTTATGGTCGTACAACTAAAAAGTGACAGACATCGCATCGCATTCGTATACTGACCCACGACGCATGCGCCATTGTAGAGCCAACTGATGCTGGGGCTGCTGATACAGGCTTTCTTCTGAAGCTCACATAGGCTACCGTACGTTTTGTTGTCGCTTCCACAGACCGTTGATGAGTAGCTGGTGCACTGATCGTTACAGACGCAAATCGGTTTTCCATTCTGAATAACCTCGCAATGCTTCTCCGATGAACAAACGACACCTTTGCACGCGCTCTCTGTGGATGAAAAAATAAATAAAACGAAAAAAGTTCGCTTCAATTAAGTATACCGTGTACGTACTTGCATATTGGGTCTATGATAGAATAATAATTCATCAGATAGCCTACTGGTAATAAATTCAAAAGAAAATGTTAAAAAGTTTCAATCGTGAAATAGAAATATCTCAGATTCAAAAATTTAATGTTGACGATAATTGATTGATTGGTTGATGGAAAACAGTTCTGAACAATATTCACCTTGTTTGCACGGTTCGTTTCGCTGCACTGCGATGGTTTTGTTGGTCATACAAGCAGCAGCTCTAAGCAAACATTCGCCGCCGTAAGTCTTGTTATCCGATCCACACACCTCAGTTGATTCGGTTACGCAGTATTGCCGACATACGCACATTGGTCGATTGCGTTCATCCAGTGCGCATGTGCGGCCGTTCGAACAGTAGGTTCCCATGCATCCCGGACCTTCAAGAAACACGACAACATCCATAACAAGTTATATAGAAACTCATCGTTAGCTACACCACTAAGCGAGAGTGGCATACGTCTGTTGGTTGCAACGGACTGCGGTTCAAGCCCCGGGCTGGGAGTTGACATTCAGAGATTTAGATATCTCGGGCTAGCACGTGTGGGACGCGGGGGCGCAAGCTGCTGCGGAGCGACCTTGGGCAAGTTGCTTGCCCATCATTGTCTGTGGGGAAGGCAACGGGAAACCACCTCACTCATCTCATCCCCAGGGGCGAAAAGCCAATGAATCTGCCTTCGGGCAGAAAACCATCATCATCAATGTAATGTAAGTAGTCATTTCTGTAGCATCGACCACAGCCATGTCCATTCAGTAGCGCTCCCATTGCGAAAACCCAGAGAAAGGTCTTAAGAAGAGTGGGAGATATGGCTAACAATGTAGAAAGAAGAGTGGAGGGAAAGGAATTCCATAACGAGAGTCCAATGACGGTAAATGACCGACTTTGAGCAATACTGGATCTCTAGCTCGGACGACAAACAAATCAGACCTGTCCAGAGAATGAAGAGGTCGATGAGAAGATGCAGACAGAGGAGAATGAATGAGATACCATATTTCAATGCAAGACCCAGCTTGGACTTGAGCAATTATTTTAGCACAGAAAAAATGCGCGGATTAACATGGAATGGAGAGAGACGACGTGCGAATGGCGACGAGACGTCGAGGTGAAAGTAGGAGGAGTGGGTAAGGTATGAACAGAGAATGTGGGTGAGCTGTAAAAAACGACTCCCACATTTGTAGGTAGTGCACCGAAATTAAAATTTTAAACTGGAGAGAGGTAGGAACAGTGTTATTTTAGTTCCAGGATTAATTTTTATTCCTATTCTTATTCTATTCCATTGTTGTAATTTTTATTCTAGTTTTAGTTCTTCTTTATAAATAAATTTCGTTCTTATTCTAGTTCCACTTCCTATTTAGAAATAATTTTAGTTCCAGTTCCAGTTCCAGAAAATTTTTATTTCTAGTTCCACTTCCACTTCCACTTCTCATAGTTAGGCTATGTCTAACATGAATGGGTAAACACGCACACTGGGTGCCCGTACTCCAAACAATATGGCTGCCAACGAATGCAATAAAATTAGCTCGTGACCATCGACGACAATGTTCATCAATTCAGCTTCAATTTCAGCAGAATGACTGCACTAACCCTAAAACTAACCCTAACCGACCCTCACGAAGCCTAACCTGAGCCCTAACCGACCCTCACGCTTTGCATGTTGAGATACATGTGGCGATGTCGTCGATCGGTCGCGTTCTAATTTTACTGCATTCGTTGGCAGCCATATTGTTTGGAGTACGGGCACTCAGTGTGCGTGTTTACCCATGAATGTTCACAGTAACACACAAAACAGTGTCTCGAGTCTTTTGACCTATTTATAAGATTAGTAAATTGCGGACAATGTGAATGCGACTGTTAAGAAAAAGTCAGACTATAATAAAAGTTTCTCGGCAGAGAGACACTAAAAAGTTACCAGTCAATTATTCCGGGTGACAAGTTCGCACGTGTTTCTTCAAATTTGTTGGATTCTTCCCGCTGAGCTGTTTATCACAGCATTCACCGCTATTGGCATCTACTACTTCACACTGACTAATATTTTTTCCGGTATACATTTACTATCGGAGGTCGCAAAATACATACCTATTTTAACATCGCCGATGTCGCTGACGGCCACACAAAGACTATATATCCCAAGAGGTAGCATTTGTTGTGACGGTGAGATACTATATATTCAAAGAGGGTAGTGTCTAAGTAAGTAAGTAAGTAAGCGTATTTACTATCGGGCTTATATATACAGGCGATAGGCCGTGTATATACGGGCATATAATTATATAAAGGCAATAGGCCATGAATAGACTGTTAATTTACTAGCGGAGGGCCGCGGATGTATGCTATATACGGGCTGATAAATGCAGGCGGTAGGCCGTGCATTCAACCTTAATTTACTAACGGAGGGCCTGTATTAATTTACTAATGGGGTGCTGTGTATATATGCTATATAAACGGCTGTTATATACAGGTGATAGGCCGTGTATTTAACCTTAATTTACTATAGGGGGTGCTGTGTATATATGCCATATACGGCCGTGTATTTCATAGGGAGGTGCTGCGTATATATGCCATATACGGCTGTGTATTTAACCTTAATATACTATACGGGGTGCTGTGTATATAGGCTATATACGGCTGTGTATCAATGCCATATACGGCCGTGTATTTCATAGGGAGGTGCTGCGTATATATGCCATATACGGCTGTGTATTTAACCTTAATATACTATAGGGGGTGCTGTGTATATAGGCTATATACGGCTGTGTATCAATGCTATATACGGCCATGTATTTTTCCTTAATTTACTATAGGGGTGCGGTGTATATAGGCTATATACATATAGTATATAGGCTAAATATAGGCTATTCCATAATTTACTATAGGGGTGCGGTGTATATAGGCTATATACGGCCGTGTATTTAACCTTAATATACTATAGGGGGTGCTGTGTATCAATGCTATAAACGGCCATGTATTTTCCTTAATATACTATAGGGGGTGCTGTGTATCAATGCTATATACGGCCATGTATTTTTCCTTAATTTATTATAGGGGGTGCTGTGTATCAATGCTATATACGGCCATGTATTTTTCCTTAATTTATTATAGGGGGTGCTGTGTATCAATGCTATATACGGCCATGTATTTTTCCTTAATTTACTATAGGGGTGCGGTGTATATAGGCTATATACATATAGTATATAGGCTAAATATAGGCTATTCCATAATTTACTATAGGGGTGCGGTGTATATAGGCTATATACGGCGGTGTATTTAACCTTAATATACTATAGGGGGTGCTGTGTATCAATGCTATAAACGGCCATGTATTTTCCTTAATATACTATAGGGGGTGCTGTGTATCAATGCTATATACGGCCATGTATTTTTCCTTAATTTATTATAGGGGTGCTGTGTATCAATGCTATATACGGCCATGTATTTTTCCTTAATTTATTATAGGGGGTGCTGTGTATCAATGCTATATACGGCCATGTATTTTTCCTTAATTTACTATAGGGGGTGCTGTGTATCAATGCTAGGCTATATACGGCCGTGTATTTCACCTTAATATACTATAGGGGGTGCTGTGTATCAATGCTATATACGGCCATGTATTTTTCCTTAATGTACTATAGGGGGTGCTGTGTATCAATGCTATATACGGCCATGTATTTTTTCCTTAATTTACTATAGGGGGTGCTGGCCATCCGGAGAAAATCGCCCGGACAATAACCACCCTAGCTATCACTGTCAAGGTTTTCGTAGCTGTGTCAGCTTTGCCTATTAAATGCCATAATTATATTATAGGCCTACGGATGAAGACCTATGGTCACTGTTCATGTTTTCGTAGCTGTATTCTCATATTCGTTTTTCTTGTTCATTTTCGTTTTTCTCATTTTTTCATTTTCTTCATTCCTTTCCCTCTTTTTCTTATTTTTTCATCCTTACTTTTTCTTCTGTTTTCTTCTTTCTTTTTTCTGGCAGTGTCTAACCTCTTTGCCTACCCTGGGCATGCAGTCAATCTTCTTGCTGTCTGCTCTACTGACTGTGTGCCTATCTCTCTATCTCTTCCTTGTGGTTATTTGATTTGTTCTTTTTCGTCTATCTGCCGTAACTAATGCACCTCCCTCTGTGTGACTCTCTGTCTGTCTGTCTGTCTGTCTGTCTGTCTGTCTGTCTGTCTGTCTGTCTGTCTGTCTGTCTGTCTGTCTGTCTGTCTGTCTGTCTGTCTCCTTCTGCCTTTCTCTGTCTCTGTCTGTCTCTCTCTCTCTTATGCGTTAGGCCCAGCAATGCACATATATGTCTATGCAGTGTTTTTGGCATGAATAGATATATATATATATTCATGTAAATATATGTACACCGTGGTTCCAAAAAAGTAAGCCAAATTGTTTTTCTTATATCTTTAATGCCTGATAACATATCACGCTAAAATTTTCCAAATATTTAGAGAAGTGGATCAAGAATATGATTTCGAAATTTCATGAGATAATGTTGAACGGATAAAAAGATATGAATATTTAAACTTCATATGCCGAAATTTCAGTTTACAAGCAATTTTATGTCAGATTAAATAAAATGTTTTATTATTATATCCAATGCCTGGTGATTAATCATTCTAAAATTTTCCAGATATGTAGAGAATTAAACTAACAATATGACCCCATCCAATTTTGTACATATATAAATATATAGCTGTCTATAATATACAAATAATGAAAATTAAAAATGGAATTTTTTTTAAAATTCCATTTTTCATTTGTTTCAATTTCTTCCATTTTTAATATTAATTTTTCATTTTTTTCATTTTTGCTTTTAATTTTTTTTCCCCATTTTAATTTAATTTTTTTCCCAAAAAAATTTCAATTTTCATTTCAAATTTAATTTTTTTTCAAAAAAAATCATTTTTTAATTTAAATTTTCATTTTTTTCAAAAAAATTTATTTTTCATTTCAATTTTCATTTTTTTTTCAAAAAAATTCATTTTTCATTTCAATTTTCATTTTTTTTTCAAAAAAAAAATTCATTTTTAATTTAAATTTTTATTTTTTTCAAAAAATTTTCATTTTTCATTTCAATTTTCAATTTTTTTTCAAAAAGAAATTCATTTTTCATTTCAATTTTCATTTTTTCCCCAAAAATTTTAATTTTTTATTTTAATTTTAATGTTTTTTCAAAAAAAATTTATTTTACTTTTTAATTTTTATTTTCATTTTGTTTCAAAAAATTCATTTTCATTTTTTTCCCAAAATCCAGGTTCCATTTAAGTAAACTTTATTTGTATCAATCCGGCTTCTATTTAGCGAGAATTATTTTCATCAATCCAACTTGCGTACTTAGGACCTCCGTTTTATAGTACGACAACTTATGTGCAATATATTCTACCAGGGGGGTTATGTCCTACCCTGGGGGGGGGGGGGGTTTGTCCGGGGTTTTTTTTGGTCCGGGGGTTTTTGTCCGGGGGGGTTTTGTCCAGAGGGGGTTTTGTCCTACAACCGCATATAGACATAATATGTGTAGTGCTGGGCCTAACGCGTAAGAAAGAGAAACAGACAGAGAGACAGACAGACAGAGAGACAGACAGACAGACAGTCACACAGAGGAAGGTGCGTTATACACGGCAGACAGAAGAAACAGACCAAATCAAATAACCACAAGGAAGGGAGAGAAAGATAGGCAGACAGTCAGTAGAGCAGACAGCAAGAAGATTTATTGTATGAGCATTGAGCATGGTAGGCAAAGAGGTTAGACACTGCCAGAAAATGAAACAAGAAAATTATAATGAAAGGAAGGAAGAAAAAAGATAGATTGATTGAATGGATGGATGAAATGAGTAATGGAGTGAATGCTTGGATTGGTTGATTTGATGTATGGATGGATGGATGGCTTGATTGATTTTGGGATGCCTGTATCAGGTCTCGTATTCCTCCATATGTGTTTAGGTGGCCCTGAAAAGGACCGTTTTAGGTGGCTGTCTAGCAGGGGTAGCGTTCGGCGATGTGGCGGAGGATGTTTATGAAGGCAAGGTGGAAGGTACTGCCGAAGCGTTCCCTCCACATAAACTCGTCGAGGTAGCTCGGAGCCATCTCCTTCGTAGTTCCGTTCATCCGCTTGAACACAGCCTTCATACGTTTCCAATAGCCTTCCACGTGGTTTGTATGCGCTCCAGTCACCGGATCCACAAAATTCTGACTGTGATTGACCGTCTGGTGCGTGTAGTTTCCAGGCAAATTGGCGATGCCTCGATAGGCTCTCCATTCGTCAGACACGATGTTGGATCCGGGAACGACAACTGTCTGGATAATGGGCAACAGAGTTGCAGCATCTCTCTTATGCACGAATTTGATGTAACCTATTTTCTTGGTTACGTCATAGGCGCCAAACACCCACTGCTGCCTTCCAAGATTTCTGCCTCTGTGATATTTGGCCTTCACCAGCAGAGATTCGTCGATTTGAACCTCAAGCCCAGGTCCACCGAGTGCAACCGGGCTGTTCAACAACTTCCAGGAACAGATGTCCCGAATATAGTTGAAGTACTGGACGCCGGTTCTTGAGGACAGGTCCAGGTGGTGAATGGTTGTGTTGAGTGGCGTCTTGGAGGCCCAGTAGAAGAGCACGTACAGGAACTTCTTGGGAGCGATCTTGGAGCCCTCCAAGAAACTTCCCTTCAGTACGGACTCCTTCTTCCGGCATTTGGAACACCTCCAGATGTAGCCAGCCAACTTCGCAGGATCTTTATTCAGCCGGCATGGATGCTGGCATGGAATGCACAGCACCTCCTTGTGCAATACACCCTGGTTTTGCAAGTACTCGATAACGTTGAGTGGATCCTTGCAGATTTCGTTGATCTCAAAAAGATTCATAATTGCGTGCAACTTGCAATGCGTCCAGAACAGGAAATGAAACAATTATCTGCGTGTTCCATTTTATATAGGCAAACCTTATCGGCCATAGCCATTCGTTAAGGTTAAATGTTTACTATCTTGAACGGTACCGGTAACGACGCTAACAAGTTTGAAAGTATATACCGATAGGCCTATGACATTCACAAGTCTACATTTCAGTTCGAAATGAAACAAATAAGCACTTCCTTTCTATATGAATGATTGGATGACACTAACAAGTTTCGTAGGCTATTTGGCGATTACCATTACGAAGTTTGAAGTTTTCACAATAGCTAGGCCTAGGTCTCACCATGGATAGTTCACTATGCCAAGTCTGGATAGCTCACTATGCCAAGTTGACACAGCTACGAAAACACGGACACTGACCATAGGTCTTCGCCCGTAGGCCTATATGGCATTAACTAGGCAAAGTTGACACCGCTACGAAAACTTGGACAGTTAGCCTATACTTATAGCTAGGTCTCACCATGGATAGCTCACTATATGCCAAGTTGACACAGCTACGAAAACGTGGACAGTGACCATATGTCTTCACCCGTAGGCCTATATGGCATTAAATAGGCAAAGTTGACACAGCTACGAAAACCTGGACAGTGATAGCTAGGGTGGTTACACAATACCCCCTATAGTAAATTAAGGAAAAATACATGGCCGTAGGCCTATATAGCATTGATACACTGCAGCACCCCCTATAGTAAATTAAGGAAAAATACATGGCCGTATATAGCATTGATACACAGCACCCCCTATAGTATATTAAGGTGAAATACACGGCCGTATATAGCCTAGCATTGATACACAGCACCCCTTATAGTAAATTAAGGAAAAATACATGGCCGTATATAGCATTGATACACAGCACCCCCTATAATAAATTAAGGAAAAATACATGGCCGTATATAGCATTGATACACAGCACCCCCTATAATAAATTAAGGAAAAATACATGGCCGTATATAGCATTGATACACAGCACCCCCTATAGTATATTAAGGAAAATACATGGCCGTTTATAGCATTGATACACAGCACCCCCTATAGTATATTAAGGTTAAATACACGGCCGTATATAGCCTATATACACCGCACCCCTATAGTAAATTATGGAATAGCCTATATTTAGCCTATATACTATATGTATATAGCCTATATACACCGCACCCCTATAGTAAATTAAGGAAAAATACATGGCCGTATATAGCATTGATACACAGCCGTATATAGCCTATATACACAGCACCCCCTATAGTATATTAAGGTTAAATACACAGCCGTATATGGCATATATACGCAGCACCTCCCTATGAAATACACGGCCGTATATGGCATATATACACAGCACCCCCTATAGTAAATTAAGGTTAAATACACGGCCTATCACCTGTATATAACAGCCGTTTATATAGCATATATACACAGCACCCCATTAGTAAATTAATACAGGCCCTCCGTTAGTAAATTAAGGTTGAATGCACGGCCTACCGCCTGCATTTATCAGCCCGTATATAGCATACATCCGCGGCCCTCCGCTAGTAAATTAACAGTCTATTCATGGCCTATTGCCTTTATATAATTATATGCCCGTATATACACGGCCTATCGCCTGTATATATAAGCCCGATAGTAAATACGCTTACTTACTTACTTACTTAGACACTACCCTCTTTGAATATATAGTATCTCACCGTCACAACAAATGCTACCTCTTGGGATATATAGTCTTTGTGTGGCCGTCAGCGACATCGGCGATGTTAAAATAGGTATGTATTTTGCGACCCCCGATAGTAAATGTATACCTTTTTTCCTTCTGAATAGGAAAAATATTGCCAAACGGCAGACTCTTTTTTTCTACCCGCCAAACTTTTAGACAAACTCATATTTACGCTTTTTCACTTCTAATTCTGGCTAAGTGACACCCGTAGCTCGATTCGTAAACAAACTGGCTGACGCGGAAATGACCATAAAGCATTATGCAGAGATAGAGTATACGGAGATGCTACTATCATAGCGCCGCGTGGTGACAAATCAGGAGCCGCCTTCAGTCCGAAAAAAAATCTGGAACGAGAATAGAATAGGAATAAAAATTCCAATATTTTCTATTTCTATTCCGTTCTCGTTCCAGAAAAATATTGAAATTTTTATTCCTATTCTATTCTCGTTCCAGAATTATTTTTTATTCCAGTTCTCGTTCCATGGAACGAAATTAAAATAATTATTATTCTTATTCTATTCTCAGGAACTAAAATAACACTGGGTAGGAAAAGCAAAAAGTCGATTTTTGAAGTTGCTGGAGAGCGCCTAGCAAGGTGATTTGAGTGTTGGAAGAATGTAGTGAATGGCGATTGGAAGATATCCACAAGACTAGTGAAAGTCACAGGAAAGGGCCTCAATACTGATGTGAGCTGATATGAGCTGAGTGGATGGATGACCATGACCAACTGAACTGATACCAGCAGCATAAAGTAGCAGAGTGACTTGGAAACAGAGAAGGAACATCAGTCGTGTACAGAACGAAATAGAGGTCCTGTGGAACACCGAGTGCATGGACTAATCCCCGTGGAACACCGAGTACCTTAGTGTGACTCAACTGTTATCTTTTGGGTCCGACATGCAAATTCACTGAGACCGTTTGATTAAGCACCTCCTCTATTCACAAGAGAGTAATTTCCAGATTGACCTTCTCCGTGTCTTACGGTTCTAACCTGTTCGACTGGTGCACTTGTATAATTTTCACAACATTCTCCTTTCAATGCTGTCCAGAAGGACAGGGGGACAAAATGCCCAGTGGACTTATAGGGGCCCGTGCTAAGCAGTCGTGCTATGCAAAGTATATGATTTAGATCAATGCAGTTTTTAAATATAGCCTAATAATTGATTGTTACAAATAATTATTGATCGGTCTAAACTTCAATTTAACAGCTGAACACAATCATATTGTATATATAGGTTGAAAAAAATTAGTAGGCTTGTCAAAAAGACAAAAATCTGTCGGTGAATAGGCCTAATTTTTATTGCCCACCTACATGTAATATACAACTATAAAAATCATTATGCTATTTAATATCTTAACTTTTTATCACTTCAGTTGCTGCTGAAAACATTTTTTATCATAAAATCTTAAGATATTTTGGGGAGTGCAAATCCTCTAGGCCAGTGGCGTAGCCAAGGGGGTTTGAAGGGATAACCCCCCCCATTGGCTTAGAAAAACCCGTTTTTTAAAGGTCATTTGTTCAATTACATAAGAAAACACAAGCATCCGGTCATAAAAACCCCATCAGAAATTCCTGGCTTCGCCACTGCTATAGGCCTACACCTATCCAGGAATCTTGCACTTCTCTTGTTAGGCCTGCCTTCGTTAATTTTACCCAATAGATTCAGTCTGTTCCCATTAATTATTAACAGAGTCGAAGACAAAATTCGCCGCATCCATAATAATTATTATTATCTCTCACAGCAAGTATGCTAGTTTTGTTAAGCAACGAACCACACAATGTATAATTTCTTACCATCCTCGCATCTTCCGTCGAATTTAGTCCAAATGGAATTGTTGTTTAGGCAAGAGTCCTTCAAGAGTTCGCATGGATTGCTGTAAGTCTTGTTGTTGCCTCCGCACACAGGACTGTACGTCTTAGGACAGTATGTGTCACAGACGCACTTTGGTTCTGGCTGATGCAGGGAGTCACAATGCTGTCCGTAAAAGCAATGGGTTCCCTGACAATTGGAGCCTAAACAACAGTATGTCAGTTCTGCTTCAACATGAGACTTTACATTTTTTTAGCAATGTCCAATGTCATTCTGGCCAGCATAGAACAGATAATCATGCACATGTATAAGTTACGCATTACACACGCATACATGTAGGTCTACGTTACTCAATGATGCCCTCATAATTATATAAGCCGAAGTGTTTCAGGTTCGAATCCACCTCAAGTCGCCGCATATAGGAACTTGGGCAAAATTAATGTCCTTCAACTCGCAATTGCTCAGCGCTTCGGCGTGAAACTCCGATGTAGTGTCCGCTATGTAGGCGGGAGCGCCTCTGAGTAGAAAGCTTGAAGAAGCGCCATAACAAGTACACATACAAACATAGAAAATATAAATATAGGCGAAGCTAGTTTGTTCTAAACTAGGGTTGTTGTTCGATTAAAAATGCTAATCGAAATTAATCGCGCGATTAATTTTTTAATCGCAATTAACTGCAAATTAATTGCAATACATTTCCTTAAAATATATTAATCTTACTATTTTCTAAGGACCTCTGAAGCATAAAATTTTAATGACTGAATGCATTCTTTCTATTGCAAACATATTCAATAACCTTTGGCTTAGGCCTACGGAATTTCTGCATTTAGTTTATTGAAAAGTTTTGTGTGACAGACAAAATTTAAACACTTTTTTGAACATAAACTGAGTAAGCTTACTGACTAACTTCCTATGATCAACGTCTTTCTCAGGCGATCTCTGTCTCTGTCTCTCTGTCTCTGTCTCTGTCTCTGTCTGTCTCTCTCTCTTTGTCTCCGTCTCTGTCTCTGTCTCTCTCTGTCTCTCTCTGTCTGTCTCTGTCTGTCTCTCTCTCTCTCTGTCTGTCTCTCTGTCTCTGTCTCTGTCTCTCTCTCTGTCTCTCTGTCTGTCTGTCTGTCTGTATCTCTCTCTCTCTCTCACACACACACACCCACACCCACACACAAACACACACACTCACACACACACACATAAACACTTTGCACACTCACACACTCTCACTCACACACGCACGCACACGCTTCCACAGACTGACCTTCGGCGCAGACTCCCATGTAATAGTTCGTGCTGAGGTTTCTCTGGCAGGCGGCGTAGTTAAACCAACAAAAGTTGTCGTAGGTCTTGTCATCAGAGCCACAAACGGGAGAATAGACATCCCCGCAGTCATTGTTGCACACACAAGATGTCTGATTTCTCTCGTTAACTTCACAGGTCTTCGGGTTGGGACACGCGACTCCGCTGCAGAATGCATCTACAAAAGTAAATCGTAAAATGTTTCTTGTCAGCTGCTACATATTATTAGCTGATGCAGAAAACTGTGTGATTCTCCATTGTTATTTTCTCCCTTTCTATGACTAACCCTATTGTCTTTTACTCAATTGTATCTGCATCTCTCAGCTTGTATAAGCTTACATAACCATTTCTGACTGTCTGACTCTCTGTCTATTTTATTCATCCACCCATGCATCCATGCTTCCATATATTAGTTACCTATATTGAAAATATCATACATAATTTTAATAATATATCTTAGTTTCAAATTCGTCAGAGCTCGTGTGTTTTTCTCTAAACAATGAACATCAAATCTCTAAACTTGGAACTAATTTCGCTCTAAACAATTCGGCAATAAGCGCTTCAATGATGGAATTTTTTAGACAGACTTGTCATAGGGAGGGGGCGAAGTAGTTGTAGGATATAAAGAGGGGAATAATAATTGTAAGAGTTGATCGTCTTACCGCGAATGCATTGACCTTTCCGCACCATTGTGATGTTGGTACCAGTGGTGCATGCCTGTCTTTCCAGATAACATAAGTTGGAGTAGGTGTTTCCGTCGCTACCACAAACCTGATCAAGGCCATATGGACAGTACCGAGTACAGACGCAGACTGGTTCATTATTTTGATTGACGTTGCATTGCTTGTTCTTTGGACATTGACGAAAGCCAGAGCAAACAGATCCTGCAACAGTCGAGTATAATTATAATTAATTTACTCGCATATGTGTACATACAACTCATTTAAATTTGAGTTCACGTGCAAGGCATTGGTTTATATGGCGCTTATACTCTAAAATTTGTAAATGGCTGTTTGTCTACATTACTTGTGACATGTGATGATGATGATGATGATGATGATGATGATGATGATGATGATGATGATGATGAGTTCTCTGCCCGAAGGCAAGTTCATTGTTTTTTTAATTTAACGCTCCTTGGGATGAAATGAGTGAGGTGATTTTCCGTTGCCTTTCTCACTATTGTGGGTGAGCAACTTGTACAAGGTCGCTATGTAGTGGCTTGAGATAGATTCTAACCTGCGACCATTCGGTCACAAGACGTCGAACTTACCGCTAAGCCACCACGTCCCCGTGCTAGCCCGAGATTTTTACATCTCTGATATATAAGCCACCTTCGGAAAGCGAACCGCGGTCCACACGCTCTCTTTCACAGAGTCGCGTGAGACCCGGCCAACGCTCGTACCGATGTAGCTAACCGAGCATGTTTGTAATCTGCATGTGCATGATAACACCTAAGAAAAATTGGCGCTATATGCATTCATTACGAGATTATACTAAATGCTGGTAGGTCTCTTTAATCGGAAGATTTTGAATGCAATCTAATAGGCCTACGAATTCTTCCATAGTTCATTCGTTGCCAGTCTCTATTTCATCAATCGTATTATATTCCAACCTTTAATTAGGTTTATCGAGAAATGACATTGCCTTGTATCTTTGAAAATTCGACTTACCGTTGAGGCAATGACCGTTGTAAGCTACTCGGATGCTAGTGGCCGAGATGCATGCCTGCCTGTAGACCTCACATTCACTGGTGTATGTCCGACCATCTGTTCCACAGACCATATCAACTGCGAAGGGACACTTATCAGCACATACACAGACAGGTCTTTTGCGCTCATCAATAGCGCACTTCGTTCCAGTTGGACACTGGAATCTATCGCACGCGGACGCTATTTAAGGAAAGGAAAACGAAATATCAAAGATGGAAATCACTTATTGACGGACAGAACCAATTTAAAATTACGTACTCGTATAAAATTATGATCATCTTGACTTATTTGGCAAATTATATAATGTGAGAGCAGATTTGCAAATATTGGAAGTAATGTAATTAGTTTTAATTAAGCTTAATATAAAACATTCTGGAACTCTTAAACAAGAATAATCGATAATAATGTTGTTTTGGCTATAAATTCAGAGCATAGCATAATGATTGCTCTACAAATTAGGACAGTTCTTGATGAAAAAATAAACAGCCACTTTCTAGTCGTTTTACCATTTCATTCGAAACATTAATAATTATTATATATTGTTTACTCTATGCGTGCATAAAATGTAATGTAGTGATGTAGGCTAATAATTATTTCGGTTTCTCGTCAACAAAAATTTCTAATAATTAAAACAAACTCACAAAAGTCAATTGGTTTGTTACCTTGTCTGCAATCGCCATAGTATGCCTTTGTGATGGTTTTATTGGTTAAGCATGACTGCTTTTGTAATTCACAGTCATTGTTGTATGTCTGGTTATCGCTTCCACAAAATCGATTGATGTAGGTGGGACAATTGTCATCACATACGCAGATCGCACGTTTGCCAGCGACAGCACACACTCTGTTCAGAGGACAGGTGAATCCGTTGCACATGAGTAGAGGTCATTGTAGCAAGCTCGGACATTCGACCAGTATAGCCTTCACCTTTGACCCATCTGACCAATACAGCCTTTACTTTCGTCCATTTGACCAATACCAGCCTAAAAAATTGAGTGCCCGCACAGTTTGACCAATACTCTGCTTACTTTTTTAATTAGACGTCCGGCGTAAAAAAGTTTTAAAAAAATTTTCTCTGGCGTATATAAAATGACTGAAAAAATGGAATATACGGCTCGCCCTAAAGACGAGATATCCCAATATAAAATGGACTACTCATCGTATAATCTGAAAGAATTACGACAAATTCCTAAACAGAGAGGACAAAGAGGATACTCGAGTTTGCGAAAAGCGGAACTCATAGCGTTCATATCGCAGGGAGATCGACTAGGCGCTCGGGCTCAGGTCAGCAAAACACCAGCGCATACTCCCGCCACTGTGCGAGAATTGCGAAAAATTGCAAAAAAGAGAGGTGTGCGAGGATACTCGAGTTTGCGAAAAGCGGAACTTACGGCATTCTTGACTACTACTTGGAAATTTTTGCATCCGGGGAAAAATAAAATAGTTTTTTCGGATTGGCTGACTAGCGAGATTAGTCGGTTACCTCCGCAAATAAAACCGCCCATTCATAGGTTCAAACTTCGAGAGACTGCGGCGGCTATCAAAGGGTTTACAAAAAGATACACGATCGATGGGGACAACAGGATCGATGTTGCAACTTTTCTCAAGGCTGTAAGACCGCAGGTAGTTAGGCTGCTAGCGAAAAATCGAGGGGTAAAAGTTCAACTCGATCTCATGTGCGTAATGGAGAAAGTAGATATGAAAACCGGCCTAACGGCCGAGCCTAATTTCAAATCAAAGAGTGATATTATTTTAGAAGCAACCGATGTGAGGGAAATATATGCCAACGCAGCGGATAAAATTAAGGAGAGCATGGCAAGTTTTCAGATGCGGGGGAGTAATTGGAGATTCAAAACCGTTTTGAAGTTGTATATCGATACGGTGGTATATAAACCATTGAAAGGAAGTTCTTATATTCCACTTCCAGATTATTTAGCGAATAAAAAGGCTATTATTAATATGAAGAACAAAGATGAGGAATGCTTCAAGTGGTGTGTAGCGAGAGCTGTAAACCCCGTTGAAGAACACCCGGAGAGAATTACGAAAGAATTAATTAGACAGTCTGAGAAACTCAATTGGTCCGGTATCGAATTCCCGGTAGCAGCGGATGCTAATGTGCTGAGTAAGTTTGAGCGAAATAATAATATTAGTGTTAATGTTTTTGGTTACGAGAAAGATGTGAATGTATTCCCACTATATATATCAAAGCATGAGAATGATAGGTGTGTAGATCTATTACTCATTTCTGATGGAGAAAAGAAGCATTATTGTTGGATCAGGAATTTCAATAGACTGATGGCGGTGAAAACAGAAAATACTACTACATCAATGTACTATTGTAAAAGATGCTTGATAGGGTTCAGTAGAAAAGAATCGCTTCACAAACATACTGAGTACTGTTCGCAGCAGGACGCCCAACGAATAGAACTTCCGGAACCTGGGACTATGCTAAGTTTTACACATCACTATAGAAAGATGAGAGTACCGTTTGTGTACTTTGCCGATTTTGAATCGTTCATCAAACCTATCGGTTCGTGTCAACCCGTTCCTAGCACGTCTTACACCAACAAGTATCAAAAACATACGCCCAGCTCGTTTTGTTATCACTTGAAATGCTTCGACGACGAAGTTTATTCCCAAGAGCCGGTGCGGTTTACGGCTGAAAACGAAGACGATGATGTTGCTCAGTTATTCATAGACTCTATCGAAGAAAATGTAAAACGAATATACAACGAGTTCAAATTCCCCAAGAGGATGATATTCGGTAAAACTGAACAGAAATGTTATGACGAAGCTGTCAACTGCCATATCTGTGGAGGAGAGTTGCGTGAAGATCGAGTTCGAGATCACTGTCATTTGACTGGAAAATTTAGAGGTGCCGCTCACAACCTTTGTAATCTGAAATACAAAGTCCCCAAGTTCTTCCCTGTCGTATTTCACAATTTGACCGGAGAAGTCAAGCGCGAATTACGTTTTATCGATAGTTTTAGATTCATGCCTTCGAGTCTCGACGCGTTATCGAAAAATCTTCAGAAAGATCAGTGCAAGAATTTAGGGAAATTTTTTGAAGGTGAGAAGTTGGATCTTTTACTCAGAAAAGGCGTTTACCCGTATGATTACGTCGACGGTGTTGAAAGATTAAACGAAACCGAATTGCCGCCGAAACATGCCTTCTATTCAAAACTAAACGATTCGGGTATTAGTGAAAAAGATTACGAGCACGCGAAAACGGTATGGAACAAATTTGAATGCAAAACATTACGCCAATATCATGACTTGTACAATTTATCGGATGTTCTATTATTAGCGGATGTCTTTGAAAACTTTAGAGACGTCTGTATGAAGAACTACAATCTAGATCCTGCGTGGTATTATACTTCGCCTGGACTTGCTTGGGATGCGGCGTTGAAGACGACTGGCGTAGAGTTGGAGTTGTTGAGCGACTACGATATGTTACTGATGATCAAGCAAGGAATACGAGGAGGCGTCAGCACGATTTCGCATCGATACGCGAAAGCGAACAACGAGTACATGGGGGAAGCTTTCAATCCCACCCAGCATTCAGTATTCATCCCATACTTGGACGCGAACAACTTGTACGGATGGGCGATGAGCAAACCGTTACCAACTCATGGGTTTGAATGGATGAACGATGACGAATTGAATGATTGGAGAAACATTACCGAACGAGATGGCGTGGGATGTGTGTTAGAAGTCGACTTAGAATATCCAAAGAAATTGCACGACCTGCATAATGATTATCCGCTAGCTCCAGAGAGTGTAAAACCTGCGGGATCGGATGTAGCGAAACTCATTCCAAACTTGAACGATAAAAAGAAGTACGTCGTTCATTACGGAAATTTAAAATTGTACGAAAGGCTCGGATTGAAAATCGTAAAAATACATCGGGGAATAAAATTCGTGGAAAGTGCCTGGCTGAAAAAGTATATCGATCTGAATACCAGCCTGAGAACGAAAGCTACGAACGATTTTGAGAAGGACTTTTTCAAGCTGATGAACAATAGCGTTTTCGGAAAAACAATGGAAGCTATCGAGAATCGAGTTGACATACGATTGGTGAGTGATGAGAAGGAAGCTATCAAGCTAGTCGCGAAAACTAATTACGACAGACGAACGATTTTCGATGAAAACCTCATCGCCGTTCACATGAAAAAGACCAAGTTGTTTTACAACAAGCCGATATATCTAGGGATGTGTATATTAGACACCAGTAAGACGCTCATGTATGATTTTCATTATAATTACATCAAGGCCAAGTACGGAGATAGGGCCAAGCTATTATTCACCGACACCGATTCTTTGGCGTATGAAATTAAAACGGAAGACTTCTACAAAGATATTTCCCTTGACGTCCAAAGTATGTTCGATACTTCAGACTATCCGAAAGACCATCCATCGGGTATAGAATCCGGCGTTAATAAAAAAGTGGTTGGTATGTTCAAAGACGAAGCCGCGGGAAAACAAATCGAAGAATTTGTCGGACTACGATCCAAGTTGTACTCTTACAAAATGGCGGGTGAAGACTACAAGAAATGTAAAGGAGTGAAAAAGAACGTCGTCAAGAAATCAATCACTCACGCAGATTACAAAGACTGCGTGTTTACGAAAAGACAACAGTCGAGAGCGATGAACGTCATTCGATCCTATCGTCATGAAATTTACACCGAAGAAGTAAATAAAATAGCTCTGTCTGCCGACGATGACAAAAGAGTAATAATGGACGATGGGATTCATACCCTAGCCTATGGGCACTACACGCTGAAAACTAAACAAAATAAAGAATAATTTACACTAATATAAAATGGATGCGGTAAAAAAAAGTGTGTTCTAAATGCAAAATAGAAAAAAGCTTGGGCGAATTCCACAAAGATAACTTACAGAAGAGCGGGTATTACCCCAGCTGTAAAATTTGTAAAAATGCCAAAGTAAAAGAGCTTGCGCACAAATACGCGAGTCAGGAAAATAGGGAAAAAAAGGAAAATAAAGTTTGCAGCCGATGTAAGATTGAATAGAACATTTCGGAATACGTCAACAATCGATTTCAAAAAGATGGAAAGGCGAATGAATGCAAAAATTGTAGGCATAATTATTATCTAGCCAACGCAGAAGCTCGAAATAAATATCAAAAAGCGTATATTACAACCCGAAGGCAGAATGACCCGGAGTTTAAATTACTAACAAATATGCGCTGTAGGCTTGGTGATGCGCTAAGAGGCAAATCGAAATCACAAACGACACGACAACTTGTCGGCATTGACTTTGAAATATTCACCAAATGGATTCAGTTTCAATTTGATGAAGAAATGACCATGGAAAATTACGGATCCTATTGGCAAATCGACCATGTTCTACCCCTATCTTCGTTCAACTTACTCGATGAAGAAGAACTCCATAGAGCCATGAATTGGGTGAATTTACGCCCTTTGCTACCGCTGAAAAATTTGCAAAAAGCGAGCAAAATAGATCGTTGGTTATATATTATGCAGGAAGTAAAATCTCATTACTTTTTGAAACATTTAGAAAATGAGTTTTGAGACAAACAAAAACATAAATGTTGAAGGCATAGTTCTACCAAATACCCCTCTGTCAAACATACAGCTGATCGATGCCGCGAATAAACTAAATATTCCAAACTTCAGGGGTGTTTTTGTCCGAGACGAGCTCCCAAAGAAACCTAACCGGAACGAGTGTGGCATTCAAAATCTAGACGATTCTAATGGAACCGGCTCGCACTGGGTCGCTTTTTTGAAGAACGGCAAGGATAAAATATATTTCGACAGCTATGGCCTGCCCCCTCCTACAGAACTGGTAAAGTATTTACAGAGTCCCGTGTACTACAATAGCGAGCGCGTACAGCCCGACAACGAAGTGTTTTGCGGTCATTTATGCCTGCACGTCCTGAAAGAAACATGTAAAGATGGAGTGAATTTTCAAGAAGTTATAAACAGCCTGCATTGAAAATTATATTCAGATGTAAAAAATGCCTGTTGATAAATTTGGACATACGGATTCAGGATCTACTCAAAGAGTAATTGCTGGAGGAGTTACTGAAAGTCAAGTAAATGGTACTTTTCTAAGGCTAGATGGCGCAAACCCCGCGACCGGCGATCTAAATATGAGTGGTCATACTATTAGAGGTCTGCCTACAACGAATACAGCGAATACGGCGAATACTCCGGAAGCGGGAATAGATGAGGCTGTGAGTCGGGGGCAAGTAATAGATTTACTGCAGAATCACGACGACGTCCCGACCGACAATAATCATTTGACGAATAAGAAATACGTCGATGAACAACTTACTTCGAAAGTGGCGACGGTGGTAGGACCCGCGGTTAGCGCTTACAGTTCAACTCAGCAGGCTATACTCGCTAGAACTCACACTGCAGTTACTTTTGACGTAATAAGATGTGGTACCGCAAAACACGGTATTGAACCGGGTATCGGAACGACTTCTTTCTTCCCCAGTAAAGCCGGGTACTATATCGTTTCGGCGTACATAGAATTTTGTAACAATAGTAATACCGCGTATGGCACCGTCCACCTGTATAAAAATGGGACGTCGTACATGCAAATTGCGGGCGGAGGGAGCACGAAAGGTTCGCAAAACCATTCAATCGGCAGTAACATAGTTTTTCTAGACGAGTTCGATTACCTCAGCATACGCGCTTTTTCATCCATCGCTACGAACATTTTGTGTAGAGACTTTTCGGCGGTATTCTTACGGCCCTGAATTAATAAAAATTATTATATTCAAAATGCCTGTTGATAAATTTGGACATACCGATTCAGGATCTACGCAGAGAGTAATTGCTGGAGGCGTTACGCTGTCCCAAGTAAAAAGTACTTTTCTAAGGTTAGATGGTGCAAATCCGGCGACTGGGAATCTAAATATGAATGGCAACTGCATCAAAGGCCTGCCAATAACGAATAATCCGGATGCGGGAATGGATGAAGCGCTAAGTTGGGGACAAGCTATAGATTTGATTACGAATCACGCGATATCAAACGATAATCATTTGACGAATAAAAAATACGTCGACGAACGAATTGCTTCGATAGTGCCTAGACCCGCTGCTGAGGTCGCACTTGGTCCAGCGTTTAGTGTTTACGCCCTCTCGGCTCAAGCTATCATCGCCAACACAATAACGCAAGTAACATTTGGAACTGTAAAATTCGATCCGGATAATTGTCTAGTCAATTCGAACCGTTTCCTTCCTCGGAAAGCCGGTTGTTACATGGTTACGGCGTGTTTGGAAATACGCGACAATAGTGTTAGATATACTGAAAGTATTGGCTTGTACAAAAGTGGGGGAGTGGACACGCTGATTGTCGGCGGCGGGGGTAGGGCTGGGTTGAAAAAATATGTATCGAGCACTAGCCTAGTTCAATTAACAAATACCGATTATCTCGAGATATTTATTACTTCGCCTAATCCGGTAAATATTTTAGTTCGCGATTTTTCAGCAGCATACTTACGACCTTAGAATTCAAAACCGATTCAAGTTTTGAATTTGAGTACTACACTTCATCGGCCATTCTATCATGAACTTCAATATACCACGCTCATTTTCTGACCGTCTGATTGAAACCTCAGTAACTTGTCTGAAATCACCACTGCGTATGCTTCCGTATTAGCTGGCGGCGCCGTATTGAACGTGCCTTTGATCTGGATATCAACCACCGATGACTTCAGACGCTCGGATTGCTTGCTCACGTCAAACACCATAATCGGAAACAGATCTTTGAAGTCCGAGGGTGTGATATTGCATTGTGTCATTAGTTCGTCCATTCCATAGAATTTTTCACTGAACGCAGCTGCTGCTCGGTACACCCGCGCGAATTGTTGATTTGGAAATGATAGGTTATAGTCGACAACTGGATATCGGTCCTGGTTCATCATCACGAACATGTTCTTCAGATCGCAATGATTGAAAACGGATGGATTGTGTTCTTGATCGCCGCTTTTGTCGGTTTGAAAACCCAAGATGATGTACCTAGGTTTCTCGGGTAATGTCTTGACGCTAAGTCTCCAGCTAAAATTAGTCGACTGTGCGACGGAGGTGGTATCGCATTGACGGGCTCTGTACGCAACTGGCAACGACGCTTTCGATTCGATCGTTTTGTACAATTGCATCTTCTCCATATCCGTGGGAATAACGTGAGGCATGAACCATGAGATTTTATCCAGCCTAACTTTCCCTGCGCCCGCGGCGGCGAGTCTAAAAATTGCGTCATCATCGGCTTTACGAACCAGAGTTAGCGTATGTTTCACACCAAAAACAACCTTGTCGTAATCATCGCAAAATCCGAAAATATGCTTCAATGGAACTACAAAGCTAAAAGTACCTTTGGCATTTGGTTTTTGAATTATATACGACTGTCTCACGGCGAAACCTTGATTATTCGCGATAGCAGCCGTCGCTCCGCTGTCCTTGTACCACAACTGATTCAGACCTTGTGCTAGTTGAAAATCATTCGGGTATTTGAGTAATCCGAGCATCGTCGTTGCTTGACCTGGGTAAAATAACGATTCAATTTCCTGATTCGACAGGGAATACGAAATTTGACTGAAAAGATGCATGAGCCCATTATTCGTAAGAGTTGCTTCATCGGCATTAACGTAGAAGGTGTTGTCTGCCTTCGTCAATCTACCCTCGAACAACAGGTAAGATTCTGCCGGGTGACAAAATAGATCTTGAAGTTCGATGTTTATTCTAATCTCGCCGGAGGTGTTTAGATTCGCCCCCGATATCGGCTCATACTCGTACCATTCGTAGCGTTCGACGCTTTCATCGCTCAATGGTTGTTCGGTAAATCTCAGAATATCAGATGATTGCATTTTTACTACTACGCGATAATATTTTTTACGCGACCTTCATTCCGGCGCCGTTTAGCGAGCGTACTAAATCTTGTATTGATATGGCACCGTTCTTCTTCAGGCCGTCCCCCATCATCAGATTATTGATATTTGGGATATTCGAGGTCAACCCAACGCTACCTACGCTACTCAGCCGATCTAAAATTTGTCTAGTTTCTGGCGTAATTTTCTTGGAGGTAGGAGTAGGCGCAGGGGTCGTAAACAGTTTGACCACTGCTTTGTCCACTAATCGTTTGCCAGCGTCGATTGCGGTTGTTTTCCCAACATCGATCGCCTTTTTCCCAATTTCTTTCGCCACGTCTTTACTCGCGTTGAGAGCGGTCGTTGCTAATTGTTTGGCGGCGTTCGACGTAACTAGCCGTTTGAAAAATCCTGAAATTGTATCGAATATTCCAGATCCGCCGATTACGTATTGTTTCCTATACCTCCTTCTATTAATGACCTGCATTTTTCCCGCATTTTATAATGTCATCATTATATTTTTGTAAGCATCATTACTCAGCACTTCCTGCCTCAATAACGCGTCGCACATCGCCACGATCTCGTTTCTCACGCCCGTATTGCCTGCTTTGAAGCTTTGAAATCGTAGTTCTAGCTGTTTCGCTAATACGTTTGGATCTTCGGAAATAACGATTACACCACCCACGCCTTTACCCACCGCATTACGAGTCCTCTTTTCCCATATCGGCTTGATAATTTCTCTATATTTGACGCTCGAAGATGCTTTCGGTTTGTTGGGATTTTTTGGCTGTCTGATAGCATCCGACGCGAGTAGAATCTTGGCGTAATCGTCTCTATCATTATTATCGTATATCGACGTGTTCGGCTGTTTCATAGTCAACAACTCCCAAAGCCCCGGTGTTCCGCTATACGTCTTATTTCCAACCGTCACATCGTCTCCTTGAATAAAAATCGGAGTATCGCCGATGTAGAATTGACCATTTTTTGATCGTATTCCGAACGTCGTGTCTACAATTTTTCTATCGGAGGCGTATTGATGAAGGTACTTGGTGGCTACATCACCTAATTCTAAAGTTCTAATATCCTCAGTCGGATCGTCGCTATACGCTTCTATCGAGGGATACTGAGGAAATTGAACCTTCAACGACGCGGGTAGCGTTTGTAGCGCGTTTGATGTAGCTATCGATTTTTCTTTGATGGCGGATAGTATGACATTTTGCTCCTTAGAAATTGCGGATTGCGAATCGACGATAGGCTTGTACAGCTTGGTTAATTCTTGTTGCAGCCCCGAATCCCCCAATCTCTCCGATAAAAAGTTTTGTTGAATATTCTTCTTGGATTTCAGAAACTCTTCGACTATGAAATTTCTTTTCGCCGGGTCATCTATCTTTAGAAACGACATTTTTAATAAAAAAATTTAATGTTTTTCCACGTGTTTTTCGACGTGTTTTTCTACATGTTTTTCGACATGTGTAAAAACGCAAGTTAGACGTATTTTCAGACATAGCGACATAGGTCTACAAAACACCACAAAACTCTACACGATTTCATACATGTTCGCGTTAGTCGTCTTTCTACTAGATTCGGTATTTTTCTCAAACATGCTTTGAAAGGACTGTCTGACTTCTTCTCTTCCCCGATCGATGAGTGATTGTTTCGTTTCCTCGTCCATCGCGGCGGCCGCAACTTTCGACTTACTTTTGATTTCTTCTTTCATGCCATTGAATTTTTCAATCTCGCTTAGAATCAGAGAATATTCCTCGTCTGAAATGTGATCATCCACGAGAGCTTTTGAAATATGGTCGCTGATCGTGTTGAGCTTCGCATCAGCTAGCGTTTTGATCTTTTCATGCTTCTCCGCCTTCAGGGCGAGCTTTTTACAGATTCGACTGCCAATTATACTCAATAGCCCCGCTCCTAGCGCCGTCCCTTCCATAGCAATAGCGATAGGGGCTGCAATTATGGTGGACAATACACCGATTCCTGAAATTCCGAGCCCCATCGTGACCACCATGAGGAAGCTGTCTACTACGCCGATTACGCTTACACTTCTATGGTACTTTTTACTCAACGTTGCTCTTTTGTCTCGTTCTTGCTCGATCTCCTTTTTGATTTCGCTAATCTTTTGAAGCCGATACGTTTGTGCAGACCCCGCGGCTATTTGTATTTCACCTTCTGGCGCAGAGGGTGTTATATTTGTTAGGTTCGGATAGAGTTTGATGCCTTCGTATTCCATTCTTTTATTTATTAGCAATATATATTTTTTTACCGTTGATAATTTACACAGCATAGCGAATCTCCTTCGTTGATAGTTACTGCTGAATCGGAGTTGTTTTGAATGGAAACTATGATATCATCAACCACATCTTCTGAAATCACTCCGTCTAGTAGACTGCAGCGTCGTTCCTTGATACTCTGTCTGAGGGAAACGAGGCAAAGACCTGCCGCCATTTCTACACCCAGTCCAAGCCTTAGCGTATTTGCCGTCTTTGGCTGTATCGTGATATCATTTTGCGCAAAAATCTCCCATCGCAGACCTCCTAGTTGTCTTACTGGGGTGCGGGTAACACCGCTCGTAATCTTCCAAAAGACTGAAACGGGCTGCGTTCTAACCTCTACCGGTCTAGTTGGTTTAGTTCCAAATTTGTGTATTGGTCTCGACATTTTACATATAATAATTTATAATATCATGCCGAGAATCGGAATGTTTCGAAACGGAGAGTTGGGGCCGAGCAAAAGTCCTTCGCCTCTAGCATAGCCCGACCCTGTTTTCATGTACAACCCGGATGCCGTTATTGAGGCGCCTTTTTGCCACGGGGACAAGTACAAACCAGATCCGGCTGATCGTATCTTGCACGCCATGTCACCTTTCTTGACATACAATACACCCGAACCGCTGATTTTATCTACAATCTTAGTAGTTGCCGCGGAGCCGAGACCACTTAGTGCTCCCATCGCCAAACTTGGCAGTGCATTAGACAGAAGGAACCGTCCCGCTGTCGCTAGAAACGGAAGTATAGCGCCTATGAATCCACCTTCGACTTTCTTGTTGTTCTCCAATTGCGTTTTACTCATTTTAATAGTCACGCCAGTTCCTTTTTGACACGCCGTTGTCATTTTATTGATTTGCCCCTGGGTGAGAGCCAAGGCGTGTTCCCCATTAAAATCATCGTGTGATAGTTTGATACTCACGCCGCTCCCCGCTTGAAGTGCTCTTTTAATTTTGTCTTGTTGCGCTTCTGGAATATTAACGTTTACTTTCAGGTAACGACTCATTTTATTAACAAATTACAAAAACTTTCAAACTTCCCTGATATGAAACCGAATCGCTAATTCTTCACCTCGGAGATTTAGTAGGTTCCCATGTTGGTCTGTGAGCCTCGTTTCCATCGTCGAAATTGTAGACAGCAAAATCGGGAGATATATTAAATTATGCGGCACTTCGATAATTTTGTAACCCGGGCCTACGTTTGGGAAAAAAGAATATAATCGTTTTCTGATGTTCCGTTAGTGTACGAAGACCCGATAATGTCACTGGTCACTCTTAGGCTGCTTACACTCATTATATTTACCAAGTGCTCCGATTCATTATATCCATCCCTACAGATCCATTTGTCAAACCCTAGAACCCTTCCGATCGAATTCTTTGACGTAAAATCAACCATATAGCCTGCTGCTGATATATTTACCACAGACCTCAGCGTATTGGTGTTTGGTGCTATTGAGATACAGTATTCTCCATTTACTCCGTCGTAATGCCCATTCCCCTTCATGACCCTCTGTATATATTCGTTGATATCCGTTATTTCATAACACCCCTCCGGAACTTGAATGTTAATCCACGGTGTGTCGGAATTCGGCGAATACCGAAAGACGTTGTTTGTCGCGTCGATATTTGGAAAAGAATAGTACGTCTCGAGGGCAACTAAGGCCATTTCATATTTCTTATTCTTCTCCAGTTCGAGTAGTGGATTAAACTTCGTTCTGATTCGCGTGCTCTTTTCGCTTAGAAAAATGGAAAATGATGTTTTTGGTTCCGTGTTGCAGGCCGTCTTTCCCGTGTTTTCCGATATCTGTTTGACAAGCGATGATTCCATTTTTACTATACAATACAATTTTACAATGGCGGATCCTCGGTTATATAAAATTCGTCGAGTCCGCATCGGTATTTGCCATTGTACTTGTCGCTAGTCAGGTCTAAAACCACGAATCCATGAGGCCGTTCCCATACTGTTTTGCAGAGTTTTCTAAATTCATCTTTCGGCATGTCTGTACTCACGTGATCGTTGTAAATATGATTACAATTTTTCAGGTCTTGTTTGAACAGGCAAATAAAGTTCGCATTTTCTCTGATTGTTTGGCGCGGTAATTTGAAATAATTCTGGGCAAGGTAAAAGCAATCTACATTACTATGCCTCCCCCGATTATAATACGTTTCACATTTGTTTTGCCGTTCCAACTGTAAATCGTCAAAAATCACCAGGTTCTTCTTTTCAGCGCTCAAATCTCTCGGGTCCGGTACATCGTCGGCGCTCTCAAAGAACTTGGCAATTATATCGGATTTAGCTTCTGAGTTTTTTGCTAGTTCTTCCATTACAAGGTCTGGCGACGCATTTAGTCCCACGATTTCATATCGGTGCTCGAACAGCCAAACGATCGCTTCTTTCGGTAATTTTTCTTCGTATGCTTTTTTAATAATGCGATATTCCGGCTGAAACAGAGAAGTACCGAATACCTGCAAGTTATTATAATCCAACCAGTCTGGCCTGAGTAAAAGATTGAGAAGAAGCGTTGTTTTTCCACACGCCGATTTCCCAACTATCAAACCACGTATGCTTTTGGGTAACAACGGATTATTGAATCTTTTCGAGAGCGCGGTGCCCCAACTCATATCTCTAATCTCCATTTTTAAAAATATATATTATTAAAAACGAAATGTATTGTGTAAAATGTAAAAAACAGACCCAAACGAGAGATGTGCAGAACGCCGTGGCTAATAATGGGAGATCGATGCTCAGAGGTGTTTGCGTCGTATGCGGGAAAACAAAAACTCAATTCGTGAAGGCGTCCGCTGTTGCGCAAGGTGGGGATCTAGTTAGTTCACTGAACGCTGCCACCAGCAACATTAAATTACCTTGGGCTAAATTTCCGGGCGAGTTACATTTGCCAGGCCATCAGTTTACTGGTCCCGGTACTAGACTAGATTTGCGTCTGAATCCCAACGAAACCCCCAAAGATTGGAGCAAACCTATAAACAGGGTAGATAGTGCGGCATATATTCACGACCTGGCATACAATCAACACACTGATACGGCTTCTAGGAATGTCGCTGATAGAGCAATGATAAACCAGTTGAATAATATACCTAATCCAAGCTTGCGGGAACGCGTAGAGAGAGCGATAGTAAAACCTATTTTATCCGCTAAAACGAGTCTCGGGCTAGGTTTAAAAAAAGCCTAGAATTACAGCAGGACCCGAAATGGACTAATCAATTAGCGAATGAATTACACAAACCAGTAGTGAGAAATTTTAGGACGAGGCGGGTCCGTGTTGGCGGGATTGACCAGATTTGGGCGGCTGATCTAATCGACATGCAGGCTTTCGCTAGAGATAATGATGGCGTGAAATTTCTATTGACCGTTATAGATGTGTTTTCCAAGTATGGGTGGATCGTTCCATTACATGACAAGAGTGGGAAGTCTACAGCCGATGGGTTCGTGAAGATACTCGGGGGTGGTCGACAGCCACTCAAAGTTTGGTGCGACAAAGGAAAAGAATTTTATAATAAAAATGTAAAGAATTTGGTTGAGTTGTACTCTACCGAGAACGAGGGTAAAAGTTGTATCGTAGAAAGATGGAATAGGAGTATGAAAGATAAAATGTTCAAGTACTTTACGGCTAATTCAACTAGAAGTTATATCGATGTATTAGACGAAATGGTTAGTAATTATAATCAAACGAGACATTCTTCCATTAAAATGACTCCCGCCAAGGCTAGTTTGAAAGTGAACGAAAAGACAGTATTTTTGAATTTATACGGCGACGAGATTTCAGAGCCTATTATACCAAAGTTTTCAATCGGCGATCGAGTCAGAATAACTAGGAAGAAGAACATTTTTGACAAAGGATATATACCTAGATGGACGGAGGAGGTTTTTGTAGTATCTCAGGTTCAATATACAGATCCACCAACTTACAAGATTACTGATTCTGCTGGTGAGGAAATACAAGGCTCAATATATGAACAGGAGCTACAGAAAACGACTCAAGAAATATTTAGAATCGAAAAAGTGATTAGGAAACGTGGGAAGAAATGTCTCGTGAAGTGGTTGGGCTACCCAGACTCATTCAACTCGTGGATCGAAAATGAAGACTTGCTGACATTGTGAGACGATTGCGATCATATGATTATGCGTAATTTCCGAAACTTTGGATTTCCATATCTGCGTCGTAGTACACCCACGTTCTTCCATCACATGAGGATGAGTAGACCAAGTTTCGAAAGTCGGAATTTCCATATCTACGTCGTAATCCACGCACGCAAGGATGAGTGTCCACTGCGTTGGCGGGTAACGACGTAAATCTTGCGGGGAAATTCTAAGTTTCGATGACTCGGAGGTATATAATAATGTGGTGTTCCAAGGCACCCCGGAACACTTTTCGATAAAACGTGACAGGGTCGTTTTTGAAATTTATTCGACTGAGGCGTGACGCGAAAATTTTCTACTGAATGCCGATCTGCGAAATTTTGTACAGAGCTTGGCCGTCTCTCTCCTACCAACGACAACGACGATGATGATGTTGATGATGACTACGATGATGTTGATGATGATGGTGGTGGTGGTGGTGGTGGTGGTGGTGATGACGGCGATGATGATGAAGAGATGACGACGACAAATCGGGTTGATGATGATGGTGATGATGATGATGATGACTACGATGATGATGACGATGGTGGCGGTGATGATGATGAAGAGATGGTGACGACAAATCGGGTTGATGATGATGGTGATGATGATGATGACTACGATGATGTTGATGATGATGGTGGTGGCGGTGGTGGTGGCGGTGGTGGTGGCGGTGATGATGATGGCTACGATGATGTTGATGATGTTGATGATGATGGTGGTGGTGGTGGTGGTGGTGGTGGTTGTGGAGGTGGTGGTGGTGGAGGTGGTGGTGGTGGTGGTGGTGGTGGTGGTGGTGGTGGAGGTGGTGGTGGTGGTGGTGGTGGTGGTTAGGCCTATGTATAATGGCGTTGAGTTTATCCAAAAATAGGCCCACAGTAGAGAGACTTTTGCTTTCGTTTTTCAGATGCTGAGGCGGCTGCCAAAAACATATGAAAAAAGTTTCACCGAAAAATACGCCTGCCAGACTTGTTTACGCCGTGTTTACGCCGCATAGAATCAGTCGTCGGGGCCGCAGAGCAAAATAAATTTACGCGGGGTTCCATTGCGTAGACGCTCAACGACGATATACATGCATGGGCGTTCGTCGGTGTCGATCAAACTTGCATCACATGGGGATGAGTTTCCATTGCGTTGACGATTAACGACGATGATCTCGCATGGGCGTTCGTCGGGGTCGATCAAACTTGCATCACATGGGGATGAGTTTCCATTGCGTTGACGCTCAACGGCGTGAATCGTGCATGGGCCTTCGTTGTGGTCGATCAAACTAACGTTAGGCGAGATTGAAGGTGTGTTGTGAACGTCAAGTTTAGCAATCAACTCCGCTTTCCGCAGTCTAGTAAAATATCCATCCATGCCGCTCTGCTCGGCAATGTTTCGCAATTCAGTAACAGTTTTCATCGAGTAGTCCATTTTTATTAGGATCTCTCGTCTTTAGCCCGAGTTGGATATTCCATTTTCAAGGCTAGTATTGGTCAAACTGCGCGGGCACTCAATTTTTTAGGCTGGTATTGGTCAAATGGACGAAAGTAAAGGCTGTATTGGTCAGATGGGTCAAAGGTGAAGGCTATACTGGTCGAATGTCCGAGCTTGCTACAATGACCTCTACTCACACGGAACCTAACAGGTCGTAGCATAAGCAGAAGAGCAGACATGTATTCAGCTAAAAGTAAGAAACAAATCAGTTAGGGTAAACAGAGAATACTATCCTCAGATAACAACATTTCTAAAACACAGATGGCTTAGACAATGCGATGCTGCCGCACGTTGATTTTTCCATGTTAACGGATTTTGTCAACAAACATCGCTTTATTGTTGAGAACCGGGATATTTTGAGAGGAGGATTATCATCAGTTAACAGCATTATTGCTTGGAATTAGCGTCGAAAAGTTTTAAACTTTATTCCAAGAGCCCTCTATAAGAGCCTTCTCAACAAGCGTTTGTGTAACCCTTAGTAGGTCAACTTCCCTTTCATGTAACTGAGTTGCGGTTTTGTCAACCTGTGTTCTTTTTCACATTAAACGAATATATATATATAGGCTATATATCTATATATATATATATATATCAGCGGCTAGTCATCAAAAACCTATTCCTACATATTTTATTTTAGCTCCGTCATAATTAGACGCCTATCAGATTAATATGACAAAGAAGCGCTGAGTATGCTAGAGACTATGAAATAAAATTATAGATAATTTGCTCTTAAAATGCTTTTTAAATGGCGCTAAAAAAAGTCTGCACCACTTTGTGAAGCATCATTTTATTTAAAAAATGATTTAAGAATGTCAAATAAACACAGATCAGCCCAATCGGAAAAGTTTATTTGGTAATAATGATAATTTTTGTCAAAACAACATGCATTATCGGCAGTCTCATTACAACGATGATGACACCACAACCCAAATATCAAAATATTTAAATCTCTCTAATATAATATTTCCTCTGCAGACTAAATTGTCAAAGCAACATCATTACTGGCAGTAAGGCTACACATCTATAAATTACATTAAAACCTTGACTACACCACTAAGCTTCAGCAATACTTGCCTTCATATGTACATTGTCCGTAGTAGCTGAGCGTCAGATTGCTGTTGATTGTGCAGGCCTTTCGAGCAACCGCACAGACGTTGGGGTAAGTTTTATTGTCGCTACCACAGACTGGAAAGTAGATATCGTCGTCACAGTGTGCATCACAGACACAAGCAGCTTCGTTGTTCTCGTCCACTGCACAGTGTCTACCCGACGGACACCTTACACCTTCGCATGGTGTACCTAAACTCGAAAGAAAATGTGGCTGAAACAGCTATTTCACTCTTGAATGATTGTGTGCGTAATGCATGGACGTTAGACATAAATATAGGCCTACATCTTAATTACATTCCTATTAGTAGAGGTCACTGTAGCAGTCTGGGACATTTGACCAATACGGCCTTCACTTTCGTCCAATTTGACCAATACAACCTTAAAAAATTGAGTGCCTGCGGAGTTTGACCAATACTGTGCTTACTTTTTCATATTCATGGAATATCCAACTCGGCTTAAAGACAAGATATCCCAATATAAAATGGTCTACCCGGAGAAAACTAAAACTGAATTACGAAAAATCGCCAGGCAGCTCGGCTTGGTTGGAAATACAAGACTGCGGAGATCGGAGTTGATTGTTGTAATTGACGCCCACAACCGCGAATGCTACGACGATGAATGCCCATGCAAGTATCCACGGCCGGATCGTCAACAACGGCCATGCACGATTACCGTCGTTCGTCGTCAACGCAATGTCGGCACGCCTTCATTTTCAACCCGAGAATAGTAGAAGGGGCCGCAAGTGGGGGCAAAAAACCGTAATGTGCTGAAATAAATACAAGCCTATAATCCTGGCCACATTAAAAGTAACGTTTTAATGTAGACACGATACTGTGCGACGTAAACACAGCGGGTTCAAAGTCCGACGAGCGAAGATCTGCGTGCAATTAACCGCCCCCTCAAAGCTAAATACACTGCGAACGTAAAAAAAAGAGAATTTATCAGCAGAAATTTTGGAATATTATTGCGAGATAGACTAATTTATTCCTTTGCTGTTCCATTTACAACACCAACAGTAATCTGATTCAGGTCCCCCAAACTGAAGTTTTCCAAGTTTTATCAAAATGTACAAATTATTGCAGCTATAGTAGAGGTTCAGTTTTTAGGAACACCGCGTAAAAAGTGTGACATGTCACAAATTTAATTCGTTGTCACGTTTTTAATTCGTTGGAACGTTTTTGATTCGACTTCTCGCGATGGAAATTTCCCGCAGTATTGACGATGTGCTATTAGGCCCACAGTCTTTTCATTCACTTTCGTTATCGATATCAAACACGACATAGGCTATTTTTCATAATCGTCTCACAATGTCAGCAAGTCTTCATTTTCGATCCATGAATTAAACGAGTCTGGGTAGCCCAACCACTTCACGAGACATTTCTTCCCGCGTTTCCTAATCACTTTTTCGATTCTAAATATTTCTTGAGTTGTTTTCTGTAGCTCCTGCTCGTAAAAAGAGCCTTGCATTTCCTCACCAGCAGAATCAGTAATCTTGTAAGTTGGCGGATCCGTATATTGAACCTGGGATACTACAAAGACCTCCTCCACCCATCTAGTCGTATAACCATTTTCAAAAATATTCTTCTTCCTAGTTATTCTGACCCGATCGCCGATTGAAAACTTCGGCATAATAGGCTCTGAAATCTCGTCGCCGTATAAATTCAAAAATACAGTCTTTTCGTTCGTTTTCAAACTAGCCTTCGCGGGAGTCATTTTAATGGAAGAATGTCTCGTTTCATTATAATTACTAACCATTTCGTCTAATACATCGATATATCTTCTAGTTGAATTAGCCGTAAAGTAGGCCTACTTGAACATTTTATCTTTCATCGAACGCACCCATCTTTCTACGATGCAAGATTTTCCCTCGTTCTCGGTAGAATACAACTCGACTAAATTCTTTACGTTTTTGTTATAAAATTCTTTTCCTTTGTCGCACCAAACTTTGACTGGCTGTCGACCACCCCTGAGTATCTTCACGAACCCATCAGCTGTAGACTTCCCACTCTTGTCATGTAATGGAACGATCCATCCGTATTTCGAAAACACATCTATTACGGTCAATAGATACTTCACATCATCATTATCTCTAGCGAAAGCCTGCATGTCGATTAGGTCAGCCGCCCAAATCTGGTCAATCCCGCCAACACGGACACGCCTCGTCCTAAAATTTCTCACTACTGGTTTGTGTAATTCATTCGCTAATTGATTAGTCCATTTCAGGTCCTGCTGTAATTCTAGGCTTTTTTTAAACCTAGCCCGAGGCTCTATTTAGTGGCCAAAATAGGTTTGACTATCGCCCGTTCTATTCGTTCCCGCAAGCTAGGATTAGGTATATTATTCAACTGGTTTATCATTGCTCTATCAGCGGCATTCCTAGAAGCGGTATCAGTGTGTTGATTGTATGCTAGGTCGTGAACGTATGCCGCACTATCTACCCTGTTTATAGGTTTGCTCCAATCTTTGGGGGTTTCGTTGAGATTCAGACGCAAATCTAGTCTAGTACCGGGACCAGTAAACTGATGGCCTGGCAAATGTAATTCGCCCGGAAATTTAGCCCAAGGTAATTTAATGTTGCTAGTGGCAGCGTTCAGTGAACTAACTAGATCTCCGCCTTGCACAGCAGCTGCAGACGCCTTCACGAATTGAGTTTTTGTTTTCCCGCATACGACGCAAACACCTCTGAGCATCGATCTCCCATTATTAGCCACGGCGTTCTGCACATCTCTCGTTTCGGTCTGTTTTTTACATTTTACGCAATACATTTCGTTTTTAAAAATATATTGTCAGCTAATTTAATCAGTGCACGCCGATTGTCGTACAGCGACGTAAGTAGGCCAGGTGCAAATTGCCGCGCGGCGTCTGCACAGGTGATTGTCTGGACAGCACGTGACGTCTAGACGAGCGTACGTTAATTGTACAAGAAGGGAGTGGAAGTGAAGAAAGAGAGTTGCGTGTTGAGAGCCGTTGAGATAGGCTGTAAGAGTTGTTGTTGAGTTGCGATAGAGTAGACTGATGAAGATAGTAGTCGTGTAGTTGTTATGATAACGCAAGTGTAGTCATTGTTGTGTTGTTGCTGATCGTTTTACTTTATATCGGATTTTGGAGTATAATAAGAAGAGTTAAACACGTCGTCGTTGTTGGTTAACAAAACAGTGAAAGACTGTAGATTCTTTAACCTAGCCATTTAGCTAATGAAACAGTTATCTAGGGATAGGCCTACGCTACCACGAACTTATACGAAGAAGCTTCCGAAGAGACTGAAGGTCACACGTAGAGAGAAGAGGGAAAAGACTTGTGACAGTTGGTGTCGTTGCGGTGAGATAACGATCCAAGTTGCAGGATAACGATCCAAGTTGCAGGATAACGATCCAAGTTGCAGGATAACGATCCAAGTTGCAGGAGAACGATCCTAGTTACGAACGGAGGGATTCTATTCAATCAACAGACGTTGTGGAGAAACGGACGCTGTGAATTTATCGAGGAGCCGAGCACACGGGAGAAGCAACGATACATCGAGCATCCGTACGTCAGTGAGAAACGACAACACAACGACTACAAGGTAGAAAAACTTGCTTGTCTATTGAAGTTTGCTTAAAGAATTGAAGTCAGTCAATTGCAAACATTTGAAGAGTAGCCTACTATTTTATCGAGCATCTGTAAAGTAAAGAAGTAAGATGGAGAAACTTACGGAGAAAAAGCAAGCAAATATTAAGAAAATGTCTACTGATAGACTGATAAAACTGCTAATTGAAGCAGATCTAGACGCAGAAGAAGTCGAACAGATGTCGAGGGAAGAATTGATGAGAAATTTAGCCGAGGTTTGGGCTAAGAAAGAAGAAGAAGAAGAAGGTGCTGTCGGAGGCGCTGCGGAGAAGCCAGTGGAGAAGCCTGAGGCACCGATGTCTATGGAGGCGTTGCTGCAATTCATGATAATGAAAGAGGAGCAGCGTAAACAAGAAGAGAAGCAGAAAGAAGAGCAGCGCAGACAAGAGAAGAAAGAACGTAAACAAGAGGAGAAAGAAAAAGCAGAAAAAGCAGATAGGCTGCGACAGCAAGAGATAGATATGCAGAAGCAGCAGTTCCAGCTTCAGTTAGAACAAATGAAATTAGATCGTGACGAAGCAGAACGACGAAGGATGGAGTTAATGATAGAATACGAAAAAGCAAGAAAAAGCGATGAAGAAATACGAAAGCAGCAGATTGAGGACAAAAAGGCTCGCGAGGAAGAAAAAGAAAAGATGCGTTTACAAGAACTGGAGAGAGCAGAAGAAATTCGTCAGGAAGAATTTCAAGCTGGAAAAGACAATTTGGAAAAAGCAGAAAGAGAAAGAGAAGAGCAGATGCAGTTAGAACAAAAGAAACTTGCTATCAAGGAGGCTCAACTTAAAGAAATGGCCATTGAAAAAGAAGAACGCAGAAAGCAGTTAGAACTATTACAACAGAAGATAGAACAGGAAGAACTGCGGAGAATCGAAGATCAAGATCGACTGAAGAAGAGAGACGAAGATGATCGTAAGAGCCGAGAAGTGTCAGAACAGATTAGACTCAAAGAAAGTGAGACAATGGTGTCCAAGATTAAGAAGATAGGTGACGCAATGAAGCATGTGTTACCGAAGATGCCGTATGATATGATGGAAGTGCCATTATATTTTGAAACAGTTGAAAATGCATTCAATAGATTCGCTGTGGAAAAGCAATATTGGGTGAAATTGTTGTTGCCATTGATGACCCCGAGAGCGCGAACGGTATTGAATCGATTGTCATTTGAGAATTTAGATAAATACGATGCAGTGAAAGAGCACTTGTTGAAGGAATTCAAGTTAACAGCTCGTGAGTACAGGTCAAGGTTTGCAGATGCCAAGAAGACAGCCGAAGAAACGTATACGATGTTCACGGCTAGGCTGAAGAACCTGTTGAATTATTATGTCCGAAGTAGACGAGTGGACAAAGACTACGAGAAGCTGTTTGATTTGTTAGTGGCGGATAAGCTGAAAGAATGTTTACCACCAGGTCCACTGCAGTTTGTCTTAGCAAAAGAGGGCACAGAATGCTTGGAAGCTAGTAATGTTGCAGATCTCGCAGATATACATGTAAACAATCGGATTGGTGTGATGTTCCAAGACAAACCGAAATTTGAAGCATGGGACAATAGTCCAAAGCAACCCAAGTGGAACAAGGATAGCAAAGACACCGGAAGCCAAGCCAAGAGTAATGATGCAAAGAAAGATGATTATTCTGGAAAGCAGTGGTCGCAAGATAAACAACAGTCAACGTGGGACAGACAAGCCTACAATCGAACTCCGCCGCTGGGACGCCCAACAGAAAGTAATGCATCTTACACGCCGTACAACAAGTGGGAGAACAAGGAGCAAAGAAGTTTTATCAAGAAGCGTTGCCACAATTGCAATTCTGATAAACACCTAATAAAACATTGCCAAGCACCAGGAGCGGCAAATCTGAGGAAGAACTTTAGCAGAAGTGCAGAAAATCTTCGAGTAAACCAGATACAAGTGATAAATGCACCTCCTGGTTGGGAAGAACAATGCAACCAAGAAACAGAAGTAAAGTCAGTGATGAAGTGTACGCCGCAGTTCACCATACTGAAAGAAGCGATAAAGACTACTTCCATTGCAGAAAATTGTCGAGAAACAAAAAGTAAAGAGGAGTGTCAACGCATAAAGAAGATATCGTTGCAGCATGTAAATGTGGAGATACGTGGGACTGATGGGCAGCCTGTGCAAGTCGAGGCGTTGATTGACTCGGGGACCGAGATACCAGTAATCAACGAGGAACTACTGAAAGGAACGACAGTAGAAGAAATCGGCAGAGTTCATTTGCAATGTGTAGCTGGAGAGCCGATTCCAGCTAAGTTGGTGAAAATCGAAGTGCGGATGAGCGGTCGTAACGAAGGAGCAGCTACAGAGGACAGGACAATAAATATCGCGCCATATTTAACTTTAGTGTGTGCCAGCATTTCAGCAGAACTGTGTAAAGAAAATCCAGAAAAGTTCCTGCTACATCCAGAGATAATTGCAGAACTGAAAGAGGTTCCACCAATCAGTATATTGCAAGGAGAGCTACAAGCGAATGTGACTACAAGAGCACAAAGTCGGAGAGCAGAAGTCGAAGACGGAGAAGATGAAACGATAAACGAAAGTTCGCAAGAAGATGACACGGAAAGCGAAGATGAACTCAGCATCCAAGATGACGAAAGAACAACATCTGAGAATAATGAAACTGAAGAAGAGATGGCTGCATGTGAACGAAATGATAGTGAAGATTCCGGAAGCGACGCTGAACTGGAGACAAGTATGAGGGACTTGTTCACAGAGAATTCGAACGATGAAAGACAGCTGGAAGATGCGAAGAAATTCGAGGAGCAGCAGAGAAATGACGAGTCACTGAAATCGTGGTGGAGGATCGCTGAAGACCAAGGATCAGAGTTTAGCGTGGTGAATGGATTGCTGTATAAGAAGCATCAAATGCTGGATCAGCTTGTGTATCAGTTGGTGTTACCGAAAGAGAGAAGAATTCAAGTAATGGAATTAGCTCACGAGTCAGTATTTGGCGGACACTTGGGAGAAGAGAAGACACGAGAGAGAATCAAGTTGTCCTTTGTCTGGCCAAAGATGCGTCGAGACGTGGTGAAATTTTGTAAGTCCTGTGAGAAGTGTCAGCTGAAGGCACGAAGTTTGGTGATGGATCGAGTGCCGATTACACCAATTCCAAGGGAAGATGTGCCATTCCGACGGATGACTATGGACGTGGTAGGCCCAATAGAACCGAAGTCAGCAGCTGGGCATAAGTATTGCTTGTGCATAGTGGATTCATGTACAAGATGGCCGACAATCTTTTTGCTGAAGTCATTGACTGCTAAGGCTGTGTGCGAAGCTTTGATGAAGCTTTTCATTGACGTGGGGGTGCCGTCTGTGATCACCAGCGACAGAGGCACGAATTTTACAGCCAGTCTTACAAGAGAATTTTTGAAATTGATGGGATGCTGTCCACGATTCGATTCACCGGGGCATCCAGAGGCAGCCGGATTAGTTGAAAGATGGAATCAGACGTTCAAGAAGATGGTACATCATGTCATTGTGGAAAATCCAAGACAGTGGCATAAAATCATTCCGTTTACCGTATGGGCATTGAGAGAAGTTCCTAACGCAACGACAGGAGTGGCACCATATCTGCTGGTGTATGGAAAAATGCCAAGAGGACCATTAACTATCTTAAAGGAAAGCTGGACCAAAGAAATAAATCTACCGCCAAACATTGGAGTACAACCAGCAAAGTACCTGAAGAACTTAAGAGCAGACATGGAGAAAGCTTTGATATTTGCTGAGAATTGTGCAGAGGAAAAGCAAAAACAATATGCCAGTCAATACAACAAGAGGGCCAAAGATAAAGAATTCGAACCAGGAGAAAATGTCATCGTCCTGTATCCAACGTCAACCAATAAATTGATCTCACGATGGCATGGTCCATGTACAGTGCTACAAAGAAGATCCAAGTATTCGTATCTGGTGGACATGAATGAAAATGGCCGACGAATCGTCCATGCCAACAAAATGAGGAAGTTCATCGCAAGAACATTATCGTGTGGTCTCATCGTGGAAGAGGACGACGAATTCGGATCAGTGGTAGAGCTACCATTGAAAGAAGACCATGCAGAGACGACACAGAAATCGCTGCAATTGGACTATGAACAGATCGGACATCTTACGAGCGAGCAACAGAAACAGCTACTGGATGTACTGAACCGATATGTAGACAGATTTTCGGACAAACCTGGATTATGTACATTGGTAGAACACGAAGTGGTGCTGAGACCAGACTTTCGAGAGAAGGAGTTCACGGCTTATCGAATACCGTTGATATACCGCGCAGAAGTGGACAAACAAATACAAGAGATGCTGAAAGCAAACATCATTCAGCCGTCGTCGAGCAGAATGGCAAGTCCGCTGGTCATCGTCAAGAAGAAGGACGGATCCTTGAGACTCGCGTGCGACTACAGGTACGTGAATTCATATACTGAAAATTGTCGATATCCCATGCCGATCGTCAACGATGTGCTGAGCAAAGTCGGGAAATCCAAGTTTATTTCCGTCTTGGACTGTCGCAGTGCTTACTGGACTTGTCCGGTGAAGAAATCCGACCAATGGAAAACCGCATTCGTTACCCATAATGGACTGTACGAATTTACACGTGTCCCTTTTGGAATGATTAACTCTGGACGGACTTTTGTAAAAGCCATAAACATGATTTTGCAACCGATTAATGCATTTACTGAACCCTATGTTGATGACATTGCAGTCCATTCTGATGATTGGAACATTCATTTGAAACATTTAGAATTGTTTTTGAAACAAATAAGACTGCATAATGTAACTTTGAACTTGAAGAAATGTGTGTTTGGTAAGAGTGAGGTGAAATTCATCGGTCACCTCATTGGTTCAGGGAAGAAGATGATGAATCCAGATAGGATTGACAGTTTGATTAATTTAAAAAACCCTGAAACGAAGAAGCAAGTGAAGCAAATGTTAGGATTCTTTGGTTTCTACAGACAATTTATTTGTAATTTTGCTGAGATTGCTAAACCATTGACAGATTTAACTAGCAAGCAGACACCTGAGAACATTATTTGGACTCAGGACCACCAGAAATCTTTTGATTCTCTTAAAGAAATTGTTTTATCGAATGTTATTCTGTACATGTTCGAGGTTGGCAAACCATTTAATTTGTACTGTGATAGCAGTGATTTTGCTGTGGGGGCTGTGCTGTCACAAGTGGACGATGAGGGGATAGAACGTCCCGTTTCATTTATCAGCCAGAAGCTGACAGATACCCAGAGGAGATGGGCGACGATTGAGAAGGAAGCCTATGCAATCATATGGGCTTTAAACAAATTGAAAGAAATCATTATTGGTTCCAAGATTAATGTGTTCACTGATCATAATCCTTTAGTTTATTTGACTGAGTCAATGTCGAAGTCTGCTAAGTTAGTCAGATGGTCTTTATCATTGCAAAATTTTGACATTCTGTTGAACTATAAGAAAGGAAAGTTGAATGTAGTAGCAGACTGCTTATCGAGATTGTAGTATAAGGTATTTTGTGATTGCATTTAGTATAAGAATTGTTTGTATTTAGTTTAAGCATTATACGTTCGCTAATTTTTAAGATTAATTAGCTCTCTTCAAAAGAAAGGAAGGAGGTAATGTCAGCTAATTTAATCAGTGCACGCCGATTGTCGTACAGCGACGTAAGTAGGCCAGGTGCAAATTGCCGCGCGGCGTCTGCACAGGTGATTGTCTGGACAGCACGTGACGTCTAGACGAGCGTACGTTAATTGTACAAGAAGGGAGTGGAAGTGAAGAAAGAGAGTTGCGTGTTGAGAGCCGTTGAGATAGGCTGTAAGAGTTGTTGTTGAGTTGCGATAGAGTAGACTGATGAAGATAGTAGTCGTGTAGTTGTTATGATAACGCAAGTGTAGTCATTGTTGTGTTGTTGCTGATCGTTTTACTTTATATCGGATTTTGGAGTATAATAAGAAGAGTTAAACACGTCGTCGTTGTTGGTTAACAAAACAGTGAAAGACTGTAGATTCTTTAACCTAGCCATTTAGCTAATGAAACAGTTATCTAGGGATAGGCCTACGCTACCACGAACTTATACGAAGAAGCTTCCGAAGAGACTGAAGGTCACACGTAGAGAGAAGAGGGAAAAGACTTGTGACAGAGTTGGGGCACCGCGCTCTCGAAAAGATTCAATAATCCGCTGCTACCCAAAAGCATACGCGGTTTGATAGTTGGGAAATCGGCGTGTGGAAAAACAACGCTTCTTCTCAATCTTTTACTCAGGCCGGACTGGTTGGATTATAATAACTTGCAGGTATTCGGTACCTCTCTGTTTCAACCGGAATATCGCATTATTAAAAAAGCATACGAAGAAAAATTACCGAAAGAAGCGATCGTTTGGTTGTTTGAGCAGCGAGATGAAATCGTGGGGCTAAATCCGATATAATTGCCAAGTTCTTTGAGAGCGCTGAAGATGTGCCAGACCCAAGAGATTTGAGCGCTGAAAAGAAGAACCTGATGATTTTTGATGATCTACAATTAGAAAAACAAAACAAATGCGAAACGCATTATAATCGGGGGAGGCATAGTAATGTAGATTGTTTTTACCTCGCCCAGAATTATTTCAAATTACCGCGCCAAACAATCAGAGAAAATGCGAACTTTATTTGCCTGTTCAAACAAGACCTGAAAAATTGTAATCATATTTACAACGATCATGTGAGTACAGACATGTCGAAAGATGAATTTAGAAAACTATGCAAAACAGTATGGGAACAACCTCATGGATTCGTGGTTTTAGACCTGACCAGCGACAAGCGCAATGGCAAATACCGTTGCGGACTCGACGAATTTTATATAATCGAGGATCCGCCCTTGTAAAAATTGTAAAATTGTATTGTATAGTAAAAATGGAATCATCGCTTCTCAAACAGATATCAGAAAACACGGAAAAGACGGCCTGCAACACGGAACCAAAAACATCATTTTCCATTTTTCTAAGCGAAAAGAGCACGCGAATCAGAACGAAGTTTAATCCACTACTTGAACTGGAGAAGAATAAGAAATATGAAATGGCCTTAGTTGCTCTCGAGACGTACTATTCTTTTCCAAATATCGACGCGACAAACAACGTCTTTCGGTATTCGCCAAATGCCGACACAGATTGGGTAAACATTGAAGTTCCAGAGGGCTGCTATGAAATAACGGATATCAACGAATATAAACAGAGAGTCATGAAGGGGAATGGGCATTACGACGGAGTAAATGGAGAATACTGTATCTCAATAGCACCAAACACCAATACGCTGAGGTCTGTGGTAAATATCGCAGCAGGTTATATGGTTGACTTTACGTCAGCGAATTCGATCGGAAAGGTGCTAGGTTTCAGCAGATGGGCCTATAGGGCCGGATATATCGAATCGGAGGACTTGGTAAATATAATGAGTGTAAGCAGCCTGAGAGGGACCAGCGACATTATCGGGTCTTCGTACACTAACGGAACATCGGAAAACGTGATATATTCTTTTTTCCCAAACGTAGGTCCGGGTTACAAGATTATCGAAGTGCCGCATAATTTAATATAGCCTATCTCCCGATTTTGCTGTCTACAATTTCAACGATGGAAACGAGGCTCACAGACCAACACGGGAACCTACTAAATCTTCGAGGTGAAGAATTGGCGATTCGATTTCACATCAGGGAAGTTTGAATGTTTGAAAGTTTTTGTAATTTATTAATAAAATGAATCGTTACACGGGCGTAAAAGTTAATATTCCAGAAGCGCAACAAGCCAAAATTAAAAGATCACTTCAAGCGGGGACCGGCGTGAGTATCAGCCTATCGCACGATGATTTGAATGGTGAACACGTTTTAGCTCTCACCCACGCGCAAATCAATAAAATGACAGCGGCGTATCAAAAAGGAACTGGCATGATTATTAAAATGAGTAAAACGCAATTGGAGAACAACAAGAAAGTCGAGGGCGGATTCATTGGCGCTATACTTCCGTTTCTAGCGACAGCGGGACGGTTCCTTCTGTCTAATGCGCTGCCAAGTTTGGCGATGGGGGCATTGAGCGGTCTAGGCTCCGCGGCAACTACTAGGATTGTGGATAAAATCAGCAATTCGGGTGTAATGTATGTCAAGAGAGGCGACATAGCGTGCAAAATAAGACCAGCCGGTTCTGGTTTGTACTTGTCGCCGTGGCAAAAAGGTAGCTCAATAACGGCATCCGGGTTGTACATGAAAACAGGGTCGGGGTATGCGAGTGTTGGCGAAGGATTTTTGTTGGGTCCTAATTCTCCGTTTCGAAACATTCCGATTCTTGGCATGATATTATAATCTATTCTATTATAAAATGTCGAGACCAATACACAAATTTGGAACAAAACCAACTAGGCCGGTAGAGGTTAGAACGCAGCCCGTTTCAGTCTTTTGGAAGATTACGAGCGGTGTTACTCGCGCCCCAGTAAGACAACTAGGAGGTCTGCGATGGGAGATTTTTGCGCAAAATGATATTACGATACAACCAAAGGCAGCAAATACGCTAAGGCTTGGACTCGGTGTAGAAATGGCGGCAGGTCTTTGCCTCGTTTCCCTCAGACAGAGTATCAAGGAACGACGCTGCAGTCTACTAGACGGAGTGATTTCAGAAGATGTGGTTGATGATATCATAGTTTCCATTCAAAACAACTCCGATTCGGCAGTAACTATAAACGAAGGAGATTCGCTATGCTGTGTAAATTATCAACGGTAAAAAATATATATTGCTAATAAATAAACGAATGGAATACGAAGGCATCAAACTCTATCCAAACCTAACAAATATAACACCCTCTGCGCCAGAAGGTGAGATACAAATAGCCTCAGGGTCTGCGCAAACGTATCGACTTCAAAAGATTAGTGAAATCAAAAAGGAGATCGAGCAAGAACGAGACAAAAGAGCAACGTTGAGTAAAAAGTATCATAGAAGTGTGAGCGTAATCGGCGTAGTAGACAACTTCCTCATGGTGGTCACGATGGGGCTCGGAATTTCGGGAATCGGTGTATTGTCCACCATAATTGCGACTCCCATCGCTATTGCTATGGAAAGGACAGCGCTAGGTGCGGGGCTATTGAGTATAATTGGCAGCCGAATCAGTAAAAAGCTCGCCCTGAAGGCGGAGAAGCATGAAAAGATCAAAACGCTAGCTGATGCGAAGCTCAACACGATCAGCGACCATATTTCAAAAGCACTCGTGGATGATCATATTTCAGATGAGGAATATTCTCTGATTCTAAGCGAGATTGAAAAATTCAATGGCATGAAAGAAGAAATTAAAAGTAAGTCGAAAGTTGCGATAGACGCGATGGATGAGGAAACGAAACAATCTCTCATCGACCGGGGAAGAGAAGAAGTCAGGCAGTCTTTTCAAAGCATGTTTGCGAAAAATACCGAATCTGCTCGAAAGACGACTAACGCGAACATGTATGAAATCATGTAGAGTTTTGTAGAGTTTTGTAGACCTATGTAGATTGTAGACCTATGTAGGCCTATGTCGCTATGTCTGAAAATACGTCTAACCTATGTTTTTACACATGTCGAAAAACACGTCTAAAAACACGTCAAAAAACACGTTGAAAAACATTAATTTTTTAATTTTAAAATGTCGTTTCTAAAGATAGATGACCCGGCGAAAAGAAATTTCATAGTCGAAGAGTTTCTGAAATCCAAGAAGAATATTCAACAAAACTTTTTATCGGAGAGATTGGGGGATTCGGGGCTACAACGAGAATTATCCAAGCTGTACAAGCCTATCGTCGATTCGCAATCCGCAATTTCTAAAGAGCAAAATGTCCTACTATCCGCCATCAAAGAAAACTCGATAGCTACATCAAACGCGCTACAGACGCTACCCACTTCGTTGAAGATTCAATTTCCTCTGTATCCCTCGATAGAAGCGTATAGCGACGATCCGACTGAGGATATTAGAACTTTAGAATTAGGTGATGTAGCCACCAAGTACCTTCATCAATACGCCTCCGATAAAAAAATTGTAGACACGACGTTCGGAATAAGATCAAAAAATGGGCAATTCTACATCGGCGACACTCCGATTTCTATTCAGGGAGACGATGTGACGGTTGGAAATAAGACGTAGGGCCTATAGCGGAACACCGGGACATTGGGAGTTGTTGACGATGAAACAGCCGAACACGTCGATATACGATAATAATGATAGAGACGATTACGCCGAGATTCTACTCGCGTCGGATGCTATCAGACAGCCAAAAAATCCCAACAAACCGAAAGCATCTTCGAGCGTCAAATATAGAGAAATTATCAAGCCGATATGGGAAAAGAGGGCTCGTAATGCGGTGGGCAAAGGCGTCGGTGTAATCGTTATTTCCGAAGATCCAAACGTATTAGCGAAACAGCTAGAACTACGATTTCAAAGCTTCAAAGCAGGCAATACCGGCGTGAGAAACAAGATCGTGGCGATGTGCGACGCGTTATTGAGGCAGGAAGTGCTGAGTAAAGATGCTTACAAAAATATAATGTCCGCATTATAAAATGCAGGAAAAATGCAGGTCATTAATAGAAGGAGGTATAGGAAACAATACGTAATCGGAGGATCTGGAATATTCGATACAATTTCAGGATTTTTCAAACGACTAGTTACGTCGAACGCCGCCAAACAATTAGCAACGACCGCTCTCAACGCGAGTAAAGACGTGGCGAAAGAAATTGGGAAAAAGGCGATCGATGTTGGAAAAACAACCGCAATCGACGCTGGTAAACGATTAGTGGACAAAGCAGTGGCCAAACTGTTTACTCCTACCCCTACTCCCAAGAAAATTACGCAAGAAACTAGACAAATTTTAGATCGGCTGAGTAGCGTAGGTAGCGTCAGGTCGAACTCGAATATCCCAAATATCCCGAATATCCCAAGTATTAATAATCTGATGATGGGGGACGGCCTGAAGAAGAACGGCGCCATATCGATACAAGATTTAGTACGCTCGCTAAACGGCGGAATGAAGGTCGCGTAATAAAATCGCGTAAAAAAATATTATCGCGTAGTAGTAAAAAATGCAATCATCTGATGTTCTGAGATTTACCGAACAACCATTGAGCGATGAAAGCGTCGAACGCTACGAATGGTACGAGTATGAGCCGATATCGGGGGCGAATCTAAACACCTCCGGTGAGATTAGAATAAACATCGAACTTCAAGATTTATTTTGTCATCCGGCGGAATCTTACCTGCTGTTCGAGGGTAGATTGACGAAGGCGGACAACACCTTCTACGTTAATGCCGATGAAGCAACTCTTACGAATAATGGGCTCATGCATCTTTTCAGTCAAATTTCGTATTCACTGTCGAATCAGGAAATTGAATCGTTATTTCACCCAGGTCAAGCAACGACGATGCTCGGATTACTCAAATACCCGAATGATTTTCAACTAGCTCAAGGTTTGAATCAGTTGTGGTACAAGGACAGCGGTGCGACGGCTGCTATCGCGAATAATCAAGGTTTCGCCGTGAGACAGTCGTATATAATTCAAAAACCAAATGCCAAAGGTACTTTTAGCTTTGTAGTTCCATTGAAGCATATTTTCGGATTTTGCGACGATTACGACAAGGTTGTTTTTGGTGTGAAACATACGCTAACTCTGGTTCGTAAAGCCGATGATGACGCAATTTTTAGACTCGCCGCCGCGGGTGCAGGGAAAGTTAGGCTGGATAAAATCTCGTGGTTCATGCCGCACGTTATTCCCGCGGATATGGAGAAGATGCAATTGTACAAAACGATCGAATCGAAAGCGTCGTTGCCAGTTGCGTACAGAGCCCGTCAATGCGATACCACCTCCGTCGCACAGTCGACTAATTTTAGCTGGAGACTTAGCGTCAAGACATTACCTGAGAAGCCTAGGTACATCATCTTGGGTTTTCAAACCGACAAAAGCGGCGATCAGGAACACAATCTATCCGTTTTCAATCATTGCGATCTCAAAAACATGTTCGTGATGATGAACCAGGACCGATATCCAGTTGTCGACTATAGGCTAATCTATCATTTCCGAATCAACAATTCTCGCGGGTGTATCGAGCAGCAGCCGCGTTCAGTGAAAAATACTATGGAATGGACGAACTAACGACGCAATGCAATATCACACCCTCGGACTTCAAAGATTTGTTTCCGATTATGGTGTTTGACGTGAGCAAGCAATCCGAGCGTCTGAAGTCATCGGTGGTCGATATCCAGATCAAAGGTACGTTTAATACGGCGCCACCGGCTAATACGGAAGCGTACGCAATGGTGATTTCAGACAAGTTACTGAGGTTTCAATCGGATGGCCAGAAAATGAGTGCGGTATATTGAAGTTCGTGATAGAATGGTCGATGACAGTTCTGAATAATGAGACTTTGAGACTTGTAGATACCTATCGTGTGTTCTCAGACGATAGGTATCAACGGAAAAATACGGACTTAGTATAGAAACTCGACCTGCAATCCACATCCAGCCACAATAAGAAGGGAGGTAACCTTTGGATTGTCGAATTCGGCGGAATATACTCTCATACCGACTTTTTCGCCGGCGACTAAAGACATGGCGGCGGTTGGTAATACGAGCGATACTCTGCTGTCGACTGTTTGTCCGCCCGCCATGTATCCAATAAGTTCGTTATTATGTATCTCGGATTTGAAATACGCAACCCTGACTATTTTTTTTTACCACATCATCACTCCGCACATTTCCGATCATGAAATTCGCGAATCCGCTAAGTCGATATACGCCGGTACGAGGAATAGTTATTACCCCTTCAGCCGCCAGTAGAACAGAATGTAGCAAGCTCGGACATTCGACCAGTATAGCCTTGACTTTCGTCCAATTTGACCAGTACAGCCTTGACCTTCGTCCATTTGACCAATACCGGCCTAAAAAATTGAGTGCCCGCGCAGTTTGACCAATATAGCCTTACTTTTTCAAATTCATGGAATATCCAGCTCGGCTTAAAGACAAGATATTCCAATATAAAATGGTTTACCCGAATAAAACTAAAACTGAATTACGAAAAATCGCCGAGCTGCTTGGCTTGGTTGGAAATACAACAAGACTGCGGAGATCGGAGTTGATTGTTGTAATTGACGCCCACAACCGCGAATGCTACGACGATGGATGTCCATGCAAGTATCCACGACCGGATCGTCAACAACGTCCATGCGAGACCATCGTCGTTCGTCGTCGGCGCAATGGCAACTCACCCCCGCGTGACGCAAGGGCATGAGCGGACTACGACGTAGATACGGGATTACAATATCGCAAACGATTTTACACCGTTGGTTTATAATCGTTTTTGGATGAATCGAATATTGCAGCTATAGTAGAGGTTCAGTTTTTAGGAACACCGCGTAAAAAGTGTGACATGCCACAAATTTAATTCGTTGGGACGTTTTTGATTCGACTTCTCGCGATGGAAATTTCCCGCAGTATTGTCGACGTGCTATTAGGCCCACAGTCTTTTCATTCACTTTCGTTATCGATATCAAACACGACATAGGCTATTTTTCATAGTCGCCTCTTCATCATCGTAGTCATCATCATCATCATCAACCCGATTTGTCGTCGTCATCTTCAACATCATCACCGCCACCACCACCACCATCGTCATTATCATCATAGTCGTCTTCATCATCAACATCATCGTAGTCATCATCAACATCATCGTAGTCATCATCATCATAGTCGTCTCTTCATCATCGTGGTCATCATCATCATCAACCCGATTTGTCGTCGTCATCTCTTCATCATCGCCACCACCACCACCACCATCATCATCATCATCATAGTCGTTGTCGTTGGTAGGAGAGAGACGGCCAAGCTCTGTACAAAATTTCACAGATCGGCATTCAGTAGAAAATGTTTCGTGTCACACCTCAGTCGAATAGATTTCAAAAACGTCCCTGTCACGTTTTATCGAAAAGTGTGACGGCTCCCTCGGTCACACTGTATCTAGTTATAGTCTGACGTCATAGGACCGCCCTCCCGCCATAGCCACTCACAGTCAAGTGATAGAAGGCAATAATGGTGGGATTTACCAGTTTCGAAACTTGGTCTACTCATCCTCATGCGATGGAAATTTCCCGCAGTATTGACGATGTGCTATTAGGCCCACAGTCTTTTCATTCACTTTCGTTATCAATATCAAACACGACATAGGCTATTTTGTCAAAATCGTCTCACAATGTCAACAAGTCTTCGTTATTGATCCACGAGTTGAACGAGGCCGGGTAGCCCAACCACTTCACGAGACATTTCTTCCCGCGCTTCCTAATCACTTTTTCGATTCTAAATATTTCTTGAGTTGTTTTCTGTAGCTCCTGTTCATAGAATGAGCCTTGTATTTCCTCAGAATTAGAATCAGTAATCTTGTAAGTTGGCGGATTTGTGTATTGAACCTGGGATACTACAAAAACCTCCTCGGTCCATCTAGGTATTATATCCTTTGTCAAAAATGTTCTTCTTCCTAGTTATTCTGACTCGATCGCCGATTGTAAACTTTGGTGCAATAGGCTCTGAAATTTCGTCGCCGTATAAATTCATAAATACCGTCTTTTCGTTCACTTTCATACTAGCCTTCGCGGGAGTCATTTTGATCGAAGAATGTCTCGTGTCATTATAATTACTAACCATCTCATCTAATACATCGATATATCTTCTCGTTGAATTAGCTGTGAAGTACTTGAACATCTTCTCTTTCATCGTACGCACCCATCTTTCTACGATGGAACTTTTACCCTCGTTCTCGGTAGAATACAGCTCGACTAAATTCTTTACGTTTTTGTTATAAAATTCTTTCCCTTTGTCGCACCAAACTTTGACCGGCTGTCGACCGCCCCCGAGTATCTTCACGAACCCATCGGCCGTAGACTTCCCACTCTTGTCATGTAATGGAACGATCCATCCATACTTGGAAAACACATCTATGACAGTCAATAGAAATTTCACACCATCATTATCTCTAGCGAAGGCTTGCATGTCGATTAGGTCAGCCGCCCAAATCTGGTCAATCCCACCAACACGGACCCGCCTCGTCCTAAAATTTCTCACTACTGGTTTGTGTAATTCATTCGCTAATTGATTAGTCCATTTCGGGACCTGCTGTAATTTTTGGCTTTTTTTAAACCCAAACCTAGGCTTGTTTTAGCTGACAAGATGGGTTTGACTATCGCCCTCTCTACGCGTTCCCGCAGACTTGGATTAGGTATATTATTCAGCTGGTTTATCATTGCTCTATCAGCGACATTCCTAGAAGCTGTATCAGTGTGTTGATTGTATGCCAGGTCATGAACGTATGCCGCGCTATCTACCCTGTTTATAGGTTTGCTCCAATCTTTGGGGGTTTCGTTGGGATTCAGACGTAAATCTAGTCTAGTACCGGGACCAGTAAACTGATGGCCTGGCAGATGTAATTCGCCCGGAAATTTAGCCCAAGGTAATTTAATGTTGCTAGTGGCAGCGTTCAGTGAACTAACTAGATCCCCACCTTGCGCAACAGCGGACGCCTTCACGAATTGAGTTTTTGTTTTCCCGCATACGACGCAAACACCTCTGAGCATCGATCTCCCATTATTAGCCACGGCGTTCTGCACATCTCTCGTCTGGGTCTGTTTTTTACATTTTACGCAATACATTTCGTTTTTTAATAATATATATTTTTAAAATGGAGATTAGAGATATGAGTTGGGGCACCGCGCTCTCGAAAAGATTCAATAATCCGTTGTTACCCAAAAGCATACGCGGTTTGATAGTTGGGAAATCGGCGTGTGGAAAAACAACGCTTCTTCTCAATCTTTTACTCAGGTCAGACTGGTTGGATTATAATAACTTATAGGTATTCGGCACTTCTCTGTTTCAACCGGAATATCGTATTATTAAAAAAGCATACGAAGAAAAATTACCGAAAGCAGCGATCGTTCGGTTGTTCGAGCACCGAGATGAAATCGTGGGCCTAAATGCGTCACCAGACCTTGTTATGGAGGAAATGGCAAAAAACTCAGAAGCTAAATCCGATATAATTGCCAAGTTCTTTGAGAGCGCCGATGATGTACCAGACCCGAGAGATTTGAGCGCTGAAAAGAAGAACCTGATGATTTTTGATGATCTTCAATTGGAAAAACAAAACAAATGTGAAACGTATTACAATCGGGGGAGGCATAGTAATGTAGATTGTTTTTACCTCGCCCAGAATTATTTCAAATTACCGCGCCAAACAATCCGAGAAAATGCGAACTTTATTTGCCTGTTCAAACAAGACCTGAAAAATTGTAATCATATTTACAACGATCATGTGAGTACAGACATGTCGAAAGATGAGTTTCGAAAACTATGCAAAACAGTATGGGAACAACCTCATAGATTCGTGGTTTTAGACCTGACTAGCGACAAGTACAATGGTAAATACCGATGCGGACTCGACGAATTTTATATAATCGAGGATCCGCCATTGTAAAATTGTATTGTATAGTAAAAATGGAATCATCGCTTCTCAAACAGATATCAGAAAACACGGAAAAGACGGCCCGCAACACGGAACCAAAAACATCATTTTCCATTTTTCTCAGCGAAAAGAGCACGCGAATCAGAACGAAGTTTAGTCCACTACTCGAACTGGAGAAGAATAAGAAATATGAAATGGCCTTAGTTGCCCTCGAGACGTACTATTCTTTTCCTAATATCGATGCGACAAACAACGGCTTCAGGTATTCGCCGAATTCCAGCACAGATTGGGTAAACATTGCAGTTCCAGAGGGTTGCTATGAAATAACGGATATCAACGAATATATACAGAGAGTCATGAAGAGGAATGGACATTTCGACGGAGTAAATGGCGCTTACTGTATCTCAATAGCGCCAAACACCAATACTCTGAGGTCTGTGGTAAATATAGAAGCAGAGTATATGGTTGACTTTACGCCAAAGAATTCGATTGGAAAGGTTCTAGGTTTCAACAGATGGATCTATTCGGCTGGATACAATGAATCGGAGGACTTGGTAAATATAATGAGTGTAAGCAGCCTGAGAGTGACTAGTGACATTATCGGGTCTTCGTACACTAACGGAACATCGGAAAACGTGATATATTCTTTTTTCCCAAACGTGGGTCCGGGTTACAAGATTATCGAAGTGCCACATAATTTGATATATCTCCCGATTTTGCTAACTACAATTTCAACGATGGAAACGAGGCTCACAGACCAACACGGGAACCTACTAAATCTTCGAGGTGAAGAATTGGCGATTCGATTTCACATCAGAGAAGTTTGAAAGTTTTTGTAATTTATTAGTAAAATGAATCGGTACATAGGCGTAAAAGTTAATATTTCAGAAGCGCAACAAGACAAAATTAAAAGATCACTTGAAGCGGGAACCGGCGTGAGTATCAAACTATCGCACGATGATTTGAATGGCGAACACGTTTTGGCTCTCACCCAGGCGCAAATCAATAAAATGGCAGCAGCCTACCAAAAAGGAACTGGCATGATTATTAAAATGAGTAAAACGCAATTGGAGAACAACAAGAAAGTCGAAGGTGGTTTCATAGGTGCTATACTTCCGTTTCTAGCGACAGCGGGACGGTTCCTTCTTGGTAGCGTACTGCCAAGTTTAGCTCAAGGCGCATTAGGTGGGTTAGGTGCTGCGGCTGGATCGAAACTTGTCGATAAAATCAGCGGTTCGGGCGTAATGTATGTCAAGAAAGGTGACATAGCGTGCAAAATAAGAGCGGCCGGATCCGGGTTGTACTTGTCTCCGTGGCAAAAAGGCGCATCGATAATGGGATCCGGACTTTACATGAAAACAGGGTCGGGCTATGTGAGTGGCGAAGGACTTTTGCTCGGTCCCAACTCTCCGTTTCGAAACATTCCGATTCTCGGCATGATATTATAAATTATTCTATTATAAAATGTCGAGGCCAATACACAAATTTGGAACTAAACCAACTAGACCGGTAGAGGATAGAACGCAGCCCGTTTCAGTCTTTTGGAAGATTACGAGCGGTGTTACTCGCGTCCCAGTAAGACAACTAGGAGGTCTGCGATGGGAGATTTTTGCGCAAAATGATATCACGATACAGCCAAAGGCGGCAAATACGCTAAGGCTTGGACTCGGTGTAGAAATGGCGGCAGGTCTTTGCCTCGTTTCCCTCAGACAGAGTATCAAAGAACGACGATGTAGCCTACTAGACGGAGTGATTTCAGAAGATGTGATTGATGATATCATAGTTTCCATTCAAAACAACTCCGATTCAGCAGTAACGATAAACGAAGGAGATTCGCTATGCTGTGTAAACTATCAACGGTAAAAAAATATATATTGCTAATAAATAAAAGAATGGAATACGAAGGCATCAAACTCTATCCAAACCTAACAAATATAACACCCTCCGCGCCGGAAGGTGAAATACAAATAGCCGCGGGGTCTGCACAAACGTATCGACTTCAGAAGATTAGCGAAATCAAAAAGGAGATCGAGCAAGAACGCGACAAAAGAGCAGCGTTGAGTAAAAAGTACCATAGAAGTGTGAGCGTAATCGGCGTAGTAGACAACGTCCTCATGGCGATCACGATGGGGCTCGGAATTTCGGGAATCGGTGTACTAGCCACCATAATTGCAACCCCCATCGCTATTGCTATGGAAGGGACAGCGCTAGGTGCGGGGCTACTGAGTATAATTGGCAGCCGAATCTGTAAAAAGCTCGCCCTGAAGGGGGAGAAGCATGAAAAGATCAAAACGCTAGCTGATGCGAAGCTCAACACGATCAGCGACCATATTTCAAAAGCACTCGTGGATGATCACATTTCAGACGAGGAATATTCTCTGATTCTAAGCGAGATTGAAAAATTCAATGGCATGAAAGAAGAAATTAAAAGTAAGTCGAAAGTTGCGATGGACGCGATGGACGAGGAAACGAAACAATCACTCATCGATCGGGGAAGAGAAGAGGTCAGGCAGTCCTTTCAAAGCATGTTTGAGAAAAATACTGAATCTGTGAAAAAGACGACTAACGTGAACATGTACGAAATCATGTAGACTTGTAGAGTTTTGTAGACCTATGTAGACCTATGTCGCTATGTCTGAAAATACGTCTAACTTGTGTTTTTACACATGTCGAAAAACATGTCGAAAAACACGTCTAGAAACACATCGAAAAACATGTCGAAAAACATTAAATTTTTTATTAAAAATGTCGTTTCTAAAGATAGATGACCCGGCGAAAAGAAATTTCATAGTCGAAGAGTTTCTGAAATCCAAGAAGAATATTCAACAGAACTTTTTATCGGAGAGATTGGGGGATTCGGGGCTGCAACAAGAATTAACCAAGCTGTACAAGCCTATCGTCGATTCGCAATCCGCAATTTCCAAAGAGCAGAATGTCTTACTATCCGCCATCAAAGAAAACTCGATAGCTACTACAAACGCGCTACAAACGCTTCCCGTGTCGTTGAAGGTTCAATTTCCTCAGTATCCCTCGATAGAAGCGTATAGCGACGATCCGACCGAGGATATTAGAACTTTAGAATTAGGAGAAGTAGCCACCAAGTACCTTCATCAATACGCCTCCGATAGAAAAATCGTAGACACGACGTTCGGAATACGATCAAAAAATGGTCAATTCTACATCGGCGATACTCCGATTTTTATTCAAGGAGACGATGTGACGGTTGGAAATAAGACGTATAGCGGAACACCGGGGCTTTGGGAGTTGTTGACGATGAAACAGCCGAACACGTCGATATACGATAATAATGATAGAGACGATTACACCGAGATTCTACTCGCGTCGGATGCTATCAGACAGCCAAAAAATCCCAACAAACCGAAAGCATCTTCGAGCGTCAAATATAGAGAAATTATCAAGCCGATATGGGAAAAGAGGACTCGTAATGCGGTGGGTAAAGGCGTGGGTGGTGTAATCGTTATTTCCGAAGATCCAAACGTATTAGCGAAACAGCTAGAACTACGATTTCAAAGCTTCAAAGCAGGTAATACCGGCGTGAGAAACGAGATCGTGGCGATGTGCGACGCGTTATTGAGGCAGGAAGTGCTGAGTAAAGATGCTTACAAAAATATAATGATGACATTGTAAAATGTAGAAAAAATGCAAGTCATTAATAGAAGGAGGTATAGAAAACAATACGTTATCGGAGGATCGGGAATATTCGATACAATTTCGGGATTTTTCAAACGACTAGTAACGTCGAACGCCGCCAAACAATTAGCAACGACCGCTCTCAGCGCGAGTAAAGACGTGGCGAAAGAAATTGGGAAAAAGGCCATCGATGTTGGGAAAACAACCGCAATCGACGCTGGCAAACGATTAGTGGACAAAGCAGTGGTCAAACTGTTTACTCCTGCTCCTACTCCTCAGAAACAGGCTGTTACGCCAGAAACTATACAAATTTTAGAGCGGCTGAGTGGCGTTGGTAGCGTAGGGTCGATCTCGAATATCCCGAATATTAATAATCTGATGATGGGGGAGGGCCTGAAGAAGAACGGCGCCATGTCGATACAAGATTTAGTACGCTCACTAAACGGCGGCGGAATGAAGGTCGCGTAAAAAATATATTATCGCGTAATAGTAAAAATGCAATCATCTGATATTCTGAGATTTACCGAACAACCATTGAGCGATGAAAGCGTCGAACGTTACGAATGGTACGAGTATGAGCCGATATCGGGGGCGAATCTAAACACCTCCGGCGAGATTAGAATAAACATCGAACTTCAAGATCTATTTTGTCATCCGGCAGAATCTTACCTGTTGTTCGAGGGTAGATTGACGAAGGCAGACAACACCTTCTACGTCAATGCCGATGAAGCAACTCTTACGAATAATGGGCTCATGCATCTTTTCAGCCAAATTTCGTATTCCCTGTCGAATCAGGAAATTGAATCGTTATTTCACCCAGGCCAGGCAACGACGATGCTCGGATTACTCAAATACCCGAATGATTTTCAACTAGCTCAAGGTCTGAATCAGTTGTGGTACAAGGACAGCGGTGCGACGGCTGCTATCGCGGATAATCAAGGTTTCGCCGTGAGACAGTTGTATATAATTCAAAAACCAAATGCCAAAGGTACTTTCAGCTTTGTTGTTCCATTGAAGCATATTTTCGGATTTTGCGATGATTACGACAAGGTTGTTTTTGGTGTGAAACATACGCTAACTCTGGTTCGTAAAGCCGATGATGACGCAATTTTTAGAGCCGCCGCTGCGGGTGTAGTGGCCGCAGCGCCCGCGGGGAAAGTTAGGCTGGATAAAATCTCATGGTTCATGCCTCACGTTATTCCCGCGGATATGGAGAAGATGCAATTGTACAAAACGATCGAATCGAAAGCGTCGCTGCCAGTTGCGTACAGAGCCCGTCAATGCGATACCACCTCCGTCGCACAGTCGACTAATTTTAGCTGGAGACTTAGCGTCAAGACATTACCTGAGAAGCCTAGGTACATCATCTTGGGTTTTCAAACCGACAAAAGCGGCGATCAAGAACAAAATCCATCAGTTTTCAATCATTGCGATCTGAAGAACATGTTCGTGATGATGAACCAGGACCGATATCCAGTTGTCGACTACAACCTATCATTTCCGAATCAACAATTCGCGCGGGCGTACCGAGCAGCAGCCGCGTTCAGTGAAAAATACTATGGAATGGACGAACTAATGACGCAATGCAATATCACACCCTCGGACTTCAAAGATTTGTTTCCGATTATGGTGTTTGACGTGAGCAAGCAATCCGAGCGTCTGAAGTCATCGGTGGTCGATATCCAGATCAAAGGCACGTTCAATACGGCGCCGCCGGCTAATACGGAAGCATACGCAGTGGTGATTTCAGACAAGTTACTGAGGTTTCAATCGGATGGGCAGAAAATGAGCGTGGTATATTGAAGTTCATGAAAGAATGGTCGATGAAGATGAGATGCCCGACAGTTCTGAATAATGAGACTTTGAGACTTGTAGATACCTATCGTGTGTTCTCGGACGATAGGTATCAACGAATAAAAATACAGACTTAGTACAAAAACTCGACCTGCAATCCGGCTCCGGCCCTGAGAAGAAGGCGACCGGCTGTTGGACTGTTTCCGGATGCGACGGAATAAACCTTCATACCGAGCTTATCGTCGACGTTGAAAAATATGGCGATGGTTGGTAATACGAGCGATACTCTGATGTCGGCTGTTTGTTCGCCCACCGTGTATTCAAAAAGTTCGTTACTATGTATCTCGTCTTTGACATACGCAACCCTGATTATTTTTTCGCCCGGACCGTCATTTCCTATCAAGAAATTCGCGAATCCGCTAAGTCGATATACACCTGTACGAGGAATAGTTATTAAACCCAAGGACGTCGTATACGCCGAATCCGTATTGATAGCAACGACCGTTAATTGGTCGTGCATTACATATGCGCCTGAGAATGCGCCACCATGCGTTGGATATGTGCCTGAGAATGCGCCACCACCACTTATGATTGCGGATGCTCCCCCTTCACCCTCTCTCAACACACAAATAGCCGGTCCGGTTGTAGGTCTCCAATTCGCGGATAATGCTGGCGCCACTGTTATAGCTCCGGCCGTTCCTTCGAACCTATATATAATACCGCTCGTCGTATTTCTCACTAGATTGCCCGGGGATACCCTCATACCCGAAACGTAATCTCTAGAAGCGATATCCGCTGTTTTGTCAACGACTAGGGCAGTAGCTTGAGCAAAACTAATAGCGTCACCCCCGTTACCCGTAAAAGGGTAATCAGTCGGTAACCCTACGAGATGATGGCCATTCATATTTAGATTCCCAGTCGCCGGATTTGCTCCATCTACCCTTAGAAAAGTACTATTTACTTGGGACAGCGTAACACCCCCAGCAATTACTCTTTGCGTAGATCCTGAATCTGTATGTCCAAATTTATCAACAGGCATTTTGAATATAATAATTTTTATTAATTAGGGTCGTATGAATACCGCTGAAAAGTCTCTAGCTAATATGCGTGTAGCGATAGATGAAAAAGCGTGTATGTTGAGGTAATCGAACTCGTCTAGAAAAACTACGGCACTACCGGTTGAATGGTTGTACGAACCTCCCGTAGCCCCTCCGCCCGCAATCTGCATGTACGACACCCCATTTTTATACAGGTGGACGGTGCCATACGCGGTATTACTACTGTTACAAAATTCTATGTACACCGAAACGATATAGTACCCGGCTTTACTGGGGAAGAAAGAAGTCGTTCCGATACCCTGTTCAATTCCATGTCTTGCGGTACCGCATCTGATTACGTCAAAAGTAACTGTAGTGTGAGATCTAGCGAGTATAGCCTGTTGAGTTGAACTGTAAGCGCTAACCGCAGGCCCTACCACCGTCGCCACTTTCGAAGTAAGTTGTTCATCGACGTATTTCTTATTCGTCAAATGATTATTGTCGGTCGGGACGTCGCCGTGATTCCGCAGTAAATCTATTAATTGCCCCCGACTCACAGCCTCATCTATTCCCGCTTCCGGAGTATTCGCTGTATTCGCTGTATTCGTTGTAGGCAGACCTCTAATAGTATGACCACTCATATTTAGATCTCCGGTCGCCGGGTTTGCTCCATCTAGCCGTAGAAAAGTACTATTTACTTGACTTTCAGTAACTCCCCCGGCAATTACTCTTTGCGTAGATCCTGAATCTGTATGTCCAAATTTATCAACAGGCATTTTTTACATCTGAATATAATTTTCAATGCAGGCTGTTTATAACTTCTTGAAAAGTCACTCCATCTTTGCATGTTTTTTTCAGGACGTGCAGGCATAGATGACCGCAAAACACTTCGTTGTCGGGCTGCACGCGCTCGCTATTGTAGTACACGGGACTCTGTAAATACTCTACCAGTTCTGTAGGAGGGGGCAGGCCATAGCTGTCGAAATATATTTTGTCCTTGCCGTTTTTTGAAAAAGCGACCCAGTGCGAGCCGGTTCCATTAGAATCGTCTAGATTCAATATCCCGCATTCAGTCCGTCTAGGTTTCTTCGGCAGCTCGTCTCTGAGAAATACTCCCCGGAAATTAGGAATATTGAGCTTTTTCGCGGCATCTAGTAGTTCAAAATTCGTCAACGGATGATTTGCGAGAATAACACCTTCGACATTTATGTTTTTCACAGTTGTATAGCTCATTTTAATATTTCATCTAGATGTTTCACAAACTAATGAGCTTTCGAGCTTCTACGCAGGTGAGATAATATTTATGCCTGCAATTTTTGCATTCATTCGCCTTTCCATCTTTTTGAAATCGATTGTTGACGTATTCCGATATGTTCTGATTTACCTTACACCGGCTGCAAACTTTTGTGTCTTTTGTCTCCCTAATTTCCTGTCTTGCGTATTTGTGCGCAAGCTCTTTCACTTTGGCATTTTTACAAATTTTACAGCTGGGGTAATACCCGCTCTTCTGTGAGTTATCTTTGTGAAATTCGTCCAAGCTTTTTTCTATTTTGCATTTAGAACACACTTTTTTTGCCGCATCCATTTTATATTAGTGTAAATTATTCTTTATTTTGTTTAGTTTTCAGCGTGTAGTGCCCATAGGCTAGGGTGTGGATCCCGTCGTCCATTATTACTCTTTTGTCGTCGTCGGCGGACAGAGCTATTTTATTTACTTCTTCGGTGTAAATTTCATGACGATAGGATCGAATGACGTTCATCGCTCTCGACTGTTGTCTTTTCGTAAACACGCAGTCTTTGTAATCTGCGTGAGTGATTGATTTCTTGACGACGTTCTTTTTCACACCTTTACATTTCTTGTAGTCTTCACCCGCCATTTTGTAAGAGTACAACTTGGACCGCAGCCCGACAAATTCTTCAATCTGTTTTCCCGCGGCCTCGTCTTTGAACATACCAACCACTTTTTTATTAACGCCGGATTCTATACCTGACGGATGATCGCTCGGATAGTCTGAAGTATCGAACATACTTTGGACGTCGGGGGAAATATCTTTGTAGAAGTCTTCCGTTTTAATTTCGTACGCCAAAGAATCAGTATCGGTGAATAATAGCTTGGCCCTATCTCCGTACTTGGCCTTGATGTAATTATAATGAAACTCATACATGAGCGTCTTACTAACGTCCAATATACACATCCCTAGATATATTGGCTTGTTGTAAAACAACTTGGTCTTTTTCATGTGAACGGCGATGAGGTTTTCGTCGAAAATCGTTCGTCTGTCGTAATTAGTTTTCGCGACTAGCTTGATAGCTTCCTTCTCATCACTCACCAATCGTATGTCAACTCGATTCTCGATAGCTTCCATTGTTTTACCGAAAACGCTATTGTTCATCAGCTTGAAAAAGTCTTTTTCAAAATCGTTCGTAGCTTTCGTTCTCAGGTTAGTATTCAGATCGATATACTTTTTCAGCCAGGCACTTTCCACGAATTTTATTCCTCGGTGTATTTTTACGATTTTCAATCCGAGACTTTCGTACAATTTTAAATTTCCGTAATGAACGACGTACTTTACTTTGTCATTCAAGTTTGGAATGAGTTTCGCTACATCTGATCCCGCAGGTTTTACACTCTCTGGAGCTAGTGGATAATCATTATGCAGGTCGTGCAATTCTTCTGGATATTCTAAGTCGACTTCCAACACACATCCCACTCCATCTCGCTCGCTAATGTTTCTCCAATCATTCAATTCGTCATCGTTCATCCATTCAAACCCATGAGTCGGTAGCGGCTTGCTCATCGCCCATCCATACAAGTTGTTCGCGTCCAAGTATGGAATGAATACTGAATGTTGGGTGGGATTGAAAGCTTCTCCCATGTACTCGTTGTTCGCTTTCGCGTATCGATGGGAAATCGTGCTGACACCTCCCCGTAATCCCTGCTTGATCATCAGTAACATATCGTAGTCACTCAACAACTCCAACTCTACACCAGTCGTCTTCAACGCCGCATCCCACGCAAGTCCTGGGCTAGTGTAGTACCACGCAGGATCTAGGTTGTAGTGCTTCATACAGACGTCTCTGAAGTTTTCGAACACATCCGCTAATAATAGAACATCCGATAAATTGTACAAGTCGTGTTATTGACGTAATGTTTTGCATTCAAATTTGTTCCATACCGTTTTCGCGTGCGCGTAATCTTTTTCGCTGATACCCGAATCGGTTAGTTTTGAATAGAAGGCATGCTTCGATGGTAATTCGGTTTCGTTTAATCTTTCAACACCGTCGACGTAATCATACGGGTAAACGCCTTTTCTGAGTAAAAGATCTAGCTTCTCACCTTCAAAAAATTTCCCTAAATTCTTGCACTGATCTTTCTGAAGATTTTTCGATAACACGTCGAGACTCTGAGGCATGAATCTTAAACTATCGATGAAACGTAATTCGCGCTTGACTTCTCTCTCTTTTCCATCTTTGTCTACAAATTTATCGACGACGACCTCTCTGCTGAATGAGATATACTTTTCTTCGTTGCAGGGAATGCATTTGATTTTCTCACCGTGTTCACCTCGTAATTTCTTGATAAATAAATGGCTATCATAACCGGTCAAATTATGAAATACGACGGGGAAGAACTTGGGGACTTTGTATTTCAGATTACAAAGGTTGTGAGCGGCACCTCTAAATTTTCCAGTCAAATGACAGTGATCTCGAACCGGTTTTTCTTCGCCTATAAATTCTCGTTCGCATATATGGCAAACAGTAGCCGAGTCGAAGAGCCCCTGCTCTTTCTTGCCGAATATCATCTTCTTGGGGAATTTGAACTCGTTGTATATCCGTTTTACATTTTCTTCGATAGAGTCTATGAATAACTGTGCAACATCATCGTCTTCGTTTTCAGCTGTAAACCGCACCGGCTCTTGGGAATAAACATCATCGTCGAAGCATTTCATGTGATAACAAAACGAGCTGGGTGTATGTTTTTGATACTTGTTGGTGTAAGACGTGCTAGGAACGGGTTGACATGTACCGATAGGTTTGATGAACGATTCAAAGTCGGCAAAATACACAAACGGTACACGCATCTTCCGATAATAATGTGTAAAACTTAGCATAGTCCCAGGTTCTGGAAGTTCTATTCGTTGGGCGTCCTGCTGCGAACAGTACTCAGTATGTTTGTGAAGCGATTCTTTTCTACTGAATCCTATCAAGCATCTTTTGCAATAGTACATTGATGTAGTAGTATTTTCTGTTTTCACCGCCATCAGTCTGTTGAAATTCTTGATCCAACAATAATGCTTCTTTTCTCCATCAGAAATGAGTAATAGATCTACACACCCATCATTCTCATGCTTTGATATATATAGTGGGAATACGTTCACATCTTTCTCGTAACCAAAAACATTAATACTAATATTATTATTTTTCTCAAACTTACCTATCACATTAGCATCCGCTGCTGCTGGGAATACAATACCAGACCAATTGAGTTCCTCAGACTGTCTAATTAATTCTTTCGTTATTCTCTCCGGGTGTTCTTCAACGGGGTTTACAGCTCTCGTTACACACCACTTGAAGCATTCTTCATCTTTGTTCTTCATATTAATAATAGCCTTTTTATTCGCTAAATAATCTGGAAGTGGAATATAAGAACTTCCTTTCAATGGTTTATATACCACTGTATCGATATCCAACTTCAAAACGGTTTTGAATCTCCAATTACTCCCCCGCATCTGAAAACTTGCCATGCTCTCCTTAATTTTATCCGCTGCGTTGGCATATATTTCCCTCACATCGGTTGCTTCTAAAATAATATCACTCTTTGATTTGAAATTAGGCTCAGCCGTTACTACTTCGCCGGTTTTCATATCTACTTTCTCCATTTCGCACATGAGGTCGAATTGAACTTTTACCCCGCGATTTTTCCCTAGCAGCCTAACTACATGCGGTCTTACAGCCTTGAGAAAAGTTGCAACATCGATCCCGTATCTTTTTGTAAACCCTTTGATGGCCGTCGCAGTCTCTCGAAGTTTGAACCTATGAATGGGTGGTTTTATTTGCGGGGGTAACTGACTAATCTCGCGAGCCAGCCAATCCGAAAAAACTATTTTATTTTTCCCCGTGTTCAAAAATTTCCAAGTATTAGACAAGAATGCCGTAAGTTCCGCTTTTACTAATCTCGAGTATCCCCGCACACCTCTCTTTTTCGCAATTTCACGCAATTCTCGTACAGTGGCGGGGGTTTGCGCTGGTGCTTTGTTGTCCTGGGCCACACGAGCGCCTAGTCGATCTCCCTGCGATATGAACGCTATGAGTTCCGCTTTTCGCAAACTCGAGTATCCTCTTTGTCCTCTCTGTTTAGGAATTTGTCGTAATTCTTTCAGATTATACGATGAGTAGTCCATTTTATATTGAGATATCTTGTCTTTATGCCGAGTTGTATATTCCATTTTTTCAGTCATTTTATATACGCCAGAGAAAATTTTTTTAAACTTTTTTTTTACTTTTTTACGACAGACGCCGAATTTGAAAAAGTAAGGCTATATTGGTCAAACTGCGCGGGCACTCAATTTTTTAGGCCGGTATTGGTCAAATGGACGAAGGTCAAGGCTGTACTGGTCAAATTGGACGAAAGTCAAGGCTATACTGGTCGAATGTCCGAGCTTGCTACATTCTGTTCTACTGCCGCCGTATACGCCGAATCCGTATTTATAGCGATGGTCGTTAATTGGTCGTGCTGTACATCGTCGCCTGAGAATCCGCCAGTCAAGCTTGCGGGCGCACCCGATGTTGCCGACTCTTTCAACGCGCAAATAGCCGGTCCGGTTGTAGGTTTCCAATTCGGGGACAATGCTGGGGCCGCTGTTATAGCTCCAGCCGTTCCTTCAAACCTATATGTAATACGGCTCGTCGTATTTCTCACTAGATTGCCTGGGGATACCCTCATACCCGAAACGTAATCTCTAATACCGGTAGACTCGGCGCTATTAGTGATTTTATCGGCGACTAGGGCAATAGCCTGAGCTAAACTAATGGCATCATCACCGTTACCCGCAAAAGGGTAATCAGTCGGCAGACCAACGAGATGATGGCCGCGCATATCTATATCTCCCGTAATGTTGTTGTCACCATCTAGCCTTAGAAAAGTACTATTTACTTGACTAAAAGTAACGCCCCCAGCAATTACTCTTTGCATAGACCCTGAATCAGTATGTCCAAATTTATCAACAGGCATCGTTTTTAATAAGATTATTTATTAATTTAGGGCCGTAAGAATACCGCTGAAAAGTCCCTACACAAAATGTTCGTAGCGATGGATGAAAAAGCGTGTATGTTGACGTAATCGAACTCGTCTAGAAAAACTATGTTACTTCCGATTGAATGGTTGTGCGAACCTCTCGTGCTCCCTCCGCCCGCAATTTGCATGTACGACGTCCCATTTTTATACAGGTGGACGGTGCCATACGCGGTATTACTATTGTTACAAAATTCTATGTACACCGAAACGATATAGTACCCGGCTTTACTGGGGAAGAAAGAAGTCGTTCCGATGCCCTGTTCAATACCGTGTCTTGCGGTACCACATCTTATTACGTCAAAAGTAACTGCAGTGTGAGTTCTAGCGATTATAGCCTGTTGAGTTGAACTGTAAGCGCTAACCGCGGGTCCTACAACCGTCGCCACTTTCGAAGTAAGTTGTTCATCGACGTATTTCTTATTCGTCAAATGATTATTGTCGGTCGGGACGTCGGCGTGATTCTGCATTAAATTTATTACTTGCCCCCGACTCATAGCCTCATCTATTCCCGCTTCCGGAGTATTCGCTGTATTCGCTGTATTCGTTGTATTCGTTGTAGGTAGACCTCTAATAGTATGGCCACTCATATTTAGATCGCCAGTCGCCGGGTTTGCTCCATCTAGCCTTAGAAAAGTACTATTTACTTGACTTTCAGTAACTCCTCCGGCAATTACTCTTTGAGTAGATCCTGAATCTGTATGTCCAAATTTATCAACAGGCATTTTTACATACAATAATTTTTAATGCAGGCTATTTATAACTTCTTGAAAAGTCACCCCATCTTTACATGTTTTTTTTCAGGACGTGCAGGCATAAATGACCGCAAAACACTTCGTTGTCGGGCTGCACGCGCTCGCTATTGTAGTACACGGGACTCTGTAAATACTTTACCAGTTCTGTAGGAGGGGACAGGCCATAGCTGTCGAAATATATTTTATCCTTGCCGTTCTTTGAAAAAGCAACCCAGTGCGAGCCGGTTCCATTAGAATCGTCTAGATTCAATATCCCGCATTCAGTCCGTCTAGGTTTCTTCGGCAGCTCGTCTCTGAGAAATACTCCCCGGAAATTAGGGATATTGAGCTTTTTCGCGGCATCTAGTAGTTCAAAATTCGTCAACGGATGATTTGCGAGGACTACGCCTTCGACATTTATATTTTTCACAGTTGTATAGCTCATTTTAATATTTCATCTAGATGTTTCACAAACTAATGAGCTTTTGAGCTTCTACGCAGGCGAGATAATATTTTCGCCTACAATTTTTGCATTCATTCGCCTTTCCATCTTTTTGAAATCGATTGTTGACGTATCCCGATATGTTCTGACTTACCTTACACCGACTGCAAACTTTTGTATCTTTTGTCTCCCTATTTTCCTGTCTTGCGTATTTGTGCGCAAGCTCCTTTACTTTGGCATTTTTACAAAGTTTGCAGCTCGGATAGCTTCCGTTCTTTTTTGTATTATCTTTGTGAAATTCGCCCAAGCTTTTTTCTATTTTGCATTTGGTACACACTTTTACCGCATCCATTTTATATTAGTGTAAATTATTCTTTATTTTGTTTAGTTTTCAGCTTGTAGTGCCCATAGGCTAGGGTATGGATCCCGTCGTCCATTATTACTCTTTTGTCGTCGTTTGCTGAGAGAGCTATTTTATTTACTTCTTCGGTGTAAATTTCATGACGATAGGATCGAATGACGTTCATCGCTTTCGACTGTTGTCTTTTCGTAAACACGCAGTCTTTGTAATCTGCGTGAGTGATTGATTTCTTGACGACGTTCTTTTTCACACCTTTACATTTCTTGTAGTCTTCACCCGCCATCTTGTAAGAGTACAACTTGGATCGCAGTCCGACAAATTCTTCGATTTGTTTTCCCGCGGCTTCGTCTTTGAACATACCAACCACTTTTTTATTAACGCCAGATTCTATACCCGACGGGTGATCTCTCGGATAGTCTGAAGTATCGAACATACTTTGGACGTCGGGGGAAATATCTTTGTAGAAGTCTTCCGTTTTAATTTCATACGCCAAAGAATCGGTATCGGTGAATAATAGCTTGGCCTTATCTCCGTACTTGGCCTTGATGTAATTATAATGAAAATCATACATGAGCGTCTTACTGATGTCTAATATACACATTCCTAGATATATCGGCTTGTTGTAAAACAACTTGGTCTTTTTCATGTGAATGGCGATGAGGTTTTCGTCGAAAATAGTTCGTCTGTCGTAATTAGTTTTCGCGACTAGCTTGATAGCTTCCTTCTCATCACTCACCAATCGTATGTCAACTCGATTCTCGATAGCTTCCATTGTTTTACCGAAAACGCTATTGTTCATCAGCTTGAAAAAGTCTTTCTCAAAATCGTTCGTAGCTTTCGTTCTCAGGTTTGTATTCAGATCGATATACTTTTTCAGCCAGGCACTTTCTTTGAATTTTATTCCTCGATGTATTTTTACGATTTTCAATCCGAGACGTTCGTACAATTTTAAATTTTCGTAATGAACGACGTACTTCTTTTTATCGTTCAAGTTTGGAATTAGTTTTGCGACATTCGATCCCGCGGGTTTTACACTCTCCGGAGCTAGAGGATAATGCAGGTCGTGCAATTCCTTCGGATATTCTAAGTCGACTTCTAACACACATCCCACTCCATCTCGTTCGGTAATGTTTCTCCAATCATTCAATTCGTCATCATTCATCCATTCAAACCCATGAGTTGGTAACGGTTTGCTCATCGCCCATCCGTACAAGTTGTTCGCGTCCAAGTATGGAATGAATACTGAATGCTGGGTGGGGTTGAAAGCTTCTCCCATGTACTCGTTGTTCGCCTTCGCGTATCGATGTGAAATCGTGCTGACGCCTCCTCGTATTCCCTGCTTGATCATCAGCAACATATCGTAGTCACTCAACAACTCCAACTCTACACCAGTCGTCTTCAACGCCGCGTCCCAAGCAAGTCCAGGCGAAGTATAATACCACGCGGGATCTAGGTTGTAGTGCTTCATACAGACGTCTCTAAAGTTTTCAAAGACATCCGCTAATAATAGAACATCCGATAAATTGTACAAGTCGTGATATTTGCGTAATTTTTTGCATTCAAATTTGGCCCATACCGTTTTCGCGTGCTCGTAATCCTTTTCACTAATACCCGAATCGTTTAGTTTTGAATGGAAGGCATGTTTCGGCGGCAATTCGGTTTCGTTTAATCTTTCAACACCATCGACGTAATCATAAGCGACGTCCTCTCGCATCTGCCTTATATGCACGACACAATTTAATATGGCGGCTGCTTTGGCGTCTCAACCCGTCTTTGTCATCGGTATGAAATCAGCAGATACGTGATGTCGCGGCATTCTAGACCTCAGTGCAGTAGAGAGCAAAGAAAAACCATGTTGACGCGGATTTATAGGTCGCGAATACTGAATAGCAATTCGAAGAAAATCTGTGGCCGACTTTTTTTGGAATGATCGTGATACGGGTAAATCCCAAATTCTATATAATTACGACGAGTCGTGTGATAAGTAGCCTACATGTTTAGGTTGAATGTATCAGGCCATGATCACTACAGTGGATACAATGACCCTATACAGACACAAAGGAGCTTTAGAAGGCATTGGTGGTTGGCCTGGAAAGATGACTAGAACGGGTCGTTTCGCCCGAGTGAACAGAAGAGTCGTACAATGCAACTGGATTTTCTTATTATGTTGCCCTCCGTCCAAAGTTCAGAATTGCAAACATGCAGACAGAACATTGTTAGCGCAACATAAATTCTGAGTGAAAGACTTATTCTAAATTCTTATAAAGCGGAGTCCAAAGCTCGTTTGTTCACTCATTTTCTTCCAGGGCGAGTTCTCTTAGCAATAATTGTATGAAATAGCTGTTGAAAATGAAAAAAATCTTTAAAACTGTATTTTGTCATCACCCAGTGATCGACGATCCAAACTTGCGGTTCCCATAATTTATACATATAGGCTATATACATTTGTTACCACGAAATTTGGCCAAGTGATATAGAATGGGCTCAAAACCGACCCAAATAGGGCTCGGCGAGAAATCAATTGGGTCTAACTTTTCTAATAACGACTAAAAACTTATTATGGATATTATGCACATGAAGTAGAATTTCAATTAACTTTCATTGATCGATGTCTAGAATAATTCTATTATTGGCTAATTAACCCTCAGATTACCAGAATTTTTTTGATACACTGAGTACCAGTGGGGTCAAAAATGACCCCAACACAATTTGTTGAATAAATTCTTTGTTTTTTGCTTTTTTAATAATTGCAAAAAAACCAAATAGTAGTAAAGCAATTGGAACATGTTTAGGCTGTTGAAATTAATTAAATTTTTCATAGTTATAGGTATGTTTTAGTGTTCAAAGTGTTCGAGTGTTCAATGTTGAAAACTAACAATAGAAAATATCCCGTCATTGCAGCTACAGTTTGCAGTTCATGCATGTATACTGGGCATGTTCTTTGCACACATTGCATGTACAGGCTGCACAGATTATGGCTTTTTTATCCTTTCCCCTTGGACAAATGGAACATCGTGCACGTTTCTTAGACAGGGTTGGAGGCGACATCTTGATCAGCCGTTGTACTGCATCACCATTGCTGTTCCCTTCCGAGCTGCAGGAGAAAGACTCGTCTTCTGTGCGCTGTCTGCGCATGCCACTCCTTTCTGTTCTTCCGAATAGTGCCCAGAAGAGTCATTTGTTTCTCAGCCAGTTTTTGAGCAAGTCTGAAACTTGTGAAGAAGTTTTCTGTGGTGACATGTCGTCCAGAACCAGCCATATTTCGTGTTGGGTCAAGCAAAACAGGGTCTCCTCGGTTCCGTTCCATTTTCTGGACTATACTGTATATAAATTAGTATCTAATACATATTTTCTTCAGATAATACTATAGAAAGAATTTATAAATTCTTTATAAATTTATAAATTATAATTATGAATTATTTCAAAGAATACCATTAAAAGTATTCAAAAAAGCTATTGGGGTCAAAAGTGACCCCACTGGTACTCAATGCTATAAAAGATTGCCAGCGCCCTCTGGTGACAAAAAAGGAAAATATTAATTGATGTTTCGATAGAGACTAGGTACATCTTGAAAGTCACAAATTTTAAATAAATTTGCACGAACAGATTTTGCGCAGTGTACAGTCAAAGTTGGCTTGGGGTCATTTTTGACCCCACTGGTAGTCGCAGGGTTAAATATGCCCCACTCACTGGCGCAAGATGTACAGCTGGCATGATTGTGTTGCCATATGTCACGCACCGGTATTGGATGCATCTGCAGTTTCATATTGTAGGGCGTATGCCTACTTGAACAGAAGCAAAATGCAGAAATCGAGTAGGACTAAAATAACGTAGCTGACATGAAAATCCAGCTTTCACCCATCAGGCCTGGACGCCTAGTAAAGAAAAATTTCGTGAGAAGAAACACAAGCTTTGTTCGCATTCTGACTTCCTGTAGACCACTCCCAGTAGGCCTATAATTATGATCCGTGAGTCTTGGTTTAGTTGAGATAAGGGTTACGCAAGAAAATGTTGTGTCGCGAAGAGTTCTGTCGCCAAACAAATCTGGAAAACGTTGTTTTTGACTATGATGTTTAGCTTTACCAATAGGCCTAGATGTAAAAGAATGATGCAAACAGAATAAAAAAAGGAGAAAACGTTGTTTCATTCTGAAATATTTAAAAACGGGAAAACCCACAAAAAAGAAAGTGATGAATAAATAGACTTTGGTACATCTTGTAGGCCTACTGCTATTTAACCCGTTCCCGCCGGGTCGGGTCGCTAGCGACCCGAAACGGGAGGCATTGAAACAGGCTATAAGCTATATATATATAAATACGCATTCGTTGTGTGTAAAAAAAATCAGGGTTGAAGTCCTCACAATTCCTCACAATTCGATGTATTTTTTGACAAAGTTATATATTTGAGTCCCCCAAAAAAGTTTGAAGTGAGGGATTAAATTGTCCTGAGTTCCGAAATTTTTTAGGTATGTCATGAATGGTTTTGACAATGAATTTTCATCTTTTGACGATCAATTCGTCCGAGATTTGAAGATGGCGGTGTAAAGGTTTCAAATTACCCCTCCGAAACATTACCCCCCGGTAACTTGAAACCGGTCTCAGATTACCCCCCGAAAACTAGATTTGCATCAATCATCGCATTTATTGCACTACAAAAATCAGAAAAATCATCCCGCTTCTTGTTTTGGTCTGCAGAATATCATCCGTCATCCCACTTCGTGTTTTATTATCAATATTTTGATCCGAAAAAATAATAGCCTCGAAGACATTTTCTCCATTGTAACTTCGGCGGCGATTAGTATTTTCGTAGCAGATGAAAATATTGATAATAAACCACAAAGTGGGATGACGGATGAAAATCTTCAGACCAAAACAAGAAGCGGGATGATTTTTCCGATTATTTTAGTGCATTAAATGCGATGATTGATGCAATTTACAGTTTTCAGGGGGGTATGTTTAGGAGGGGTAAAGGTTTCAAATTACCCCCTCCTAAACATTACCCCCCGGTAACTTGAAACCGGTTTCAGATTACTCCCCGGAAACTTGATTTGCGTCGATCATCGCTAATATTGCACTAAAAAAATCAGAAAAATCATCCCGCTTCTTGTTTTGGTCTGAAGATTTTCATCTGTCATCCCACTTCGTGGTTTGTTGTCAATATTTTAATCGGAAAAAAATAATAGCCTCGAAGCCATTTTTCCATGTAACTTCAGCCGCGATTTAGTATTTTAGTCACAGATGAAAATATTGATAACAAACCACGAAGTGGGATGACGGATGAAAATCTTCAGACCAAAACAAGAAGCGGGATGATTTTTCTGATATTTTTAGTGCAATAAATGCGATGATTGATGCAAATTACAGTTTTCAGGAGGGTAATGTTTAGGAGGGGGTAATTTGAAACCTTTACACCGGTGCACGGACAGCGTGTGGGACCTAAATAGTTTCGATTTTAGCCCAGTCTGATACCGAGTCTTGTCGTTCGGACTCCGCATTGCTAAATAATGCCGAAGTCGAGAGCAGTGCCAATATGTTTATCAGACTGGTTTGCCTTTTGGGAATCTAGTCGCGATATAAATGAATATTTCTTCAAAGTAAGACATGGATTTATAGCCAGAAGTTTGCTGATTCAGGAAATATATAGGCCTACTTTATTATGACTTCTTGTAAGGTTTTGTTGAATTGCCGTCTTTATGATTCATTGTCGATAATTATGTCTATTGGTGATTGTTTTACCTTTTGGGATTATAATGCCGCTATATAAATTTACAATTGCTCACGATATGAAATCTGGATTATATAGGCTAGTCAAAAGACTACAGTATATATGATTTTGTATGCTTATTTGTTACCAATATTGGACTGTTGTCCCTCAAATGCTGTGTAAAATGCTTATCGATGACTGTTTTGGCCTTTGGCATGCTGAAGGCATAGGCGCAACCACGTCCTAAAAGTTGGGGGGGACCGGGACCGATGGAAATTCTTAGTAGGAGTAATAATAGCAAGCGCGAAACGCGTGGAGCCGCGATTGCCGAAGGCAAGAAGCCCTAACGACTAGGGGGTATGTGGAACGTCGTAAGCTCCCCCATCGGGGTCTGGGGCGGAGCCCCAGCAACTGACGCAATTTTGAGCATTTGATGCCAAATCGAGTGCATTTTGGGTTCTAGTTTATCTGAAATTTTGCAATGATGATATCGAAATAGAAGTACCTAAACCACCTCAATCTGTGAAAGTCTAAATCTAAATCAGTCAATCAATCACTTAATGAGCCATCAAAATTGACATTAATTTTGACATTGCTTTGCAAAAAAAATCACAGCTTCTGTGGATGCAAAGCTTACCCTAGGGCCTAAATGGACAGAAGTCATGCAACAAATACTCAATAATTTAACAGAGAGTCTAAAGACTATATTAAGATCTTTGATTTTAATGTACACATAAACTAAGACACAATGAAACCAAAGAATGAGAATCATGAGTGTACAACTGTTCATTTCCATCTAACCGGAAAAATGGACAGAAGTCCCGCTTATTTTTTGAGAAACCGACTATAATACATGTAAACGGTAAAATGGTAATTTTTTATTGTCTTACAACAAAATTAATACCCATAGGCCTAATATTCATTTATTCAATTGCACAATGCCCATATAAATCAGCACAGAGTGGAACTAAATATTTAGAAACATTATTATGTGTCCATTTCTATCTCCTGACTGTATAAATCATAAGCGAATGCTTGGTGTTGACTTGGAATGGGGTGAATGAGCGCCGAAGGACGATCGGCGAGGTGGGAAGCGCCGAGCAGGGAAATTTTTGAATTTCCACACTGCAATGGTAGCATTTTAGGCTGTCATTTTACGAAATTGCTCATCATTTCGATGCTGACTTCGATCAGTGGTTGAAGACTTAACAAGCATCTCCTCAAATTGTCATTTTTAAACCAAATTTCCATGATGTCAAATTTGGTGACCTTTCTAAGCTGTCATCTGAAAATCTGACATTTTTTCTCATAATTTCCCCCACATTGTTTAAATATTTTCAGATTTCTTAAGTCATCATCTCAAACTAATTTCTCATAATTTATTTGAAAAAATTGCATGATTTTAGACTTCAATAAATGTCTCCTCCCTTTGTTTAATTGTTTAATTTTTATACTGCTATGGTAGTCTAACGCCTCTGATCACGTGACGATCAGGACGTAGGGGAACAACTCATGGTCTTTTCAGAGTTTTATTATTATTCACGAATTAGGTTGACGATAGTAAACAGACAGTCTCTTTCAGTTAATTAAACAATTATTAAACTTCAACACCTTAAACTACAACGACGATGACGACCAACCCTGACTAACCCTCCTCACTGTTCTGCCCTAACTCTTTACTACCTTGATGGAATCTGGCAACGACGACCCCTGTCCTTTATCCTTCAGTCCTTTTATACTGACGCTACTCTCGCTTCTTGCCTACGCGTCTTCATCTGATTGGGCACCAGCAACCTTCCTGCTCCGTTGCTATAGCAACCCATCGGTGCCTGCTCTCCTTGCCTGCATTGGCATGCAGTCAATCCGATCTCTTTCCTTCTGTCTGTCTGGCCTCTTGCCTCTTGCTCTCCTCCTCCTTCTCTCTCTTCCCTCTGTGCTCAACTGTCTGCCCCGTCTGTCCAGCTGTCGTGAATTCCTCACTCGCTTACTCACTCTCTAACCGTCCGTCTGTCTGTCTGTCTTTCTATCTATCCTTCATTCCCTTTGTAGGCCTACTATCTTAACTGTCAACTACCTCCGCTACATCAGCATTTAAAGCTGCCATCGTAACTAAATTGATCATTACGCAGAAACAATGGATAACACTGCAGAAGGTTACGATGATATTTATTAAATATTTCTGAAATATTGGAGATGGATTTAAGCACCTCCTTCCCCCGTCAGAAACGCTGGAGAGCAAGGCCGCAGCAGGGATTTGATTTCGGGGGGTTTCTTCGGCGGAGAATTTCTGATGACTTTATTTCTAAAAACACCATTTAGTCGTCAAAATGTCTAAAGACACCTTTGTTTAGTCGTCAAAATTTCTGAAGACACTTTATTTTAGTCGTTACCTTTTCTGAAGACACCTTTTTTAGGTGTAAAACATTCGAAAGAAACTTTTTTAGTTGTCAAAATATCTAAAGACACTTATTTTAGTTGTCAAAATTTCTGAAGACATCTTTTATCAGGTGTCAAAATTTTTGAAGACACCTTTTTTAGGTGTAAAATATTCTGAAGACACCTTTTCTTAGTTGTCAAAATTTCTGAAGACACCTTATTTTAGTCGTCAAAATTTCTGAAGACATTTTTTTAGGTGTAAAACATTCTGAAGACATCTTTTTTAGTTGTCGAAATTTCTGAAGACACCTTTTTTAGTAGTAAAAATTTCTGAAGACACCTTTTTTAATCGTCAAAATTTCAGAAAACCATCGCAAACTGCTTTCTTAGTATCCTTCGCTTAATTTCATGGTTTTTTCATTATGTGCTAGTGAATAATATTCTATTAATTTTCACTTTTTTTCGGATGGTGTTTTCATGGTTTTATTTCATGGTTTTTACATCATGTGCTAGTAAATGCATTATATTATTTTTTACATTTTCCATTTGGGGGGTGTTCAAACACCCAAAACATCCTCCTAACTACGGCCTTGTTGGAGGGAACCGTCCCCGATGTTCCTCTGTGTCTACGCCCACAGAAACAAAACTGTAAGAATAAAATGAGTAATTGAGAAACCTAACTAAGTTAATTCTATGTGCATATAATTATTATGATAATTTCTGGCACATTGCACTGCAAAAGACCTGGAATTTTGCATTTGAAAAGAAAAGAAAAATTCAAACCAGACTCGAAAAAGCCCTTAAGAAAGAAAGTCAAAACTGAAGAGTCACTTTTATATAACCAAATTCAGTATCCGTGATTCACACTTATAGCAACACGCTCATGTGCAATCTGTGGGACGCCAACACTGTCGGGGTAATCCAGATAAACACGTTCTTGACTCAGCCTTAATGCTGAGAAACTATGTTTTTAATATGCCAATCTGTATTCAAACGGCTATTAGCAGCAGTCAGTGGGAAAAGTTAGAAGGGACCTCCCAGGCCTCGTCGAAAGTTGGGGGGGGCATCCCATTGATGGTCCCAGACCTCTCAAAAGTTGGGAGGGACGCGTCCCGTGGGTCCCATAGGGTGGTTGCGCCTATGGCTGAAGGCGCTATATAAATGAATAGTTGTTCACCGTGAAATATGCAATTTAATTGCCTTAAGTTTGCTGATTCCAAAAATATATACTTTATTACGCTTAAGTGTGACCACTGTTGCTGTATTGTTAGTCTAGTATAGGTACCAATAATTTTATAGATATCCAAAAACAATTCAGGCGGGATTGAAAACCATGTTTATGAAATTTAATTTCAATAAACAAGCAAATTACAGCCTAGGCCTACACTAAGTAGCCTAAAACGGTCCTAAAAGTAATCTGAATTATGGGAATCCTTGAAGTTATATATAAAAGAGACTGATACATTTCCGTGAGGCCACCCAAAAAGGCAGAAGGCTGCCGGAAGCCAATAGGCCTAAGTATCGAAACAGAGCGATAGACAGAGCAAGGAACGAAGTCAGTCAAGAGGCTAACCAGCGCAGACAAAGGCTGTTGAAGGACGGAGTAGGCCTAAGAATGTCATTGTCCACCGAGTTAGGAACTTTCTGTTTATTCAGATTAGACTGACTTGAAGAGAAGAGCGTCTCCGCGGATCGATCCGTGGGCGAAAAGCAGAATGACGAAGCAGGTCATAAAGCATTGACATTTAACGACAAGATTTTATACGAGGAAATAGGAACAAAACCGTGGCGGATTTAGTACGGGCCCGGGGGGTTTGTTCGCCCCCCGTGCCCCCTTGGGCAAAAAATGGCGCCCCCTCGGACCGTACCGGTACTTATTACTTAAACCTAAAATATCCTTTCGTGGAAAGTAAATTATCATACGAGTCATACCGGCCTTTGCCAGATTATTAGCCTATATTCTATTTTTTAATGATTTTACGCAATCACACCATAAATTTAACACTTATTAAAGAATTATTTATTTATATTTATTTCTCTGGTGGCCATTAGGCTACATCTTTTTTTTATTTCTATGACCCTTTGCCGCTTTGCGTAGGCCTATATGAAATATTCAACTTGCCGTTGATGATGATGATGATGCCGTTGATGATGATGATGATGATGATGATGATGATGATGATGATGATGATGCCGTTGATGATGATGATGATGATGATGATGATGATGATGATGATGATGATGATGATGATGATGATGATGATGATGATGATGATGATGATGATGATGATGATGATGATGATGCCGTTGATGATGATGATGATGATGATGATGATGATGATGATGATGATGATGATGATGATGATGATGGATGATGATGATGATGATTCTCTGCCCGAAGGCAGGTTCATTGGCTTTACGCCCCTGGGGATGAAATGAGTGAGTTGGTTTCCCGTTGCCTTCCCCACAGACAACGATGGGTAAGCAACTTGCCCAGCAAGGTCGCTTGCGCCACGGCTACTCGCAGATTAGGCCCTAAGTAATTTTGGGGGAATTTAACATAGAAATTTGAGATTATGAATGAATAAATCTGAGTATATCAGACTAATAATTAGTAATAATAGCAATTGCCAAATTATTAATAATCAATTAATCATACTTATTTTATTGTTAAGAATAAGTCATGAGTAATGACGAATAGACTAGTAGTTGCTTAGCTTCTCTGTGTTATCAAATAGGCCTACCAATATTCAACTGGTATAATCGATTTGTAAGATTCTTTTTGAAGTCTATGTAAATTTACAAAAATGATATTAACATTGAAGAAGAATCGTATAATATGATCTATTTAAAGACGTGCTTGCGTCAATACGTCCATCGCTGTCTAGTGAACTACAACTTAAAGATAATTATGCTACCTTTCTTGGTTGAAAAACGGATGGCACCAGGTCTCCCTAATTTGTCAATACTAGGCCTATATAAAATTTACTTGACTCTTCCTGTTACATCTGCCACTGCTTAAAGAAGTTTTAGTAAATTGAAGATTATCAAAAGTTATTTGCGATTGACAATGACAAACGAACGTCTATCTGGTTTGACAATAATTTCAATTGAACGTGGTCTTGCTGAGAACATCGGCTTTGAATCAACTATATAGCCTAAATCGTTCTGCTTCAATGAAATCACGCATAAAGCAATTTATATAAACTAGCAAGTTTCTGCGTGAAGCTTGTATCAATACTGTATCCAATAAATTACATTAATAAATATTTTTATATAGGCCTAATATGCATAAACAATTAGGATAAATTTACGTAGGCTAATTCAGGTGAGTAGTCAATTAAGTTCACAAGTTAAAAAAGTTTCTAGATTCTTGTTTCTGTTTCATGTATTCGGTTAAATCGGATGAATTATAATTAATTTCCTGTATTTAACTATGTAAGTACAGGCGCCCTCTTGAAATTCTCCTCGACCCCCCGTGCAATAAAACCTAAATCCGCCACTGGAACAAAAGAGATCCTACGAACACACTTTGATATAATTATATTCTAGACTAGATGTGACACCCGGCGTTGCCCGGGGAACTTAGGGTTTCGCCTTCCTTCCAGGCCACCCCGCTCCCACCCTGCTTACCTATCCCACCTTGCTCACCCCTCACCCGTCCTCACCCCCTTCCGCACCCATAAACCGCCCCGCTTCGCTCCCACCCTGCTCACCGCTCCCACCCTGCTCACCGCTCCCACCCTGCTCACCGCTCCCACTCCAGCCCTCGCCCCACCCTTTCCGCATCCATACACCGCTCACCGCTCTTACCCCGCATCACCCACGGTCCATCCCATCCCCATCCGCACTCTTACCCGGCCCCACATAGACTCCAACCCTCTAATGTAACAGGCGTTGTCCGGAACATTTTGGTTGGCCCTTGCACACTTCTGGTTAACCCTTCCACAACTAAACCCGACTCGCCCCTGCGGGGCGCGGTGTGCATGCTGACTGTGGGCGTGATGGCCCTGGTCGCATTCTATCTCTAACTGCATAGGGTTTGATGTGTAAAACTCCGAAACTGCGCGAATATCGCCCCCACGCAGGACTCCGTGGTTAGCTAGATTTACCAACCCTTCACTGGGTGGTTCTGGTGATCAATAGCTGTGAAACTATAGGCGTATAATTATGGACAAACGCACACACACCCATACACACACACCCACATTAACATTCTCCGTTCTCTATTCTACACTGTGTCCGGAAAAAAAGGGACCCATTTTCTAAATATCAAAATAAATAGTAAATATTATTCGATTTTCACAATTCAAAAACCGTTTTTATCCTAACATATTTGTCTAACAATTGTAAATGTATAAAAGTTCCAGTCCAAATAATGACGTCATTATGACGTCATTTGCACAAAAAGTCAAATTTACGAGATAAATGCGCAAAATCATCAAAATTTTCAATATTTTTATGATGTAATTTATCAATAATAAATGTAAGTTTAATTTAATTTTTATATCTGAATTAATTTGTGGTCAAAGTGTACACCTTTGGCCTCAACATAAGCTTCAAAACGGTCGCGCTAATAGCCAACAGCAGCATCGATAACCAGCGCATCAAAATCCTCCCCAGCAGGCATTAACAATTTGCTCACCGAGTTCTTCAATTAATGTCTCTTATCCTAGTCCTGTAGCCTACACCTTCTCCATCAGTCTACAAATCTTATTATCAGCGGGTTTTAAGCGGGCGGCCGTTTAGCGGCCAAAGAATTAAGAGGAATGAAATCCGAGTCTCATTAGTCAACAGTTCAACATTTTGACGAACTCGGTGAGCGGAAGCACCATTTTGTTGAAATGTGTAGGCCGTTGTTCCGAATATTCCAGGATATCAGGCACGACATTTTTATAGAGCGGAAAATCCCTTTAATAAGCTGCATTTATTTTCATTCCTTACATGGATTTCTGTTTTACCAAGAGCCAATATTAACCGAAACCATGCATGAATAGACGGATAAATGCATTTTTATGCAAATGACGTCATTATGACGTCATTGTTGTGACCGAAACTTTTATATTTTCATCTGATAATATTAGACAAATATGTCAGGATTAAAATGGTGCTTGAATTGTAAAAATCGATGAATATTTACTATTTATTTTCATATTTACAAAATGGGTCCCTTTTTTTCCGGACACAGTGTATAGTATAGGGCCTATGGTTTATGCACTAAGAGCGTCTATTAATAAATTGATTAATACTGTGAGCGTCACGAATGACGTCATGCAGCCGTTTGCTAACTAATGGCGCCGCAAGCTTAAATCGCTTCTTAAAATATCTGTAGCCTTCTCTTCTTCTTTGGTTCTCTGCCGTCAGGCAGGTTCATATGTCCAATGACGCCACGCATATCTGTTCTGTGCATCCATCTTTAGCCCTCTGTAACCGTCCTTTGTCATCATCCAGTCCAGTAGCATTGTTCTTGGTCTTCCTCTTGTCTTTTTCCCCTCCATTCTTCCTTCGATGATATCCCGTACTATGGTGTCACTCCTCATGATGTGCCCAATCCAGTTTCTCTGTCGCCTCCGTATTGTCCCCATCATTGATCTTTCCTCTCCCACCATCTGCAGTATTTCTTCGTTTGTCTTGTGTTCCATCCAGCTGACACGCTTCATTCTTCGCCAAATCCACATTTCGAAAGCCTCCAATCTTCTTATGTCATCCTTTCTCATTGTCCATGTTTCTGACCCATACAGGACCACACTCCACACCAGCGTCTTGACCATCCTCTTTTTAAGGCTCATATTTAGTTTTCCTCTGAGGAGTTCCCCTCTTTTGTTGAATGCGTCTTTTCCCATGGCTATTCTTCTTTTTATTTCTATATGGCATTTTGCATCATCTGTGACCATACTTCCTAGGTAGCAGAATTTCTCTACCTGTTCTATTTCCTCTCCGTTTACTGTGATCTTAAGAATTGCTTCCTTTCCTCCTTTGCTTATAGACGCTAACTACCACATCGAAATTTAAAATGTCTATAACTCCGGTTTTAAAGCGAATCGAGAGCTGCCAATAGTCACGTTGAATTCCAGATTCGCATACAAATGTTTTAAAAATAATTTCGCGAAATAGACATATTTAGAGTAAAAGCCTTTGACCACGAGAGTTTTGCGCCCAGACAGCGCGACAGACAGAATTCGACTTCGCCTTATAATATACATGTAGATTACAGAACGTGATTGTGAAAAATTGACTGGCGTGGCAACATAATATCTGATGATCGCGCGTGATTGATGTCGATAAATCCAATTCCACAATAAAAATTATTGTTTTTCTTAATATATTAGTCACGAAATAATAATATACGTGCTCATTGAGGTTAATAAATAGATTCCTACTGTTCGTTAAATATAGGGCCTACTGCAAACCTTTGTATCTACTAGGGCTATAAGCAAGCGTTATTATAGGCCTACATAGCTGAGAAAGAGATATGCAACAATTCGAACAATGATAAAGATACATTTTGCAATAGGCCTAAGTATCAAGTAGGCTATACGTTAAAATTGATAGACTATAAGAAAATCAAGTTGCAGTGATTGTCATGTCAAGAATAGAGCAACGAGAAGAATTTTTATGAAGCTCTGTTTTGAAACGTAGGCTACTGTAGGCCTATGACCGATGATTTTATGCCGTATATTTACTATACTTAGCCTACTTAGGCCTACGTCTCAAAAATGTCAAACAGCAGAAGTTATTTTGTCAGAAGATCGTTCCGAAAGTGACGAAGAAGAAAAGACGATATCTTATTTCAGTGAGAGATTGAATCAACTCTGCTTTCTTTCAACCTTCACTGTAGACCTCCTGAATCAAACAGAAAATCATTCTGCTTAACAAAATATAATTGTATCCATGAGTCGATACTCGATCTTGCACCCGCCATTAATTTTACGCGAGCAGCATTCGCTATAATATAAAGACGACGTCGAAGTGCGGAGTTGCCTCTGATCTATAAGACGACCAACATAATTTATTATTCATTGACGAACTTAGGCTACTCAATAAGAAACGGGGCGAAAATTTTAACGGTTATCTCCATATTATAGAAAAATAAACGTCCAATATTTATCAGCATTTGAAACAACATTTTGAGCAGAATGTAGCTGCATTGAGCTAAAAAAGGTGGCATGAAAGCGTTGTGTCGCATCCTCATTTCGCAAGAGCGCTCGGTTTGCTAGACTCTTTAGTGCAGTGCTGTCCAACCTGCGTTGACCCGCCTACGACGGTTAAATATTTTATCATTTTTTGGACAATGAAGAAAAACAAATCGCAGACCAACTAATAACTATATTGAAGTTCGTAAGTTGTTGTGTTAGTTGACAATCTAAATGCACAATCAAGTTCGTCACCACGATTATTTCATAATAAATTTTAATACAACTTCAATTGTGGGGCACGCTGGTCTAGTGGTTATGTTCGTTGTCTTGCAGCCGAAGGGTTGCAGGTTTGAATCCACCTGAAGTCGCTGCGTAAGGACCTTCGCAAGTCCTTCACTCGCAATTGCTTAGCGATTCGGCGTGAAACTCCAATGCAGTGTCCGCGCTACGGTCGGGAGTGCATCTGAGTAGTGAGAGAGATTAGAGGGGCGCTATAACAAGTGCACAGACATATAAACAATTATTTACATGAGATGATAGTTGTTGTTTTTGAACCCACGTTTTCACGAAAATTTCTTTGGTGGCCCGCGGTGTCAAAAAGGTTGAACAGCTGCACTGCTTTAGTTGATGACGAAACAAGGAAGTAAAGACAGAAGGCAACATTCAGAATTATAATAAATAAAAGTAGATAACATAAGAAACGAATAGAATGGAATACCTGGAAGAATAATTCATGCTATCGGAGTTGTTCTTCTTGTGCAGAATGGACCGACGCATAGTCTTCCCCTTGTTTTCGAATCTGCATCTGAATCAACAAAATCCACAACAGATCAGTCTAAAAAACAGTTAAATTCTCTCATAGTTCACCAACTCAACTGATCACTAGACCGCAACAATACATTTAACACATTCAGCGCCCGGGACGTATATATACGTCCCAAATCCAGTCATTTAACATGGCGTGTAGGCGCTGAATGTGTTAATAAGTCTTAAGAAGCATTGATGACTCAGCAATGAGTCACTGGCGCACCTACAGCCTGAGACAATCGAGACAGAAGGACACACAACAAAGAAAGTTGGTCGACATCTATTATAGGCTTTCTTAAATTGGACAGAAGAATTGTTCTTTGACCAGCATCGTTTGGTCACAGCTTGCGTGGTTTCAGGTCTTACTGGATCAATGGATCATGTATGTCCATCTCTTCCTCGATAAAGATAAGTATAAAGATGAGTTGGCTGATATTATTTTCTTCACGTTACTATCATAATTCATTCAGTCATTTCAGTATTTGCGTAGCACCTCTTCACGGAAATTACTGAGACAATAGATTAACCACTGATAAAAAGGTAGGCTAATGTTACTTTTCCACTCATCTTATTTACATAAACTGAAGTGGTATTACCGCTTTTGCATGGACCAGAGTAGTCCTGTTGAATGTTTTCGTTTTTCGTGCATGCTTCCCTCAGGAGAAAGCAAATGTCGGAGTACGTCTTCCCATCAGTACCACAGACCTGGATGGGGAAGACAGAGGAACACTCCGTGTTGCAGACACATGTCGACTGATTCTTTTCAGTCATGGCACACACTCGACCAGGTGGACAAGTAACGTCGTCACAAGTAAGACCTACGGCAGAAAGTTTGGAGTCACTGAAGATAATCATATTGATTCATTTAACATAATTATGTCAATTTTATTAATTATGCCAAAGATATGCCATTATTAAATGAACTACACTTGATCCAAGCTGTTGGGGAGTACCCAACTAGGTCGATATGCGAAATGGGAGATTGCTGCGAACTATTAATCAGCCAAATAATGTTTATGAAAGCTTATCTTTGTTAGCAATGGATATTTCTACAACCACGAGTCTATCGTATGTTCGGCTGATATTGTGCATTGCTGCAACATACCTTTATCGCATGTTCCTCTGTACTTCATGGTGACCTTCCTGTTTGCAATACAAGCAGATTTCCTCATATCGCATTCATTGCTGTAAGTGAGACCGTCGCTTCCACAGACCGGATCTTGAACAGCGACGCAATCGTCAAAGCAGACACACGTTGCTTGATACTTTTCATCAACGGCACATCTTCTGTCTGGTGGACAGGAGAATTTGTCGCAAACGGAGGCTAAAATAGAAAGCATGTCTAGAACGATCTAATAGTCTTTGGGAGAGATAGCTACGAACGGTGCGCAATTGCATCCAACGTAATACGAATTTAAAGTAAGATATTTCGTTCGGCTAGTTCCAAACTGTGACGCATTATGTGGGAAGATAAAGTTTTATTAATTCATGGCATGGAGTTTATGGCGACACGATAATGCCATCGAAATGTCCTTCTCTTAATTAATAGGATAACTAAATTATTTTCTTGTAGGCCTAATAGGTGCTAATCTTTTTAACCAGTGCGCTCTTGAATAAGCTGGTGCCCTGCGCTTGCCTTTCGTGTGGCGCTGTAGAAATTTGGATATTTCGATTTCGATTACGATGATAAGCTATGGTCTTACAACTAAAAAGTGGCAGACAGACCATCGCATTCATTATACTGACCCACGACGCACACGCCATTGTAGAGCCAACGAATGCTGGAGCTGCTGATACAGGCTTTCTTCTGAAGCTCACATAGGCTACCGTACGTTTTGTTGTCGCTTCCACAGACCTTTGATGAGTAGCTAGTACACTGATCGTTACAGACACAAATCGGTTTTCCATCCTGATCAACCTCGCAATGTCTGTCTGATGAACAAACGACTCCGTTGCACGCGCTCTCTATGGTTGAAAAAAAACATAGAGAAAAAATGTTTAGATGACTCAAGAAGAAATAAAAATTCAGGATGAAGAACAACAGTGTTTTCGTTTCTGTCCGAATAGATAAGTCGTGCTAACCTATACTGAGAAAACAGTCAGCATTGCACCGAATTTCACAGCCAAGACCCGTAGTTGTTGTATCGCATTTAAGCGTTTTATAATGCGCCTCTTGGTGAACCGTTGAGAAGTGCAAGGCCCGCAAAAAGAGCAGGTTTGAGAAAAAGTGAAAGAGGAAGCGAGACCGCGCATGCGCATGCAGAACAGAAAAGGAAAACGCATTCCAAAGTGAAGGGCCAATCGAGACAAATATTGAGACTGAACCATAGCAGTTCTAGACTGAGGAACCCAGAGGTCAAATCTGTTGGATGAACGAAGTGGACGGTGGTAGGAAGCTGATTGAGGACAGGTATAATTTCAGCCAGATATTTTTGGGCAGGACCCGATGAGTCTTGAGGGTCAGAGTGAGGATCTTATTGTACGCGAGCACCAAAATGAAGCCAATGAAGTTCATAAAGCATAAAATTAGTGATGTGAGAGTAGCTTTATTCAAGGCTCTAGATTTTTGGCTGGTGTGGCATGAAATTGTGTCCGGCATGAAATCGTGTCAGTGTCCGCCCACTTTCGTTGAGGAAACAGTATTTCCTACTATTGGAAACGTGAGATATTGTCCGCGCTGGAGTTTCGTCTCAACGTAGGCTATAATATAAATAGGACTATGATAAGCGAAATAATATGTTTGTTGAAGCAAATGAGAAAACAATCGTGCGAACAGTGGAATCAAGGTTTCAATCCACGCAGAAAAGAAAATGTTAAAAAGTTTCATTCATGAAAATTATTAAAGATAATTATAGAAAACTGTTCTGAGCAAATCACCTTTTTTGCACGGTACGTAGCCCTGCACTTCGATGGTTTTGTTGGTCATACAAGCAGCAACAGTGAGGAAACATTCGCTGCTGTAAGTCTTGCCATCCGAACCACAGACCTCGTTTGGTTCGGATGCGCAGGATTGCGCTCATCCACGGCGCATGCGCGGCCGTTGGAACAATAGGTTCCTATGCATCCGGGACCTTCACGAAACACGACAACAGCCATCACAGATTACTTAAAAACTCATCTTTACACTAATACTTATGTAATGTAACGTAATTAGTTATTTTTGTAGCGCCGATCACAGCCATGGCCATTCAGTAGCGCTCCGAGTGCCAGAACCCAGAAAAGGTCTTAGGAAGAATGGAAGATATGGCTTACAATCTAGAAAGAAGTGTCACGCGCAGAGTGGAGGGAAGGTCCCAATGATTGCAGAAGATCGACTTTGAGCAATAGTGAACCTAGCTCGCATGGAAAACAAGTCAGACCTGTCTAGAGAACGGAGAGGTCGATGAGAAGATGCAGAGAGAGGATAACGAATGAGATACATGAGATATTTCAATGCAAGACCCAGTTTCACCTTGAGCAATTATTGTAGAAAAGAAAAATGCGCCCATTATCATGGATGTCTTGATAGGATGGCAGACAGACGACGTGCGATTGGCAATGAGACGTCGGGGGTGAAAGTAGGAGGAGCGGTTAATGTATGAGCAGAGAATGTGAGTGAGCTGTCAAAAATTACACCTACATTTGTATGTAGTGCACAGAAATTGAAAATTTTATCTTGGGAAAGGTAGGAGAAGCAAAAAGTTGATTTGTGAAGTTGCTGGGAAGCGCCTAGCAAGGTGAGTTGAGTTTTGGAAGAATGTAGTGAATGGGTCATTGGAAGGAAAGTCAAAGTCACTGGAAAAGGGCCTCAATATGGCGATTGTCTTATCGCGGCGACTTGAGGTGGATTCGAACCTGCAAAACTTCGGCTTATAATTATAAGGGCATCATTGAGCAACGTAGACCTGTGTATGTGCAAATGCGTATACGTGTAATTATAATGTGTCTGATTATCTGTAGCCTAGTTCAAGAACCAGCTTTTTTTAAATCACAAAACAAGATAATTTGGGGCGCCCAAACTGCTCTAGGCCTACCCAGGAACCTTGTATTTCTCTCGTTAGGCTTGCCTCCATTACCCAATAGATTGAGTCAGTTCCCAGTAATTATTAACGGAGCCAAAGTCAACCTTCGACGCATACATAATAATTATTATCCCTCACAGTTGTAGATAATCCTAGTTTTGCTAGGCATCGAACCACACAGTGTACACTTAGTTACCATCTTCGCATCTTCCGTTGAAATTAGTAGAAATGGATGTGTTTGTAAAGCAAGCGTCCTTCTGGAGTTCGCATGAGTTGTTGTAGGTCTTGTTGTTGCTTCCGCAGACTGGACTGTACGCCTTAGGACAGACTGTGTCACATACGCACTTTGGTTGTGACTGATGCTGAGAGTCACAGTGCTGTCCAGTTGGACAATAGATTCCTTCACATTTGGGGCCTAAAACAACAGTAAATCAGCTCTGATTCAGCAAGATACTTGACATTTTATTAGCAATGTCCAATATTATCCTGGCCAGCTAAAGATGCGTGGACACATTTTATACGCATACGCACTATACAAGCCGAAATTTTGCAGGTTCGAATCCACCTCAATTCGCCGCGAATAGGAACATTGGGCAAAAGTCCTTCAACTCGGAAATTGCTCAGCGTCACGGTGTGAAACTTCAATGCAGTGTACGCCCTGTAGCCGGGAGCACCTCTAAGCAGCGAGCATAAAGGAGCGCTATAACAAGTACACAATCATACAAACATAAAAAACATAAATATGCGCGAAGCTAGTTCGTTGTGAACACAAACTGCGAGCTGACCAACTTCTTATGATCAACTTCTTTCTCAGACGTTCTCTCTCTCACACACACGCACAAACACTTTGCACACACACACACACACACACACACACACACACACACACACAAACACACACACACACTCTCACACAAACACGCACACACTCGCGTAAACTGACCTGCGGCGCAGACTCCCATGTAATAGTTCGTGCTGAAGTTTCCCTGGCAAGCGGCGTAGACAAACCAACAGTAGTTGTCGTATGTTTTGCCATCAGAGCCACAAACTGGAGAATAGACATCCCCGCAGTCATTGTTGCACACACAAGATGTCTGATTTCTCTCGTTAACTACACAGGTCTTTGGGTTGGGACACACGACACCGTTACAGAATGCATCTACAAAATGATTTAAATTATAAAATGTTTCTTCTTAGTTGCTACATATTATTAGCTGATGCAGAAAACTGTGTGATTCCGCCATTTTTATTTTCTCTTTTTCTGTATCTAACCATCTTGTCTTCTACTCAATCGTTGTAGGCCTACCTATCTCAGTTTGTAAAAAACGCATTTCTGACTGTCTGGCTATTCGTCCACCCATGCATCCATATATTTACCTATCTGAATATCCACCAAAATATATTATGTATCATATATAAATGCAAAAATATTCTTAGCTTCACATTCGTTGGAGCTCGTGTGTTTTTCTTTGAACATCGAATCTCTAAACTTGGATCTAATTTCTCTCTCAATAATTCTGCACTAAGCGCTTCAATGACGGAATTTTTACACAGTTTTGCCATGCGAAAGATTTTTGCATTCAAAGGATCAGCAGAACGTTGAGCACAACGTTTGCATGGGATGCGAAGTTGTAGAATATAAATATGGGAATAAACAATGTTGGGAGTTGATTGTCTTACCGCGGCTGCATTGACCGGTCCGCACCATTGTGATGTCGGTACCAGTGGTACATGCTTGCTTCTCCAGCTGACATAAGTTTTGGTAGGTGACTCCATCACTACCACAAACCATATCAACGTCATTGGAACAGAACCGAGCGCAGACGCAAACAGGTTTATTATCTTGATTGACGTTGCATATCTTGTTCTTTGGGCATCGGTCATAACCAGAGCAAACAGAACCTGCAACAATCGAGTATATAATTAATTTACTGGTAGATCTGTACATAAATAATATAAATTAATTATTATCAGAGTTCATGTGTAAGGCAATGAAAAGGGTATTGGATTTACATGGCGCTTATACTATAAATGTACAAATGGCTGCCTGTCTACATTACTTTTAATATAATTGTGGTGATGATGATGATGATGATGATGATGATGATGATGATGATGATGATGATGATGATGATGATGATGACGATGATGATGATGCGATGATGATGATGATGATGATGATGATGATGATGATGATGATGATGACGATGACGATGATGATGATGATGATGATGATGATGACGATGATGAGTTCTCTGCCCGAAGGCAGGTTCTTTGGCTTTTACGCTCCTGGGTGATGAGATAAGATGAGTGAGGTGGTTTCCCGTTGCCTTCCTCACAGACAATTGTGGGTGAACATTGAACAACATGTCCAAGGTCGCTACGCAGTGGCTTGAGGTAGATTCTAACCTGTGACCCTTCGGTCACGAGGCGTCGAACTTACCGCTAAGCCACCGCGTCCCCGTGCTAGCCCGAGATTTTTACATCTCTGATATATAATAAGCCACCTTCGGGAAGCGAACCGCTGTATACACACACTTTTTTTCACAGAGTCGCGTGAGACCCGGCCAACGCTCGTACCGATGTAACTAACCGAGCAAGTTTGTAAAATGTATGTGCATGATAATACATAATAAAAAAATTGACGCTATGTAGGCCTATTCATGACGAGATTATACTAAATACTGGTCGGTCGCTTTAATCGAAAGATTTTGAAAAAAGTTTCTTACTAAAAGCTTTGCATGCAATTCTTGCGGATTCTTTCATGGTTCGTTCCTTGCCAGTCTGTATTTTTCATAAATCGTATTAAGCTTATATTCCATACTTTAATTAGGTTTATCGAGAAATGACATTACTTTGAATCTTTGCTCCAAAATCCGACTTACCGTTGAGGCAATGACCGTTGTAAGCTACTTGGATGCTAGTGGCCGTGATGCATGCCTGCCTGTAGACTTCACACTCGCTGCCGTATGTTCGACCATCTGTTCCACAGACCATATCAATCGCGTATGGACACTTATCAAGACACACACAGACAGGCTTTTTGCGCTCATCTATAGCGCACTTTGTTCCAGTTGGACACGAAAATCCATCACACGCGGTCACTATAAGAAAAAGAAAACGAAAATATTAAAGTATGAAAATAATCACGTGGAATTAATGACGGACATAACCAATTTAAAATTACACATAATTATGATCATCCTGACTTATTTGCAAATTACGTGAGAGCAGAGTTGCAAATATTGAAAGTAATGTCATTAGTTTTACTTAAGCTTAATATAAAACAATTTTTGCTAATCAGAATAGTCGAGAATAATGTTGGTTTTTGGTTATAGCCTACATTCAGAAAATATGATTGCTCTACAAATTAAGGCAGTTATTGTTCTTAACCAACGTCCAATCGTTTTACCGTTTCATTTGAAACATTATAGGGCCTACTCGTTTACTCTATGCGTGCAGAAATGTAGTGATTTAATAATTATGTCGGTTTATCGTCAACAAATTCCTAATAAAAATTATATTAAAGCAAGCTCACAAAAGTCAATTGGTTTGTTACCTAGTTTGCAATCGCCATAGTATGCTTTTGTGATGGTTTTATTGGTCAAGCACGACTGCTTTTGTAATTCACAGTCATTGTTGTATGTCTGGTTATCGCTTCCACAAAATCGATTGATGTAGATGGGGCAATTATCATCACATACGCAGATCGCACGTTTGCCAGCGACAGCACAAACTCTGTTCAGCGGACAGGAAAATCCGTTGCATACGGAACCTAACAGGTCGTAGCACAAGCAGAAGAACAGACATGTATTCAGCTAACAGCAAGAAACAAATCAGTTAGGGTAAACATAAAATAAGATCTTAAGAGAACAATAATTATAAAACGCAACTGGGTCAGACAATTCTATCAGCGGCTAGTCATCAAAAACCTATTCCTACATATTTTATTTTAGCTTCGTCATAATTAGAGACCTATCAGACCTTGACAAAGTATCGCTGAGTAGCCTATGCTATAGGGGAGGGTGCTCTAAGACGCCCAGGGTGGATAAGACGCCCATCCCCTTTAAAACTCGTGAATAGACACAAATTCATAATTTAGTTGCCTCATCGCATGTAGCGACATCTTGCGAACCTCCATTAGCGGCGGCGTTTCGGAATTCGAAATATTGTAGCTAAAAATAAATTTTCTAATTTTTGACCACTTTTTTGTAAGTATACATCTATGAATCAGCTTCAATTTCTCTTTAACCTTATGGACTAGCAATTCGCGCATTTCAACGTTTATTCTGTGTTCATTTGTCGTTGTTTTAGTGGTTTTATATAGTTCGTAAATATTTACGTCGTTAATGAAAATGGCGTCAGTAGAGAATGACTAGAAGTTTACAAGAAGCCCATGGGCGTCTTGAATACATTGGAGGCATAGGGTTTACAAGATGCCCATGGGCGTCTTGAATACATTGGAGGCATAGGGTACACTGAGCACCTTAGAGCAAGATCATCTATTAGGCTAAATGACTTGAACAGATGTGTGAGTTTGGTAATGCATCTGCAGGTTAATTGTTGATGTTTAATTCTAATCACAACGACGATTTTATGGTGCCGTGAAACAGCCCAGTCGCTACAATGAAAACCTAAAATGAAGAAGCTACAGAATAAGGAGAAACTCACATGCAGAGAAGACAAACCAAGGGGGAGAAAAGCAAAATGTGATGTCCTGGAACCAAAGCCTAACAAGACAAATGGAAGGAAGAAGAATAAGCAGAAACTCACATGCAGAGAAGACAAACCAAGGGGGAGAAAAGCAAAATGTGATGTCCTGGAACCAGAGGCTCCAGAGCCAAACAAGACAAATGGAAGGAAGCGCGAGTTTGTCCGCGAAAGAGATGAAAAATGTCTGCTGTGTGGTGAACATTTTAGTGATAGTGCGGCGGGGGAGAGATGGATAGAATGCAAGAAGTGCAAGGGTTGGTGCCATGAAGAATGCACAGATGGAGAGACATCCAAAGGATTCAAGTGTGACTTTTGTCGTTAGCTGACTTGTGAACACAAGTTTGAAGGTTTTGCCTCTTATCGTTTTGTAGTTTTAAGATGTTTTAGTTTTGGTTCCATTTCTTTAGCTCAAATACAGTTTGCTAAGTAAATTTTAGTCTAAAATGCATGGTTGCAATACTACTTCTTTTAGTAAAATCCCCTTGCTGCAAGATGCCCATCCTATGGGCGTCTTGGAGCATAGGGTTCCTAAGACGCCCAGTTTGGAGGGGTCGACCTTTTTTAATTTACACAATTGATTTTATTGAATAAAGGTCTATAATTGCTGATACTGTTTTATCAATGATCACTCTTCACATTGGTGTCAATTATGTACTTATTTTGGTATCCACGAGGAAGAAAAGTCCAATTTTCCTTAAAGTGGGCATCTTGGAGCACCCTCCCCTAGACTATGGAATAAATAGAACATTTGCATTTTAAATGTATTTCAAATGGCCATAAAAAGTCTGCTCCACTTTCTGAAGCATCATTTTTATTAAAAAGTTTGATTTAAAAATGTAAAAAAGACAGTCAAGACAAATCGGAAAAGTTGATTTGTTAATTGTCAAAACAACATCATTATTGGCAGTCTCATTACAACGATGAAGACACCACAACCTCACAACCTAAATGTCAAAATATTTGAATCCCGCTAATATAATAGTTCCGCTGCAGACTAAAATTGTCAAAGCAACATATTTATTGGCCGTAAGGCTACGCGTCTATATATAAAACCTTGGCTACACCGCTAAGCATCCGCAATACTTGCCTTCATAAGTACAAACGCCGTAGTAGCTGAGTGTCAGATTGCTGCTGGTTATGCAAGCCTTTCGAGCAACCGCACAGACGTTGGGGTAAGTTTTATTGTCGCTACCACAGACTGGAAAGTAGATATCGTCGTCACAGTGCGCGTCACAGACACAAACAGCTTCGTTGTTCTCGTCCACTGCACAATGTCTGCCCGACGGACACCTTACACCTTCGCATGGTGTACCTACACTCGAAAGAAAATGTGGCTGAAACAGCTATTTCACTCTTGAATGATTGTGCGCAATTCATGGACGTTAGACATAAATATGCATCATAATTACGTTCCCATTTATATGTGTGTATTTTTGCATGCATATTCACGCGTATAAAATACGATTAAGACTGTCTTAGCAAACGGAAAAGAGGTAGGCCAAGAAACACCTGGAGACACGCTTTCATGAAGGACCTGGAGCGGATGGGACTGGGCTGGGACGAGGCGGAGGTGGTGGCTGGCGATCGTGCAGAGTGGCGAAGACTTGTCGACCAATGTTCCGATCGGAGCTGGAGGAACTAAGTCTAAGTAAGAAAGTCTTAGCAATGAATCTTTGGAAGCAATTTAAAATTCTACATTAACCGAATTTGTCTACTTAAATAAAGACATGAGAATTAAAATAATGATGATCATTAGGTATAACCGATCATGACGATGACAAAGACAATAATGTTGGAGAGACTTAATAATTATACCTTTTGGATTGAATGTGGTGATTGGCGGAAGGGTGAATATCATTGTTCGCGGACTGGACGCGGCTGACGTTTCTACAAATGAAACAGTTGCACAAAATATCTGTTTACGAAAAAACAGAAACAACTAGGGTGCAGTGCAAATCGTACTTTAGTTATTATTCGTTTCTCACTTAAAACTGGCATTATTTATCCGTTGTTGGACTGGTAGCGCTTTTGAGTAGTTTACCTTGAAGGTGTGCTATTTAAAGTCGGCGGCTATGTGGAAATCGTGGCCAGAAACGTGAAATCTGTGACTGGATTAGGTCCTCAGTTGGGCCTTCACCTCAATCCCGCTAAGTGCGAGGTCCTATTGCGGGACGCCACACTGATATTGGTCCCACCGATGTCGGGTTACACTAGGGTCGAGGTCAATGAAATAAGCCTGTTGGGGCCCCACTGTTTTGCCGTGACACGCAGCTCTGAACATTATCATCTGTCAGAGCTTGATTCGTGCCGGCGTCACAGGATATTCTATCCTCCTCCCCCTTAAAACTATCCGGGAGGATGAATTAGGCTAATCTATTCCCCCAGATGGAATAACCCGGTCTAGACTATCCGGGGGATAAACTATTCTGTCCTCTTTACTGAAAAATGCGTATAATTGATAATTTATGCTGTGATCAAAATTTAAAGTGGCTCTAATTGTTTCAAGTGTCCTAAACAATGTTCATACAAAGGCAACTCGAATTTATTTAGAGACTCTGAGTGTTTTAAAGTGTTCTAAAATGTTCTAAGTGCCCTAAAACCGAGTCAAAAAAATTATCTAGTAGGAATATAATACACACCTGTTAGTGTCATTGTTCAAAACAAAGCAGATAGAAATTAATTTGAAAAGTAAAGACAAGCGCAAGTGACTTTTTCGACTTTTCTTCATTTGGGGGATACGATTAATAGGGGGATGCTCTACTTCGTGACACCGAGTATTCATCTACAAAGTAGTCCTTGGGCCTCTTGAGAACGGACGGCATAAGACTTGACGGCCTTACCCTGATCTCATGGCGCGGTAGGCGATGCCTCATCTGGGACGCAACCGTGATAGACACTCTGGCTGCTTCCTACCTGCCAGACACATCCCAAACTTCTGGTGCTGCTGCAGAGCGGGCATCGACCCGAAAGATCGACAAATACACAGAGCTGTCGTCCACATACCACTTCACCCCTTTGACCTTTGAAACCCTGGGCCCGATCAACAACGAAGGCCTGACGTTCCTGTCCGATCTGGGTCAAAAATCTCTGCACCAGTTAGGGGTGGGAACCCACGGGAAACAACCGTTTTATTCCAAAGTCTATCACTTACAACCCAACGGTTTTACGCAGCAACGTTTAGGGGCACTTTCGCCAGCCAAGAAATCGACGATTAGAGCCACTCTGGACTGGTTTCAAGTAGCCTAGTTAGTAATGAAGTCCCCGAGGGATCCTAAATACTTTGGGGCATACAAAAATAACAATAATAATATTATTAGGAAAACTAGTAGGCTAATAAGTGGAATGCAATGTCAGTGGCCTTCTGCAGAATCTTCTTACCTGGCCATGAAGCAAAGCTCGCCAAAGCTGCGACGTAGCAGACGATTTGCAAGACGATCCCTTTCATGTCGACTGTTGGACGATGACCGTTTAGAAACTGCCTACTTCCAACGGCTGAATCAAATGGGAGAAGAAGTCGCTTATATGCTAGAAAGACCAAACATGGCGGCTACTTTGGAGTCTCAACCCACCCGTCTTTGTCATTGATGTGAAATCAGCAGGTAGGCTACGTGATGGCGCGACATTCTGGACCTCAGTGCAGTTGAAAGCAAAGAAAAACCATGTTTACACAGAATAGGTCGCGAATACTGAATAGCAATTCGAAGAAATTCTTTGGCCGACTTATTTTGGAAAGATCGTGAAAAGGGTAAATCCCATCTACGGCGAGTCGTGTGATACGTAGTCTACATGTTTATGTAGAAGGTATCAGGCGATGATCACAACACTGGGTAATGATATTCATCTCAGCCTTATTCGTATCACATCGCAGTCTAGTTAATAAGTTAGTATAGAGGTCAGAAAGTGGCTGCAGTGAACTTTACCCTGTAAAGACACAAAGAAGCTTTAGAAAGCTTTGGTGGTTGGCCTGGAAAGGTGACTAGAGCGAATCGTTTCGCATCGTTGGAAATGGGAGTCGTACAATGCAACTGGATTTGATATATTGACCTTCTTTAAAAGTTCAGAAATGCAAACAGACAGAATAATGTTTTCGCTAGCCTACAACAATGATTGTGAGTGACTGATTTGGTCGAAATTCGTCTAAAGCGGAATCTCAAGCTCGTTGTTCTATTCTTCCTCCTCCAGAGCGAGTGCTCGTACCAATTCAATTAATTATACATGCAATATTTTATTATTGGTCAAATGGTCATAGTGGCATAGTGCCAGAAGAGATAATTCGCTGCCTCTTCAAATTTCCAAGCATTTCTCTAATTACTACGAATGATCCCTAAGTTGTCTTCCTACCAGCAAAGAGAGACCAAAATAATTGTCCTTTGTCCTTTGGCCCAAAACATAAAAACCCAATGCTGGTCACCACCTCCGAGATTTACACTCGCAATTCTTTAAACAGAATTCAGAAGTCATTCTGTAGCAATGATTTTCCTTCCACTCATGGTCGATCATCTTCATTCTTTCAGAGATGGATTTTGCTCCCAATTAAAATATTGACGTTCGACCTCTGAAACTCATTCGTTTTCAATAATTCATAAATCCATTGAATCACCGCGTTTCGGATTGGTTTTCGTTAACTTTTATTATACTTCAAGGTTAATCGCAAAGTTTAACTTTTAAATGCTTCTCTCTTCTTTGGTTCTCTGCCGTCAGGCAGGTTCATATGTCCAATGACGCCACGCATATCTGTTTTGTGCATCCATCTTTAGCCCTCTGTAACCGTCCTTTGTCATCATCCAGTCCAGTAGCATTGTTCTTGGTCTTCCTCTTGTCTTTTTCCCCTCCATTCTTCCTTCGATGATATCTCGTACTATGGTGTCACTCCTCATGATGTGGCCAATCCAGTTTCTCTGTCGTCTCCGTATTGTCTCCAGCGTTGATCTTTCCTCTCCCACCATCTGCAGTATTTCTTCGTTCGTCTTGTGCTCCCTCCAGCTGACACGCTTCATTCTCCGCCAAATCCACATTTCGAAAGCCTTCTTATGTCATCCTTTCTCATTGTCCATGTTTCTGACCCATACAGTACCACACTCCACACCAGCGTCTTGACCATTCTCTTCTTTAGATTCATATTTAGTTTTCCTCTGAGGAGTTCCCCTCTTTTGTTGAATGCGTCTTTTCCCATGGCTGTTCGTCTTTTTATTTCTACATGGCATCTTGCATCATCTGTGATCATACTTCCTAGGTAGGCCTAACAGAATTGCTCCACGTGCTCTATTTCCTCTCCGTTTAATGTGATCTTAAGAATTGCTTTATTTCCTCCTTTGCTTATCCTCATAGCCTTTGTCTTGATGTTTATTTTCATGTCGTATTCTGTCGATATCATGTTCAATCGATCCATCATTCTTTGTAATCCTTCTTGAGTGCCTGCCAACATTGCCTGATCGTCCGCAAACCTCAGAGCTTTTATCAGTCTTCCTCCTACCTTTATCCCCTCATTCACTTCTTCCAGTGTTTCTCGGTGTTTAAATGCTATCGATAGATTAACCCATAATTGTAAGTGTCACTACTAGCCTCCATGTAGCAGGCATTGACTCTATTAATAAACAAATTAATCAGCTAAAGTAGAACCTTCCAATTGCTGTGTCTTGCATGGTGTCACGACAACTCATCCAACGACAACTCGTCCACAGACAACTCGTCCACTGAAATAGAAGCCGGATTAACGAGAAAGCGCTTGAGAAATGGAAGCTGGATGAAAGTTCTTTATTTACGAAATAGGAGCTGGGTTTATGAAAAAAAGTTCAATGGTTTTCTTGCTCAAAGAGAAGCTGAATTGACGATTTTCATCATGTGTCTCAACATGCATCCAGCTTCTATTTCAGATAGAAAAAAACTTGATCCATCTTCCATTTCTTAAGCGGTTTTTCATCAATCCAGCTTCTATTTCACCTGTAAAAACCTGTCGTGGAACCGTCTTGCATGTCTTCCTCAGGGAATTTATTGTCATAATATTAAGTCTCTGCCAAAGACTGGAAAGAAGAAAGACCAATAATTCGTCTTACAATATGATATGGATTAGTGGAAAACCAAAGCTGTCCAAAAGGCTTGTGCTTCTCATTATTGTCAGAAAAATTCAGTTTCATGCTTTTATCGTTTTTCAGTTTTCAAGTTTGAGTGTGAACATTTTTATTTATCAACAGTGTTTGTAGTTAGGCCTCTATTCCTTAAATTTATTTTCGATTGATATCCCTTACGCTCTTTTCATGCTTCCAAGTAGGCCTATGCGACTGACTTGAGTAACTTTTTGACCGTTTGAACATCAGACTTTGATAAGAAAAGCAAAGTACAAGAAACGAAGTGTATGAAAATTATCTGGGTCTTATTTAGGCCTATATGTAAACAACTCAAGCACAATTTTTAAATAAGCGCTGTGTAGAGCATAGGCCTACTAACTAAGTTTAGTTTTTAACTATTAATGCCTAGCCTTCGTCAGCTTGGGATAGTTGAAATGTGGACTTGTCTGGACTTAATCGCAATTTAAATATCAGAGGATTTCATTAATTTAATTTTCCAATTTCTTAAAAAAATCAAAATTATAAGAAATGGAGTATTTGTTTCGAATATATTTTATGTTACTTAATGTTTACTAAAATGTCTCGGTGTTTTGTATGCTAATTAAAATTAAATTTTTAATGTTTTAACTAGGTACACTAAATTCCATCTTTCTCTTCTTTGTTTTTTTCTGGGTTATTTTTTTAAATTTTAAAGAAACGATTTTCATTCCGTTATTTATTCACTTTTTGTCGTTGCCAACGTCAGATTTTTCGACACACACTGTACACGCACGACGCAATGTTAAACTTTGCCTGCACACAGCACAAAAGAGTGAAAAGACCCGAAAGAAATCCACCATCGCAGGAACTCTGCAATTAACCGTATGCTTGAGATCTATTTAGCCTACACTGTCTATTTAGCTACACCGGTAAGCGAGAGCGGCATACGTTGGTTGCAACGGACTGCGGTTCAAGCCCCGAGCTGGGAGTTGACATTCAGAGATTTAGATATATCGGGCTAGCACGTGTGGAACGCGGTGGCGCAAGCTGCTGTGGAGCGACCTTGGGCAAGTTGCTAACCCATCATTGTTTTTGGGGGATCGAGGCAATGGGAAACCACCTCACTCATCTCATCTCCAGGGGCGCAAAGCCAATCAACCTGCCTTGGGGCAGAGAACCATTTAGATATATCATCATCATCATCATCATCATCGTCGTCGTCGTCGTCGTCGTCGTCGTCGTCGTCGTCGTCGTCGTCGTCATCGTCATCGTCATCGTCATCGCCATCGCCATCGCCATCGCCATCGCCATCACCATCACCATCACCATCACCATCACCATCATCATCATCATCATCATCATCATCATCATCATTTAGTCTAACACTTTTGTAACTTTTCATGCCCATAAAAAACCTGTAGCCATACATGCGGCTACTGTAACACATACATGGAGTGACGGATGCATAGGCCTACACACAAAGTCATGCATGCCATAGACCAAATAGTCTACGTGAATATGTGCATTCCCATATGCATGCGTACATTGTATTGTACATTATGCATTTTGACTTTGTCGTGGTTTTAGGGCTTTCCCAGTGACTGGCCATTGAAAAACGGCTTTTGGAATTAACCATCCGGCAATTCATGTGCAGTCACTTTATAATGTCAGTTATCTGCTAAGAACCACAATCAGGCCAGTGCGTGCCTCTGTCCTGTGATAGGCCTAAATTATTGGGAATCGTCGGTCGACATACTGGCAATATACAACGGTGCGATTGCAAGGAAAGAAACGAAGTCAGTCAAGGTTCTTGCCAGGTAGTCCAAAGGTGATTGAAATGCAGAGAAACAATCGAAAGAGTCAGAATTGGTACTGTAGATATTAGATCTATTCCTGAGTAGACAGACTTAATTTAAGAACGACTCCAAAGACTGATCCTTACGGAAACCAGATGGCGAAGTACATATAGGCCATAAACCATGAACATTTACAAAGAAGATGTTAGCCTACAGGAAGAAGTAGCAATGAAAGATATCATTTGAACATCACTTTGAAGTATATTCTAGATTGTAGAACGTGAATCGGAAAAACTGATTGATGAGATTACAGATTTGTTGCCGACAGGTAATAATAATAATTTTCTATCGTACAAGATTGATGTCAATTAAATCGAAAATTAAATTCACCATATTGCTTTTATTAATCTTTTAATCGCAAAATATAGGCGACGTCGTCATAGAGGTTAATATTTAGATTCACACTGTTCGACATGTACATGTATACTGAAAACCATTGTATCTTGTATTAGCAAGCGTTATTCAGAAACAGACGTAGCCTATTTAGCCTAAATGCGCAGGCCTATGCAAAAATTAGAACAGCGATAAAATACACGTTTTGCAATAGACATAGACCTATATTAAAATCGATCAACTATAAAAAAAAATGTTTTAGTAATAATTGTCTTGTTAAGAACAGAATTAGGCCTACGAGAAACACTATTTAGTAGCCTACTAGAGATATGCAATGAACAAAAGAGGAAAAGACAATTTTCTGAAGATTGGTTTTTGAAGCGTGTTGTATGATCGATGATTCCAAAGTATATTAATGCCGCATTTTTATGTTGATTTAATAATTTCGATAGGCAGAGATTAGACGCTATATAAATCAGGTCAACAAGTCAATTAAATATAAGTCACAAAAATGTCAAGCAGCAGAAGTTAATTTTTCCAGAAGATTGTTCTGAGAATGACGAAGAAGAAAAGTCAATGTCCGATTCCAGTGACAGATTGAAGCAACTCTCAGCTGCTTTTGATCTGCAGTGCTTGCCTCCTGAAACAAACCGAAAACCATTATTTTTTAGCCTAACCGTACGGGTTCTGACTCTCGAACTCGTCTTAGCCGGGATTTTAAGCATGAGTTTTACAGGTCATGAAACTTTAGTCGCCAAAGTCTCAAACATCAGAAATTGTATTAAAAATCTAACGAGTTCCCCGCCGTTCGAATGACTTAAACGGTTTTTAATGTCCAATACGAAAAACGTTGCGTCAAACTGTCAACTTAAATTTCCGTTACGAAACTTTGCAAGAGATGTTTTTAAGATGGGATTAGAACCGCTGCACTCTAAACAGACAATGTAGTGAGTGACGAAACAAAAAAATTGAGCAAATAAAGAATAAGAAGGTCGACCATAAAAATTATAGTATTTAAAAATCTATATAAAAATTGAATAGAATGACGTCAATGAAAAAAATGGAAGATGTCATAGTATCAGAGTTGTCCTTCTTGTTGTGCACAATGAACCGACGACACATGGTTTCTTCGTTGTGGTCGAACTTTCATCTGAATCAACAAAATCCACAAAAGATTAGTCTCAAGACTACTAAATACTTACACACCAATCCAGGCTCCAGCAGATAACCTAATGGCTGCAGCAAAGAGAAACCACAACACACATGTGCATTCATTTCATAACACATTACACACATTATACATATTAGATAATATCCAGGACAGACTCACACTGGATGATGTTCAGCTTGACCTCGGCGCTGCGTAGGGCGATCTCGTTGCAGACGTTTTCGGCAATGCATCGGAATCCCCCGGAGTCAAGGTTCCTGCTGACGTTGAGAATGCGGAGGTTGCTGTCCTCCTGGAAACGACGACTCGTGTTCGCCAGTCTCTTTCCATCGATCGTCCAGTAGAAAACTATCTGTTTGCGATTGGTAACGCCACAGCGGATCAACACGTCGTCGCCCTCCCGGACGACTTGACTGGCAGGATAAGGGTCGAAGGCGATCGATGACATGTCATCACTGTTGGCGCAGTCGTTGTTGCTGTTGTTGTTGTCGTTGCTCGGCTGCGACGCTGCTGAACACACAAATACAGTAACCTAATAAAAAAATACTATTCATTCTTTCATTTCATTCAAGAATTAAAGAAATCATTCATTCACTCATTCATTCATTCACTCATATATTCAAGAATTCATTCATACATTCAAGGAACGGCTTTATCAAGGGGATTACTCAGAAGCGCTCCCAACTCTAGCACGGCAAAAAGTGAGTGTTTAGTTTAATAAAAAAAATTAAGTAAGAACCCAGAAAGTAGATGTAGCTCCTGTGGAGTTCGTGTGTGAAGGTTTAATTATTAACTTGTTACTACTTCTACCACCACCACCACCACAACCACCACCACCACCACCATCCCCACCACACTAATTTACGACCAACAAGCCAAAAACTTCGGCTTCGTTTCGCTTCATATGTCCACGATAGACTCACCCTGGATGATGGTTAGCTTGACCTCGGCGCTGATTATAGAGATCCCGAGACAGAAATTGACTGCCTCACACTGGAATCCACCGGAGTCGAGATCCCTGCTGACGTTGAGGATGCGGAGGTCACTGTTCAATTGGAAACGACGACTCGTGTTCGCCAATCTCTTTCCATCGATCGTCCAGTAGAAGACGATCTGTTTGCGATTGGTAACACCACAGCGGATCAACACGTCGTCGCCCTCCCGGACGACTTGACTGGCAGGATAAGGGTCTAAGTTGATCAGGCCCTCACTGTTGGCGCAGTCGTTGTTGTTGGCAGAGGTGCTCGGCTGCGACGCTGTTGAACACACAAAATTAATACAGAAACGTAATGAAATACACTATTCATTGATTTATTTATTCATTCATTCATATATTGTACATGTATAAATAAATTATATATGCACGTATAACATTGTATATTGATTTCACTCTATGGTAAATTCGTTTAATGAAAAAACCGAGGTGACACACCGCACATGGTTACATAATGAAATAGTATCTTTAGCGGCGGTCATTAAATTTAGTATACAGATGAATTGATTGATTTTTATTCACGTTTTAACAATACTGCATTCAGTCATTTCAATATTTATGTAGGCCTACCACATCTTCGGCACCCCGTCAAAAAGGCGCCCGACAAAAGGGCGCCGACAATAGGGCGCCGACAAAAGGACGCCCGACATAAGGGCGCCGACATAGGAGCGAGCAGAACTCTTAAAAGAGATATTATCGATGAAGAGTCGACCTAGAGGTGATAATATTATAAGTAAACGAGCAGCTCAACGACAACGGAACAAATAGCAGTTACTACTTAACTGTTTCACACCTGATGTTTGAAACATTATCACATTCTTAACCGAACTTCTAATTTGTCGTGAAATTCCAAATGTTAAGTGTTAGGCTAACAGATTCCTAGCCGTAGACTACCGTAATACCGTAGTTTTAACTTTTCATCAAATTCCTATAGTTCAAACTTTCAACTTCTTATTGAACTGCTTGTTTGTATTTCTAAAATAATTTATGGCCTTCTACATAATCGCTAAACATTGAAGTAATATAATGTAGTGGTGGATCACTCGTCTCTTTCAAATCATTTAATTAATCCGAGATATCTTTCACGATAATATTTCTTTTAAGAGCGCCGCTCTTATGTCGGGCGCCCTTTTGTCGGCGCCCAAATGTCGGCGCCCTTTTGTCGGGCGCCCTTTTGTCGGGTCACCCACCTCTTCATTTTCTTCAAGGAAACTATTGGGACTAACGTTTCCCTTCATCCCTGCTAATACGTAAACTGAACTGGTATTACCGTTCGTGCATGATCCATCGTAGCCCAATGAAATGTTTTTGTTTTTCGTGCATGCCTTTCGCAGAAGAAAGCAAATGTCGCCGTACGTCTTCCCATCGGTGCCGCAGACCGGGCTGGGGAATGAATCGGAACAATCCGTGTTGCAGACACAGATCGACTGGTTCCTGTCATTCATGGCACACACTCGACCAGTTGAACAAGTCTTAGAGATGTCACCACAAGTCAGACCTAAGACAGAAAGCATTGAGTCACTGAAGTTAATTATATTGGTAGATTTAATATAATTAGGGCAGCAATACACCCGGACAAAACCCCCCGGTATAAAACCCACCCACCAGCTCCGTAATCAGGAGGTTACAAATTGAAGAGGTGCTAAATAAGTAACTGGAAAGGTGTTAAAGGGATGCTTTGTACTTTTTTCTTCGGGGTTTTGGTGCGTGACCTCCGACCAGTTGAGCAATCTGAAGATTGTTGAGGTCTTGCTCCCGCCTCAGCACAAAGGAAAAAGTACAAAGCATCCAATGAACGGATTGTTAACATTGTACGTTACTTCAGCAATCGTAGTCTACTTGACTATACATGCGTGGGATCGCACACAACATTACTATTTAACCCATTAGTAACGATTAGAAATAACGTTGCCAAAAGAACAGGGTAATACTTGGTAGACTCGTAACTAACTATTTATAATAGTGAGCCATTTGACTATAAATTCCACCATTTTGCTTGTCGAAATATGTTAGTTTGGAAAAAATGTCCAAACAATACACATGTCATTGCATCATTACTTGCAGTATAAAGCAACAGCTTGCTTGAAATCTATTTAGACTATCTAGTCCATATTTTATTGTCAACAGTTGTGAGTGTGGGGTTTTGTAAGGGGATTTTATCACGGGGAGGGGTTTGTCTGGGGGGGTTTTGTCCGGGGTATTGTCCTAGACTCAGCTTTACCAAACGTCGTAGGACAAAGAGATGTCTAAAAACTGGTCTAGCACCTTGCTCATAAATGCTGTAATATGCCGAGCAAATTTCTGTCCAGGGTAACGGCCTCTGTTGTCATAGACCCTGGTCAAATCTGGATCCATCCATCCAGAGATGCCATTATTAAATCAGTGCCACTTGATCTAAGTTGTGGTCGGTATGCGAAATGGGAGATTGCTGTGAATTATCAGTCTGCCAAATATTGTTCATGCCAGCTTATCTTTCTCTCAATTGTGGATAGTCCTACTACCACGGTTGATACTGTGCCTTGTGCTAATACTAAATACATTTACCGCATTTTTCTTTGAACTTTATCGTTACATTCCTTTTCGAAATACAAACAGCTCTCTGCATCTCGCATTCGTTGATGTAATCGTGACCATCGCTTCCACAGATCATGTCTTGAACGTTGGGGCACTCATCGAAGCAGACACACGTTGGTCGATTCCGTTCATCAATGGCACATCTTTTGTCTGGTGGACAAGAATTGTTGTCACAAACGGAGGCTAAAAATATAAAGCTTGTCTAAAAAGATTTGAGCGCACTTGGTTTGAGAAAATAATTATATGACTATACGATTGGTGCTTATAAGATGCACCGGACAAACTACGAAAATTATATTTCGTTCGGATAGTTAAAATATTATGTAAGCTTATTAATTGATATGCAATTCCATGGTGGTATGGATTTTATGACCACAAGATAATGTCGTCGACATGTTCTTCTCTTAATAGAATAACTACATGTACGTTGTGTAATGATGTTATAATCTTTTTCAACCAGTGTGCTCTTGAATAAGTTGGTGCCCTGCATTTGGCTTTCGAATGGCGCTCTAGAAATTTGGGGATTACAATTACAATTACAAGTTGTGGTCGTACAACCAATAATAAGTGGCGCGCAGACCATGCAATCCTATACTGACCCACTACGCATGTATTGAAGTTCACACATGTTTTTGTACTGATTATGATGTCGCTGACACAGACGCGAGATACGACGAAAATCGGTTTACCATGCATATCACCACATTCACCAGTGCAGTCTGATGAACAAACATGCATGTTGTGGCCTTACAGTCAATAAGCTTGCATCGCTAACGCATTCCTACATGTATACTGACCCTCGACGCACACGCCATTGTAGAGCCGACGGATGTTGTCGCTGCTGATGCAAGCCTTCTTCTGAAGCTCGCATAAGCTACTGTACGTTTTGTTGTCACTGCCACAGACGGGAGAACCGTAGCTAATGCACTTATCATTGCTACAGACGCAAATCGGTCGACCATTTTGATCAACCTCGCAATGTCTGTCTGATGAACAAACGACTCCTTTGCACGCATTATCTGTGAATGAAGAAAAAACAAAGAGAATAATGTTTAGACTTTAGACGACTCAAAAAAGAAACATCAATCACAGAATAAAGAAAAACAACAGTTGTCTTTTCTTTCCGAAGAAGTAACTCATGCTTACATAATGGGAAACCGCCAGCATTTGCCCAAAAAAATTTCACGGCCAGGACCCGGTGTTATTGTACTGTATTTAAGCATTTTGTAAGACGTCTTTGTATGTATGTATGTATGTATGTATGTATGTATGTATGTATGTATGTATGTATGTATGTATGTATGTATGTATGTATGTATGTGTGTGTGTGTGTATGTATGTATGTATGTATGTATGTATGTATGTATGTATGTATGTATGTATGTATGTATGTATGTATGTATGTATGTATGTATGTATGTATGTATGTATGTATGTATGTATGTATGTATGTATGTATGTATGTATGTATGTATGTATTTGTGTATGTATGTATGTATGTATGTATGTATGTATGTATGTATGTATGTATGCATTGCGTGTGCTATACATGTAGACCGTTAGTTTTTATGTAGACCTATGTATCTCAACACTAACATGTAGTGCTTTTTGGAACGGTTCAGAAGCGCTCTCAGTGCGCAAGGCCCAGCGGAGATGCAGGTTTTTGACAAAGGAGAAAGATGAAGAGAGCCTGCGTATGCGCAGACAAAGCTGTAGAGCAAACACAAGGAGAAAGCACATTTCAAAGAGTGTGACCCATTAAGATATATGATCGAGACTGAGGCATAGTAGTTATAGAGCGAGGAACCAGTAGAGAAAGCTCATTCAGGTCAGGCATAATTTCAACAAGATATTTCGTGGCAAGATCCGCTGAGGGTCAAAGTGAAGATCTTATTGTATGCGAGCACGAAGAGGAAGCCAATGAACATAAAGGTAGAGATGTGAGACTGTGAGAGTACCTGGGAAGGTGCGCATTCAGTGTATGTCATGAAAATACTAGTATTATTCAAGGCTCTAAAGTTGGGCCACCTGATCGACGTTGTGATAGCTATCTTCACTATTACACCACTGTTGTATACCTTGCAAAACGCGTGAACGATAGTTTAATTAACGATTCCTACAACCACCTCTTCCATCCGACGTCTTACTTACTTTCAATCTAATACTCAATAGCAATTAATCGAAGGATATAATTGTATTAGACTTCCGGTGTCCAAGTAACTCAATCTCCCCGTATACACCAGCAATGGCTAGGACGTCTGAGTGCATTTCGTTTAGGGATAACCATGCATCATGGATAGGCTTATGCGACATAGATACATCCTTATTACCGATTCTTTCTTGTGGGAGGCGGGACGCGCCTCGCTGATGCTTCGGCCCCCGCCGCTGGCACGCCTCCTCGAAACAAATGACCCATCATGCGAAGTCTGACTTTGCTAATGATGGTCAGTGGGTGCGTGTATATCAATGCAATAATACGGAGCGTGGTAGGTTTAAAGATTCCTCCGGCTTTCGACCACAAGGCAGTACATGGCTCCAGCATCCGTCTCGATTCCTCCCTTGCGCTCTGTGCTTCACAAAATTAATCCAGATGTGCCACCTACTCACTCCGACCTCGGTCGAGCAACCGTGATACGTATTAACCCGGTGTGGCTTTTCACGCAAAATGATATCAAAATGATTTTATTACTGATCCATTCATCAATCTCTGAGAGTTCCGAAGACGTCTTTTAACCCTATGACGCACACCTTCCGCGCCAACGCAGTTAGCACACCTGGGATCCAATGGACACCAGCAATAACATGGGTTGAAATTAAATAAATTAAATAGAATTTGGGAATGAATTACTGAAATTTATGTTGTAAATTTCTTCCCATTCAACCAGGGATGCTACAATCTCCCAACTTATTCGTACATGTAGGGGATGAAATGTTGAGAAATATGAATTATTTCAGATTTTTAATATTTGAATGAATAGAGCTATTCAAGGTAGTTGCACCTCTGGGGTCCAATGGACCTCAGATTTTTAATAGTTAAATGAATAGAGCTATTCAAGGTAGTTGCACCTCTGGGGTCCAATGGACCTCAGATTTTTAATATTTAAATGAACAGAGCTATTCAAGGTAGTTGCACCTCTGGGGTCCAATGGACCTCAGATTTTTAATATTTAAATGAATAGAGCTATTCAAAGTAGTTGCACCTCTGGGGTCCAATGGACCTCAGATTTTTAATATTTAAATGAACAGAGCTATTCAAGGTAGTTGCACCTCTGGGGTCCAATGGACCTCAGATTTTTAATATTTAATTGAATAGAGCTATTCAAGGTAGTTGCACCTCTGGGGTCCAATGGACCTCAGATTTTTAATATTTAAATGAACAGAGCTATTCAAGGTAGTTGCACCTCTGGGGTCCAATGGACCTCAGATTTTTAATATTTAAATGAATAGAGCTATTCAAGGTAGTTGCACCTCTGGGGTCCAATGGACCCCAGGTGTGCGTCATAGGGTTAAGGTCATAGTTTGCACAATGAGCATTATTTGGCTGTAAGCTCGTAGATTGCTCCTATCCGATGTTCCCGCAATACATTTGCAGGCGGTTCAAGAAAGTATATCATACTTACTTACTTAATACGTCTTTAGAATATCCGCCGATAAAATCAAAAGAAACTGAATGTCTTTCGAGATCGTACAACTTTTGTCATTCATGCAATATTGTTATATAATTACAGTCATAAAAAAATCAATGTTCTGAGCAATAATTCACCTTTTGGCCTATTGCACGGTTGATTTCGCTGCACTGCGATGGTTTTGTTGGTCATACAAGCAGCCGCTCTGAGGAAACATTCGTTGCTGTAAGTCTTCCTATCAGTTCCACATACCTCAGTTTTTCCGGCGGAGCAGAGTTGAGAACAGACGCATGTTGGACGATTGCGCTCATCCCCTGCGCAGACGCGGCCGTAGGGACAATGTGTTTCTCTGCATCCGGGAGCTTAAAAGAACACGACAACATTAATCGCAGATTACATAATAGAAAATCTCGTCCTAACCCTATCTGAGTGTGACTTGACTGTCCTTCTGTTGTGTCTTTCCGGCAAACTCCATAAGACTGTCAGCACCTACTTCAGTTAAGAAATTGTTTCCCTCGTTACCCTTCAACGTATTATTGAACACAGCGGGTGTCCAACCGTTGCTCTTACTTGTTTCTCGAACATTCTTCGTCACCTGCGTTAGTTGCGAGGAGTGGCTTTGCCGCTAGAACTATAACCTAGATTAGGATTGTATATATAGTCCTCTATGTAAAATTCGAGAGGCACATTTTGGTTTGGGCTCTGCCCGTTTGGTAGCTTGGACACCGTTTGTCCGCTTGATGACGTTCTCGTTGTTTCGCCAACGTTTTACTTGGAATCTTCGTTTGGTCGTGCCTATCGCCCTGGCGGTGATTTTGTCTGGTTTTCGTCGCGTCGGCTTTTTTGAGGTCTCCGTTAGGCCTGCTGTCGCATTTGGTTCGGGAGATTCTGTTGTGAGAAAGACTGCGCAACTGTCGTATACGTGAGTGCTTCTGTACATAGTCGCTTGTATATTGCTATTCCTTCATTAAAACTTATTTTGTTACAACCTGGAGACCGTATTTTTCTTCTTATCCCCCTAGACCAGCGGTTCCCAACCCGTGGCCCGCGGGCCAAAAGTGGCCCGCCAGGCTTTAAAAAATGGCCCGCCAGGCCTCAAAAATGGCCCTCATCTCTCGAAGAATAAACAAAAATGTATGAAAAATTGACAATTTTGACAGAATAGAACACATAATTATTTCCTATTACAAATTATTTTATTTTGACGTCTATAAATAACATCAAACATTCTATTTTGAATCAATTATAACAATTTTATATGCTTTTAGTTAAGTAAATTTTAGCATTGTGGCCCCTAATGTCCTTTAACTAAAAAAAAGTGGCCCGCTTGTCCTCCAACTTAGAAAAAGTGGCCCTAAGGTTCAAAAAGGTTGGGAACCACTGCCCTAGACTAACGCGTAACAGTATTGTGTGCTTCTAACCTTTTTAAACTGATGCCTCTACTATTTTCACAGCGTCCACCATTTATGCAACAGATTGAGTCAATCCGAAAGTCAAAGAACACAAGTTGACTCTCGTCGCATCTTTGTCCTCACAGTAAGCATATCAAGAAGGAACTTCGTTCCCTCAGAAATCACATTCTCCCATAAAAAGTTGACAAAAATGATAATAGTGATTTGTTGTTGCTTACCTTTTGTATTGCATGAATCGCTATAATACCGTGATGTTTTCTTTTTACTGATATATGATTATAATGATATTATTTATTTTCAATTAAATATAATAATATCACAATTTTAATGGGTGTAATTTGTTGCTTGATTGAGTCAATCCGAATGTCATAGAACACAAGGTCACTTTCGTCGCATCTTTGTCCTCACAGGAAGCATATCAAGAAGGAACTTCGTTCTCTCAGAAATCACTTTCTCCCATAAAAAGTTGAAAAAAATGAACAGTTGACAAACAATATTAGGATATAATTGACAAAGTGCGGAATAGAAGAATGCGATACTTTGGGCATGTGTCAAGGATGGGAAACGAAAGATATCCAAAGATAGCGCTCACCGGATATGTACATGGGAAAAGATCAAGGGGGAGACCAAAGAAAAGATGGATCGACACGATAAGAGAGGCCTGTGAAACAATGGGAATGTCAATACAGGAGGCAACGCATGTGGCGCAGGATAGACAGAAGTGGAGAGCTACCATGAGAGAGCGGCTGACGCGTGCTGAAGGCATCGCCGGACGGCCATAAGTCAAGTAAGTCAAGTCAATTTGTTGCTAGAATTTTGCACATGTTTCATTCGTTCATTCATTCAATTATCTGTATAGCACCTCTTAAAAAACTATTCAGAGGTGCTCCCGACTCCAGCACGGCAAAACTTAAAGAAGTTTTTAAGTGCTTACAGATCGTGTCAGAAAGCGATCTAGGGAACAGGCACTGCTCAAGAGGGAGGCCATTCCATACAGCCGGGGCAACCACAGAAAAAGCACGACTTTGCATGATGGAGGTACGAGCAAACAGTCAGAGTACCTGACATAATTACGCCGACAAAGTTCAAGTAGCTAAGTTGGAGCAAGACCTAGCTGGAATCGCCATGTCAAGGAAGAGACTATGTATACAATGTGGTGACGGACAGGGAGCCAGCACAGAAGTCCATTCCCTACTCGGTGCTAGGCGCCTCGCTGATCGTCCGCCGGTTGTTTGTCCCCCTCCCAGAAATCCTGATTCAGGATCTGGCTGTCTGGCTGATTGGAAGTAGTTAAAAACCGCACAGTAGGTATGATAGTTTTGCTACAATTTCAAACAATATGGTTAGGCTACTTAGTTACCATCCTGGCATCTTCGGTTGAAACTAGTGACAATGGATGTGTTGGTAAGACAAGCGTCCTTCTGGAGTTCGCAGGTATTGTTGTAGGTCTTGTTGTTGCTTCCGCACACTGGACTGTACATTTTGGAACAGACTGTGTTACAGACGCATTTTGGTTTTGACTGATGCTGAGAGTCACAGTGCTGTCCAGTTGGACAAATGATTCCTAGACAGCCAGAACCTGAAAACAGCAAATCATGTTTGGCGCAACATAAAACTAGACACTTGAATAGCCATGTCCATTTTCCAAGGTCTTTCTGGTCAGTAAAAGATGCAAAGTACAGATGTTTAGACACATAAGCATGCCTATAATAGGCATTTCCATAAACTTTTCGTCTTGTTTCGAGACCTAGGTGTCACGAGACTCGCTATTTCTACTGTCAGTTAAGACATCTCAGGGCTTTTTCTTCTTTGACCTTCACCTGTATTTTTCAAGCCTTCGTCTGTTCTATGATTGACTGCAGTGTAATTATGTGATTGTTGGCCTACCTAAGGTTCGGTAAGCTCCTCTAGTCTACACTCTACAGTCTGTATACTCAACGCTGCTCCTAGGCTCATTGCCCGTCTTCCTCGATTCTCCCACACTTCTACATTTATGATTGAACATCTTCACTGGCTTCCACTCTCAGCTCGTATGCAATATAAAGTTCTTATTTTTTATCATCCAGTCTCCATTGTGTTTCGCCCCGAGGTATCTTGATATTTTTGTACTTCACCCCGTTTCTGCAACTTTTCTGCGTCCTCGTAGGTCCTCTGATCGGCTTGATCTCTTTGCTCCCGAGTCAGGACCGCTATGACTCAATCCAGATCATTTTGTCTGCATTGGTCCATACTTCCTCCACCAGTTCGCTCTGCCATCCTTCCGGTAGTCCTTCGTCATCTTTCTCTCGCATCAAACCTGCCTTGTCTCTCGAGGTTGCACGCACTGGGAAGAGGCTGAAAAGACCCTTGCTGCGAGAAGCCCTTTATCAGTTGTGAGATCCAATAATATAGTTCAAAATGCACAGGCATAGGTCTTCCTTGCTATTACGCAAATATAGATTCATTCTATTCTATTCTATTCTATTTTTGGATTTATAAAGCGCCTCTCACAGCACAAACTAATCAGAGGCGCTCCCAGTGCGAAGAACTCCTGGAAAAAGAAAAGTCTTGAGACATCTGGCAGAAAAAGTAAAGCCTCCAGATAAAATTTGAGCACGAATAATAGTAGGAAGGCCATTCCACAGTAAAGGGCAGACAGAGGCAAAGGCGCGGTGTTGGGCTGTGGCAGTCCGAGATCGTGGAACAAGAAGATCATGACGATCTAAAGAGCGGAGAGGACGACCAACGGTAGCTGAGAAAGGCTTCCTAATGAGATCACAAAGGTAGCGAGGCGCTAGACCCAAAAACATCTTATAGGTGAGAAAAAGAATTTTATATTGAATCCGGGCAGTCAGAGGAAGCCAGTGAAGGTGTTCAGTCATGAAAGCCGAAATGTGAGAGAAACGAGGGAGGCGAGCAATCAAGCGAGCAGATGCATTAAGTACCGATTGGAGAGGAGCAAGGCGGAGTTTAGGTAGCCCAATGAGTAATGAGTTACAGTAGTCAATGCGGGAACAGATGAAGGCGTGGACCATAGATGAAAAAATCGACGAAGAGAGAGATCGCCGAATGGCACGTAAACGACGTAGATGATAGAAGCTGGACCGAGAAATATTAGCAATATGTGTAGAGAAGGAAAGAGTATTGTCAATAGTAACACCAAGGTCACGGACATTTGCCACGAAAGTAAATTGAGGAAAGTGCTTGGCAAGTAAAACGTAATCAAGCTTATTAAGCTGTTGACGAGTGCCCAACCAGATCAACTGAGTCTTGGAAGAGTTAAGCGACAGACGATTTGAGGACATCCAAGAATTGAGATCAGCAGAAAGAGATTCAATAGACTGACAGAGAGCAAGTTGTTGGTAAGAGGAGCCATGAACAAAAGTTTGAACATCATCAGCATAAAGGTGACCAGAGGCTGAGTGCTTAGCAAAGAGAAGAGGAATATCAGCTGTAAACAAGATATAAAGAAGTGGACCCAGTACGGATCCTTGAGGAACTCCAAATTTAACAGGAACCCATGAGGTGCGAGAATCATCTAGTATAACCATTTGGGTACGATCAGTAAGATATGAACGAAACCAAAGAAGAGGAAGACCGCTAAGACCAAAAGAAGTTTCAAGACGATGTAGTAGAATATCATGGTCTACCATATCAAATGCTGAAGATGCATCAAAAAGAGCCAGAAGAGTAATCTGTGATTTATCCATAGCAGAATAGATGTCAGAAAGAAGAGAAAGAAGAGCAGTTTCAGTCGAGTGGTGAGCTCTAAAACCAGATTGTCGGGGAGGTAGAAGGCCCGATTGCTCAAGATAAGGGAGCAGTTGCAAAGAAACAAGACGCTCTAAAGTCTTAGAGAGAAAGGAAAGATTTGCAATAGGGCGATAATTTTGGCACAAGCTAGGATCCAGGTTTGGCTTCTTGAGAGAGGGAAACACAAGAGCACGTTTCTCAGATGCTGGGAGGTGACCTTCTGAAAGAGACCTATTAAATAAGTACAATAGGAAGGGTACAATGTCATCAAGAACATCTACAATAACAAACGGGGGGAGAGGGTCTAGTTCACAAGATTTTAAATTAGATGTAGAGAGCAGATGACGTAGTTCTGATTCAAGAATCGGTCGGAAATCGTTGAAAGCCGACTCAGTAGTAGTGTAGGAAGGAGGTAAGGAATCGGCAGTAGAAGCACGAAGATCGTCCAGTTTCTTTGTGAGCATGTGTAGGAAATCATCCGCTGTGAAAGAAGGAGTCGAAGTTGTACGGGAGGATCGACCGAGTAGACCAGAGATAGCGGACCAGAGGCGTTTAGGATTCTTAGAGTTCCTGATTACTAAATTCTCCCAATATGTCGACTCTTTCTGACGATAGAGATGGTAGAGGGAGTGCAGTTGATTGATCCAGACGAGGCGATCGGCTGGATCTTTAGAGCGTCGAAAACGCCGTTCAAGACAGCGGGTCCGACGACGCAGTTGATGACAATCTCGGTCGAACCAGACAGCGAGCGGTCGAACACGAAACTTAGCACCACGTAGTGGAAGCATCTTGTCAAGAATATTGCTGATTGTAGAGGAGTAGAGATCGTAGAGTTGAGAAGTTGATTGCGTATCAAGTTGCGAGGTAGAGGAGAAGAGAGGCGAGTTACGAAGAGCCTCACTGAAACTGCTGCGGTCAAGAGACTTCCATCCACGAAAATATCGGAGAGCATGGATGGGTTGAGGGTGAAGAGGAGGGATAGAGAAGTCGATAGGAGAGTGATCAGAGAGCGTCGGTGGGAAGATTATATGCACATGAGACAAAGTTCTACTAAATTTATTACATTAGTATTATTGATATCCGATTCATTGTAATTTCATGAAAAAACACCATTGAGCAAAATAAAATTAATGCGTAATACATCGATTCCCTCTAAACACTTACACACATAGACGCAAACACACACCCTCACACACTCGCTCGAACAAACAAATAAACATATACACAGACTGACCTGCCGAGCAGACACCGGAGTAATATCTCATGCTGAGGTTTCCCTGGCAGGCGGCGTACAAAAGCCAACAATCATAGTTGTCGTATGTCTTGATATCAGAGCCACATACGGGAGAATATAAATTCCCGCAGTAGTTGTTGCACACACAAGATGTCTGATTCTTCGCGTTAACCACACAGATCGTCGGATAGGGACACTGGACTTTACTACAGAATGCATCTATAAATATAGAACACCACCGGTGATATTTTGTGCTGCTGCAGTTATCATTAAAACTATATGATTGCCGATTAGTCTGTGACTAAACCTTCTTGCTTTTTCTCAGTCATTTCTACCTCTCTGAGCCTCTCTCAGTGTGTCTGCATGTACGTCTGACTTTCTACCCATATATTTGTCCATCTATTCGTCTATCTATTTATCCTTTCAGACTATCTAAAAATATATTGCATGCATAATAGCTTACAATTGAAAAAATATATATATTTCAATATCACATTCATCAATGGTCAGCTGATTCTTTAAACATTTTCCAGAATCTAATAATTCTCAAATAATTCTGCAGGTAACTCACCGATGTGAACTTTGAAGATAAAGTTTACTTTAAATGAGTTGAATTGAGAAGCCCATTATGCGGAAGAGAAATAGTAGGAGAAAAAGAAAAGAAATTTAAGAGTTCACCGTCTTACCGCGACTGCATTGACCGGTCCGCACCAGGGTGAGATTGGCTCCCGTGTTGCATGCCTGTCTCTCCAGCTGACATAAATTGGAGTAGGTGACTCCGTCGCTACCACAAACCGGATCATTATTCGATGGACAGGTCTGGTTACAGACGCAGACTGGTTCATTCTTTTGATTGACGTTGCAATGCCTGTTCTTTGGGCATTGACGAAAACCAGAGCAAACAGATCCTGCAACAGTTGAGTGATGAGTATAGGCTAGTACGGGCCTGGGTGCTGTGATAACCTTGAGGTCCGCAAGGTCTGTGTGTATGTTTGAAATTTATGTTTCTGTCAGACACCAGTCCACAATGCACATAATTATACCATGCTTACTCTTGAATTGGACTAAAACCTAAGGACGCTTTGCTGTGGTCTATTTGTTTGATAAAATAACGTTTCTAGCCAGTCTTTTTATGGTTCATGTCTGTGATCCATACAACGCCACATTCCATAAAAATGTTTTATCGTTTCTTCGGATTTTTCTCCTCAGCTTATCATATTATTTATTAGACTTTATTTAATTAAATTGATGAATTCCTCTTCATATTTCAGGTCTAATAAAACACGACATCCCCTTTCTTTCGCAGACGGTAAACCAATCTTTAGAGCGTCATGGTCTTCTTGTAAACCTACAAAGGTCTCGTAATGATCTGAGAAGAAAGAGGTCTGATAGAGCACACAGATTAAAAGAGAGACAATGGAAGTGGGTAGGACACAATCATGTAGGCTGAGAGTAGACTCAACGCTAAGAACGGTCATCGAGAAAAAAAGTTATGGGGAAGCGAACAAGAGGAGGACCACAACCTATGATGCTGGATTGGATGGTGACAAATGGATATGGAAATCTAGAAAAAGAGGCCCAGCATCAAGATGAGCCTACACTGGCCTAGTTAGCTACACCGGTAAGCAAGAGCGGCATACGTCTGTTGGTTGCAACGGACTGCGGTTCAAGCCCCTGGCTGGGAGTTGACATTCAGAGATTTAGATATCTCGGGCTAGCACGTGTGGGACGCAGGGGCGCAAGTTCCTGCGGAGCGACCTAGGGCAAGTTGCTTACCCATCATTGTCTGTGGAGAAGGCAACGGGAAACCACCTCACTCATCTCGTAAAGCCAATGAACCTGACTTCGGGCAGAGAATCATCATCATCATCATCATCATCATCATCATCATCATCATCATCATCATCATCATCATCAAGATGAACGGCTGACATTTCAACCGGTGTATGAGGCAGAAAACTAGAGACGAAGATGATAAATTATAGGCTATCATCATCATCATCATCATCATCATCATCATCATCATCATCATCATCATCATCATCATCATCATCATCATCATCATCATCATCATCATCATCATCATCATCAAGATGAACGGCTGACATTTCAACCGGTGTATGAGGCAGAAAACTAGAGACGAAGATGATAAATTATAGGCTACAGAAATTAATAGCTAAACAATAACATTTCTTCTAACTTTATTTCTCATATTTTCACAATAGGCCAGTCAAAATGATTGACCTGCGAACAGTGCGTAGCCTACTTTATGACATCACTTCGGAAGGTAATACTTCCCAACAGTAACATTATAAAAACAATAAGTTCCTGCGATTTCAATCAACTCATAAACTGTTTGTTCGAGCTAATAAATCTGATGTGTAGGAGAGCTTTGGCAAAATTTCGTCGACTATGACTTCGTATTTATTAATGTTGCAGAATTCTCGCGTAGGAACATTAATCAGCATTTTCGAAAATGCGGGCCCCTCAAAACTGCGGACCCGGGTGCTGCAGCAGTCTTAGCACCTACCTTAATGCGGACCTGGGCAGATGTCTGCATAGAAAGCATTGAACCGAGTGTGAGAAAGACACTGGCTCAATATAACGCTCATGCTCTAAATTTCCAAATGGTTGTCTGACTATAATATTATTATTTGTAATTTGTATTTGAATCATACATGATAAAGAAAACGTCCATAATGTGCTCAGGACGAGATTAAACAACCAACCGGTTCATCACTCATACCGAGATGGAGATTTCGCCAAAACAAATTTCTGAAAGGTTTTGCATGCAATTCTAAAGAATTCTTCCATGGTTGGCTTCCTGCCAACCTTCATTTTATAAATCGTTTTATATCGTGTCTTTGAATTCGTTTTAATATCGAGAATTCACATTGCATTGGATCTTTCAAAACCGACTTACCATTGAGGCAATAACCTTTGTAAGCAATTCTGATGCTAGTGGCCGTGATGCATGCACTTCTGAGGACCTCACACTCGCTGCCGTATGTCCGACCATCAGTTCCACACACCATATCATTCGCGTATGGACATTTATCATCACACAAACAGACAGGTTTTTTGCGCTCATCAATTATAGCGCACTTCATTCCAGTTGGACACGAGAATCCATCACACGCGGTCGCTGTAAAAAAAACGAAAACGAAATATAAAAGTTAGAAATCACGTAGAACTAAAATTAATAATAACGCACAAAATCAATTAAATTGCGTCTATGATCGTCTTGATTAATCTGGCTGATTTCGCGATCGTAGCGAGGCAAATATTGGAAGTACAGTTCTTGATGAAATCCCAAATTTCTCTCAACAATCTTCCACTCGTTTTACCGTTTCATTTGAAATATTACTTGCTTAGTCTAGGCGTGCACAAGTGGAGTGATTCAATATTATTTCGGTTGCTCGTCAACAAAGTTGCTATTATTAGAAAACACATTATTATAATAGGCCTAAATAAAATGTTTTCTGACCTAGTTTGCAATTGCCAAAGTGTGCGACCTTGATTTTTTTATTGGTCCAGCATGCATGTGCTCGTAATTCACAACGATTGACGTATGTACGGTTATCACTTCCACAAACTGGACTGATGTAGTAGGGACAAATTTCTTTGCAGACGCAGATCGGGCGATTACCAGCGACAGCACAGACCCTGTTCCGTGGACAGGTAATTCTGTTGCATATGGAACCTAACAGGACGTAGGATAACCAGAAGAACAGACGAGTAACAACAGCAATGAAAAAATCGGCCAATGTAAAGAAAACGGTTTCCATTCGTAATTGCACATGAGCCAATATCTGCAGACAACTATTTTTCTAAAATGTGTTGCTTGTAGATCGTAAAATTTTAACTGCGAGTCATCAAAAGCTTATTCCTACATACATGTATGCTACTTTAACTTCGTCATAATTTGCCCATCAGATTATGGCAAATAAGCGCTGAGTAGAGTATAGCATCGACCTGTGGTTCCCAACCTTTTTTTAACTTTAGGGCCACTTTTTCGTAGTTGGCTGACATTAGGGGGCCACACGGCTAAAATGAAAGCGTATAAAACTGTAATAATTGAATCAAAATAGAATGGCTGATGTCATTTATAGACTAAAATTGTAATATAAAATAATTGTGTGTTCTATTCTGTCCAAACTGTCAATTTTTCATATATTTTTGTTAATTCTTTGAGAGAGTAGGGCCATTTTTTAAACATGGCAGGCCACTTCTGACCCGAGGGCCACGGGGTTGGAAACCACTGGCATAGATAGAAGATTTGCTTCTTAAGTGGCCAATTAGAAGTCTGCTTCACTTTGTGAAACATCATTTGAACTGCTACGCTTTAGAAAAAAATTGATGTCAGAATGTCAAAATAATAGGAAAGGACCACGCCTATCGGAAAAGTTGATTTCGTAATTATCAATGGCAGTCTCATTACATCGATGATGTAGCCTTAACCTAATTGTCAATATATTTGAAACCTAACATAATATTTGACTTTTGTTTTTGACATTTATTGACATTTACATTTATTTATTTATTTCCATGGAGCATATCAAACACAGCCTGAACATATTGCAACTTAACTAGACAAGGTGTTCATACTGTCTGACAAACATATTATTATAACACATTTGAAATTTTGTTATCAAAAGCACATTTCATTGTATCAACCAGGAAAGGGGAAGACCCAGAAGGGGCACTAGCCCCGCTGGGAAGGGCCCACTCTATAGCTCAGCTTAATGTTGGTTGTACAGAAACAGAACATAGTAACTACGGCTGTTAATTCTGAAGATGATAATAACTCGACATTTAATAGAACAACATGCAATCCTATGAGAGACCGACAAATAAAAAAACAAAAAAAAACAAGCTAGATGCATTCAATCACGTTCCCTTAGATTAAGATGGTCTCTCCAGCGCTTCTTAAATTGCGAGTATGTAGGTAAAGACTGAATACTTATGGGTATTGCATTCCAAATTTTTGGTCCACTGCAATATATTGAGAATCTACGATAATTTGTACGTGAATAAGACACACTCAGACCCTTGCTCACTCTTGTGTTATGGTCATGCACATCAACAATTGAACGCAAGTATTGCTGGTTCTTAGTCAAGGTTTTTTAACCTGGATGTGTAGCCTACTGCCTAATGTTAGTTGCAGACTAACATTAGGCAGTAGGCTACACATCCAGGTTAAAAAACCTTGACTGAGAACCAGCAATACTTGCCTTCATTTTGTACACTCGCCATAGTAACAGTTACTGAGCATCAGAGGGCTGTTCGTCAAGATGGGCCTGTGTGAAAAGTTCAGTTTTTAAATGCTTCGAATAGGCCTATAATAGGCCCTCTGCAGACTAAAATTAGAGAGTAAGCTTAAACACTCATAATACTAAATGAATAAAATATCATATAATAATATTATATTTCGCACAGTAACTTGTTCTCGTATAATAGGCTACTATATTAAAACATTGGCCATGCGCTCGCAAGGTACATTGTTTGTATATATATATATATATATATGCACTTGTTATAGCGCCCCTTCAATCTCTCACTCTACTCAGAGGCGCTCCTGAATGCAGAGCGGACACTGCTTCGGAGTTTCACTCCGATGCGCTGAGCAATTGTGAGTCCAGGACTTGCCCAAGGTTCTTACGCGGCGAGGTGGATTCGAACCTCGAACCTTCCGGCTTCAAGGCGTCGACGCCACCACTAGACCACCGCGCCCCACATCTATCATCACTACTAGACTTGCCTTCATGTCGACACTCTCCGTAGTATATAACCGTCAGATTGCTGTTGGTCGTGCACGCCTTTCGAGCAACCGCACACTCGTTGGGGTAAGTTTTATTGTCGCTACCACAGACCCCGTAGTAGAAGTTCTCGTAGCAGTTTCCATCACAGACACACAAAGCTTGGTTGCTTTCGTCCAGTGCGCAGTGTCTGCCCGGCGGACACCCTACACCTTCGCATAGTGTACCTGCATTCAGCAGAAACGTGGCTGAAACAACTACCGCTCTTGAATGATTGTGTGCATAATGTATGAGCGAAATGATAGGACTATATATAATACATAGTAATATCTTGTTTCTATTTGTATGCCTGATTTGTGGTGTAATGTAATTAGTGATTTCTAAATCGCCGCTCACAAGAGTGGCCATTCAGTAGTGCTCCCAGAGTGATTAACCTTTGAGAAAAAGCAAGTCTGAAAAAGAGGGAGAGATGTAGATACTAGATAGTTATCCAGAAAGTAGAGTCCCACACCGAGTGGGTGAAGGGAATTTCAGAAGGAGGGCCCAATAACGGCAAAGGACCAAGTTAGAGCAATAGTGTTTCTAGCTCGTGAAACAAACAGACTTGTTTGTTCCACGAGAACGGAGAGGTCAATGCCGAAAGAGGAAAACGAATGAGATCACTATGATATTTCGGTGCAAGGCCCAGTTTGAACTTGAGTACCTTCTTCTTCTTCCGCCTGCTCCTCCTCCTCTGCCACTACCACTACCACTACCGCCACCACTACCGCCACCACTACCGCCACCACTACCGCCACCACTACCGCCACCACTACCGCCACCGCCACCGCCACCGCCACCACTACCACTACTACCACCACTACCACCCCTACCACCACTACCACCACTACCACCACTACCACCACCACCACCACCACCACCACCACTACTACCACTACTACCACTACTACCACTACTACCACTAATACTACTACTGCTACTACTACTACTACTACTACTACTACTACTACTACTACTACTACTACTACTACTACTACTACCACTATTATTATTATTATTCTTATTATTATTGTTATTGATGTTGTTGTTGTTATTACTGTCATTATTATACTATCTTATCCCAGGAGGCTCGTCTTACGTCATCCAGGGTCTGTGTTGACCTTCAACGCCCTCAAAGAGTTCTCACGGCTCAGGCTGGTGAGGAGCGCGAGCTGCCAAGGGCCCTACCAACAGTTCCATTGTTGTCATTATTTCTCTTAGGATGTCGATGGTTGTCACTCTCTATGTACAGTGTTATACACGTGACTGACGATTGCGAACGAAGCGACGTTTATGGAATATTCGTCCATCAGAAAAACATGTCTTAGCAACGAATCTTTTAATAAAGTAATTTAAAATTCTGCATTAATCAAAACTGACTAATGAATCAGAATTAAGAATTATGATAATTCATTATAACCCAACCATGACGATGGCGACAATGATTATTATTGGAGAGACCAATACCTTTTAGAATGAATTTAGGTCTAGTGAATCTCGGAATTGTGTATGTTGTTCTTGGTCGCAGTCTGGGCGCGGCTGACGTTTCTACAAATGAAACATTTGCACAAAATGTCTGTTTCTTCAAAAAACAGAAGCAACTAAAGTGCAGTGCAAATCTTGCATTTAACTATTATCATAAGAAGTGATGCAGTGCAAAATTTATAGAAGATTCACTCGGAACTAGCTGTACTCGGCCACGCGTTGCTGTGGCTGAAAAGACCGTCCAGCCATCTCTCCCTAACTCCCTTCCTCCCTTCCTCTGTTCCTCACCACATCCATTCCCCTGCCTCCCTCCCCCTCCACCTCCCCTCCCCTAAAGATAAAGCAGATTAAATGAAAACATGGGCGGAGTTTTTTACGGGCTGGGGGGCTAAGCCCCTCCAAGAAGGCCCAGATTCAACTTTTCACCATGAAAATGGTGTCCTTTTTTGGAGTTTGCCCTCCCAATAAGGCCCAGACTCGGGGTTAGCCCCCCGAGAACGGAAACCAAACTCCGCCCATGAATGGAAAGACGTCACTATAAATCAATACAAAAGAAAAACATTGTTACAAGAAGACAGCGGAGAGAGGGAGGAAACTGGTTGGAGAGAGATCGACCGCAAGAGGAAGATGATTGAAGAGGAAACGGGAGCTGGAAGGAGAGCGATCGGGAGAAAGAAGAAGATGATAGGTGAAGGAACGGGAGCTGGAAGGAGAAGGAGAGCGACCGGGAGCAGGAAGAAGGTCACAGAAGAAGAAACGGGAGCAGGAAAGAGAGCGAAGAAGATCGCCCACTGAGATTACTACATTGGTCCAGAAATACTTTCAGGAAGTCAAATCAACCTACAAATCAACCTACAAAGAACTTTGGTAAAACAAAACATGTGCCGGTAGTCAAAAGTGTAAAACATTTGATGATAATTATAATACCAAATGCTAATCAATTCCTTCTACATGTAGAATCGTGCGCCAAAATGACAACACAGCTGCAAATAACGATAAAGAAAATAGTAAGCAGAATACGACGCCAGTGGCCTTTTCAAGAATCTACGTACCTGGCCACGGAGCAAAGCTCGCCAAAGCTGCGATGTGGCAGACAATTTGCAAGATGATCCAGTTCATGTCGACTCTGAAACAACCGTTTAGAAACCACTCCTTTCAATGGTTCAGAGGAGGTTGCTTATAAATATGCAAAACACAGAACAAACATGGCGTCTTCTCTGGCGACTCAAGTAGTCTTTGTCATCGGGGTGAAATCAACAGGTACACGTTGGCGCGATATATTCTAGACCTCAGTGCAGTTGTGAACAAGGACTACCAAGGGGAGAGGGTAACCACCTTCCTTGGTAGTCGGTGTTATAAGAAAAGCTTGGTAGCCTGAGGGTTAAACCAGACCATCTTTATTTAGAATCGGTCACGAGGACTGAATAGCAATTCTTAGAAATTCTGTGACCGACTGATTTCGGAAACGCTGTCGAATGGGAAATTCTAACTTCCAAATTTATGACAAGTCGTGTGATACATAGCCTACATGTTTAGCCTACTGTTTAGTGACAGGTAGACGGTAATAGGCCATTGTCAACACAATGGTTATTCATCTAAGTTTAGTAGCTGGTTATAATTATAGAGGGCAGAAAAATGGAGGCAGTGAACTTCATCCTATAAAAGACACAGAAGACTTTTGAAGCTTTTGGAAGTTGGCCGGGAAAGATGACTAAAGGCCTAGAGCGGATGCGAAAAAGAAGGCGAGGGCGAGTCTTACAATGCATCTGGATTTGATTGACCTCCTTCGAAAGTTCAGAAATACAAATACGAAGTAGCACTCCTGGCGCTGCGCTTAAAATTTTTCTAAAGCGGTGTCTGAAACTCGTTATCAATCAACTATCCTTTTCCCAGCGAGATTGCTCTGAACAATTGGGCAACTGGCTATGGTGTCATGGTGCCGAAAGAGATGGTTCACTGCTCTTTAAAAATTGCCAAGAATTTTGTGTAATAACTGCGAAAGAACCATAAGTTATATTTCTATCAGATAAGATGTGAGACGAGACCAAATTGTTCTTCAGTCCCAAAAACACTAAAAAAAACTCCGTGCAATTCACCACATCAGATTTACACAGTCGTATTTCTTTGTAGTAGAACTGAGGATTCGTCTGTAACAAACACTTTCCTTCCGCCATCTAACTTTTTTCACAGAGATTTATTTCGCTACCAATAATAGGCCTAATATTGACGTCCGGTGTCCGGAGAATTTATTTCGAAACAGATTCTCCCCCAGAATAAATTCGCCCCGGTCGGCATGGAGAGTAGCCTATATTCTGATTGCCATTACGAAACAAATAAAGTCTTCGTGGGGGAGAGAATAATTCCACCGACTACGAAATAAATTCTCCCCCGTACAGCGTGAAATGGGCTACAGTTGCATCCAATTTAGAGATGAGCATGTTTAACGGTTAGTTTACGTTGCCAGATTGTATAACAAGAAAATATATGCACTTTTACTTAAGAAAATGCATTCCAATAGAAACTTTTCAGTCAGAGGAGACTCGATTTGGGGAGAGACTATGTATCGGTGGGTGACTTTATTTCGTGACACCGGCTTTCCAACGGTCAAAGAACCACGGGGCATGCTACGTTCGGAGGGGTAACTCCACTCTTTTCCAACCTAAAAAATGTCTTATTTCCTGGTTGATCGATTGCTTGATTGAGTAACAGGGTGTGTAAAAGAGGACCGATGCATATCGGTGAGGCAATAAGCAGAGCGCTGAAGCTAAAAATAATTATTGGGACTCGTCGGCACAGAGGCGATGCAAGGGTGCCATTGCAAAGAAAGGAACGAAGCCAGTCAAGGTTCTTGCAAGATAGTCCAAATGAGACTGAAGGGCGGGGTAAGAATGTCATGTTCCGTTGAGTACGAAGCATTGTAGGTATACGAGAGCAGACGGATAAAGAGCGCCTCCGCGGACCGATCTGCGAGGAGACAAGAATTGATGTTGTGGCAGCCTGGCAGGTCATGAAACATTAACATTTAAAAAGTGTTACAGGAGAAAGTAGCAATGAAAGAGATCATATGAACGCACTTTTTTAATATACTCTAGGTTACAGAACATGATTCTGAAATATTGATTTATGAGATAACAGATTTGGTGCCAAATGATAATTATGATCTTGCGTTATTATATTTTATTGAATTCAAAATATATTCAATCATATTGTTTTTTTTAATCCATTAATCGCGAAATACACGTGTTCAAAAAGGTTAATAAATTCATTCCCACGGCTGTTAAATATAGCACAAACTTTTGTGTCTACTACAGGTTCGCGCCGCCCAAAGCAAGAGATATCTAGACCTACATGGATATGCAACATTTAGAACATTGATTAAAACACATTTTGCAATAGACACACGTCAACGAACATAAAAACATGTTGCAATAATTGTCATGTCAAGATTGGAACAATGAAAAGAAAACCATTATCTAGAGATCTAATATGCAATGAACAAATGGATAGAAGAATTTTTTTGGTATAGGCCTAATTCGAAGTTTCATGTTGCCCTGGGCCCCTGCTGTCATGTTGAACCAACAATTTTGATTTGATGTCAATAAATGTCAACTAATTTTAAGCTGCAACAAATAATGGGTATCATAAAAAGCAGAAGTCATTTTGTCATTATTGATAGTTCCCAGAATGTTAGGGAAAACAGTGTCCGATTCCAGTATCAAATTGAAGCAACTCCCGGCTGCCGTTCAATCTGCAGAGCACACCTGAATCAAAAAGAAATCAGCCTATAATAATAATTATAATGATTATGAGCCAAGACTTTCAAAGCCGTTTTTGCCAGGAGAGTTTCTTATCGTTTTTTCATTTATTTATTTATTGCACCAACAAAAATAGAACATAATAGGCAATGTAGGCTACGGGTAGCGGGCACAGAACAATCTCTGTGCAACAGTAAGCCCGGAAAAAACTATGAGCTTATATTAAGCAAAAGATTGTCCAGGTCAATTCAATTTAAGTCAACAAAATGTGTAACAGCAACATATTGTTTTGTAAATCTTCCGAGTCACCATGGTCAGATTGAATTTAAAGCACTTTTTTGTCCAAATAAGCAAAACTCGTGTGAACTTAAATTTCAGATTGCCAGTGTTCAGCTCACAATACGTAATTTTCAGAGCTCCCCTTACATTAGTAGGCCTAGTTGGCTTAATTTTCACATTTTGTCACGCCTTCTGATCACGTTTGTTTTTCGCCGTGTAAGCTTACCTCAAGAGATTGTGTCAAGCACATTTGCTTGATTTGCATGTTCAGCTCGGCTGTTGAATGTAGCCTACATAACTATAATAGGCCTACTCAATCCTAAATATCCTGCGTGGTCGAGTGGGTTGTAGCCCGCTCGCCGCGCCGGCGGCCCGGGGTCAATTCCCGGTCGGATCTTTAATGCGGGTGGCTCGGTCGCAATATAAACGTGGAGTGTGAGGTTGTACTCTGCCTCCGACTGTAAAGGCCCTTCGGTCATACACGGTCGTTAAACTACTTTCCGTCTGTTCTCTGCCTCCGACACTAATCATCTTCGATATGAAACAGTGTCGTTAAGCCCTGAACTCTTCTTCTTCTTAAATATGGATGGTAAAATTATGTTCTCATCCCTCATCATTATCTCATCGAATTGAGCGGGTTATATCCATCACGATCGCTGGAGTGAACGCCACACCATTTCAAAGTCTTGTCAGAGATTCAAATAATTATTTGAAATAATGCGCCTTCTGGAAACGATCCACGACCCGCGACATGCTATTAGGAAGACGTCCAAACCTCACACGAGACACGGCCTGTAATCCAGCCCCATGCACCAACACTTTTATTCATTAACGAAAAAGAGACTTGGCGACGAAATTGTGCAAACGATTATAGGCCTAGGCTATTCATATCGAAATTTGAACTCCATTTCTCACCATTTAAACGACATTTTGAACAGAAATAGCGTGTAGCCGCATTGACCTAGCAGTTAATTTATCTTTCAAACTCCTATCTCGTCAGAGCGCTCGGTTTGCGAGTCTTCAATGGGTGTACAAACATGGAAACTAGCAAGCAACGAAACAGATGGTCGTCCTTCAGAATAAATATCAATTAAAAATAGATAGGTCTACAATATAAATAGAATAGAACAAGGTCATATTGAACACCTGGGCCGGTAGTCTTGGACATTCTTATACGTAGCGTACATGACGTTTTCGGCGTAAATCTTTCCTGCTCTCGAATAACGATATAAAATGGTAGTCACGGGGCAGGCGCAGACCTGTACTCTCTGAATAGCGGTACTCCCATTCTCGACCGGCTATAAGTCTCTACTTCCTAAGATGGCGTCTGTTTGTGACTCGAAACTCGCTGCCTTCGACGACACCTTACACGTCGACGGCGAACATTATATTGACTTTTATTTTGGCCGTCACAAAATATTAAAATTTGGCTAAATACCTTAGGATGTGGAAGGCCAAGGAAGAAATGGTTGGATGAGGTACAGGAAAAGTCTGGCATGAGACTGGAGGAGCTAAGAGAGGCGACTAGGGAGAGGATCAACTGGAGAGGATACATCAGGGATATCGCCAGAGCTGCAGAAGCTGACGGCACCAGGTGACCAGGTGACCCTAGGAAATTGCATTCAAATTGCCGCTGCGCGGTATGAATACCAATTTGTGGGTCGCTTGCCTAACGTGTCTAACGTAGCGGCCGTTCTATCTGTTGTAATTAGTTTGTTCTAGCGACAGCTTGCATATTAAACTCCACAATAAATCAAACGCATGCCACGTGAAACTGGACAGTTCGAGAAACTAACAAGAAATAGCTCCTTTATGAATTTTAATTCGGCGACCAATAGCTGAAACCGGTTACGGTTTCATCATATTCTATCCACACATCACCGTTCTATTCAAAATCTTTTTCACTTTCTCGCTATGTAATTTTGTTCCTATACATTTGCAACTAACTTTCTTTCACATAATTTTTTTTTCTCTTGTCAAGTGTCATACTTTTGTATTTAGGCCATATTAAATATGAATCGTTTTTGCTTTGCGGCCGTCTATCTACTTGCTTACTTATCGTCGGAGACGATGCATATAAATATATTAGGCTATGCGCATGCGCGATAACCTATAAAGCTATAACCACGGCTTAAGTGAGATGATTTGATAATCCAAGGTCTGCGCCTGCTATATGACTTCCATACAAGAGTAAAACCCGTTAAGAGAATAACAAAGTCCGTGAACAGCCTTTTCGCCTAGCGTACGCTATTCTATCTCCTAACTACCGGCCCTGGAAGATTTCATGGTATCAGAGTTGTTGTCCTGGTTGTACAGAATGGACCGACGCATAGTGTCCCCGTTGTGGTCGAACTTGTATCTGAACAAACAAAATCCACAGAAAGTCAGTCAAGAAACTACGAAGTCCTCTCGTAATCCATCAACGACTTCAGACTGTTCAAAAGACAACATGCGATTCAATTCTGTGTCGATCAGGGGCGGATCCAAGGAGCACTCCGGCCATGCCCGCATTTAGAAATGTCCATGTATCGTGGTTCCCGCATTCGGCTAGAACAAAAAACATTAGCTTTTTAGGATGGGAAGTTGGTATGTTTTCTGACTTTTCGATCGGATGACTAAAAAAAGTTGTCAGATTTTTGGACCGAAAAATTGGTAGATCAGATGACTGTAAAAAGGTCGTTAGATGTTTTAGGATGGGAAATTGCTATATTTTTATGACTTTTCGATCGGATGACTAAAAAAAGTTGTCAGATTTTTGGACCGAAAAATTGGTAGATCAGATGACTGTAAAAAGGTCGTTAGATGTTTTAGGATGGGAAATTGGTAGGCTATCTTTTTATGACTTTTCGATCGGATGACTAAAAAAAGTTGTCAGATTTTTGGACCGAAAAATTGGTAGATCAGATGACTGTAAAAAGGTCGTTAGATGTTTTAGGATGGGAAATTGGTAGGCTATCTTTTTATGACTTTTCGATCGGATGACTAAAAAAAGTTGTCAGATTTTTGGACCGAAAAATTGGTAGATCAGATGACTGTAAAAAGGTCGTTAGATGTTTTAGGATGGGAAATTGGTAGGCTATCTTTTTATGACTTTTCGATCGGATGACTAAAAAAAGTTGTCAGATTTTTGGACCGAAAAATTGGTAGATCAGATGACTGTAAAAAGGTCGTTAGATGTTTTAGGATGGGAAATTGGTAGGCTATCTTTTTATGACTTTTCGATCGGATGACTAAAAAAAGTTGTCAGATTTTTGGACCGAAGAATTGGTAGATCAGATGACTGTAAAAAGGTCGTTAGATGCTTTAGGATGGGAAATTGGTAGGCTATCTTTTTATGACTTTTCGATCGGACGACTAAAAAAGTTGTCAGTTTTTCTGGCCAGGATCAGCAAACATTTTCCGAACCCAAGATAAACATTTTGCCCCCCCCTGGAAAATTTCTGTATCCGACCCTGGTGTCGGTCAATGAGTTAATTGGTAAAGCATTCAAAACCGATACTATAAAGCACACGTCTCTCACATTAAAAAAGAACAATCTTTAGCGATAACGCGTTTCAGAAGTTCTCGTCAACCATTTCACTCTTATATTGGAAGAGTATATCAGGATGTTTAAAAGAATAGTTATTATGTAGACAAAGCTAATTGATTGTGTCGTCATCTACTTCAGAATTCAAGGGTTAAGAACGGATCATCAGTTACATCTCTTTAAAAGATATCGCTGCCATGGTAGGCCTAGATGTTGAGCGCAAATGAAAGAACAAAGAATGGAGATTACAAAACAATTGTTATTTTACGATGCACATCCGATAGGTTTTCAAGCTAATAATAATTATTTTAGGCTAAAGTGGTAGTACCGTTTCTGCATGAACTGTAGTAGGCCACTTGAATGTTTTTGTCTTTCGTGCATGCTTCCCTTAGGAGAGAACACTGGTCGGCGTAGGTCTTTCCATCGCTTCCACAGACCGAGTAATCGCCGGAGTAACACACCGTATTGCAGACACAAGTCGTCTGATTCTTTTCATTCAGGGCGCACACTCGACCAGTAGAACAAGTGATGTCACTACAAGTCAGACCTAAGAAAGCAGATATTCGGGATTGATCACCGCAGATCAATAATTATAGGCCTGCTATAAATCCGAAAGTTTATCTGTGGCTGGGTGTGTAAAACACTGTGTATGTAAGCTTATATATGCTGTCCCAAGAAAGGCTCCAATACGGCTTCATTTCGGGCGACTAAACATTTGTAAATCTTAACTTGCGAATTTCTAGGTCAGCGCGACTAATTTCAGCTCTCAATTCAATTTCGAACCCGAGAAATGAACATTTTAAAGTTCGATGTGGTAGTTAGCGTTTTACATGTAAGAAGCAATTTTTAATTTTAACGTTGCACATTAACTATCGTGTCGCCATTGCTGAACAGACGATACGACGTCTTCGCCACTCGCGAATTAATTATCTGAGTTATTCAGAGGCGCGCTCACTCCGCTCAGTGCAGAAAACCATATGCAGGATAGATTGCGACCAGGAGCATCACGGCCAACGTCAGCACACACACACACACACACACACAGCCCCGCAGGGGCCTGTCGTTTTGGTTGTTGTTGGTGGTGGTGGTGGCAAGGTGTAACCAAGGTGCTCAAGAGTATTAACCCCAAAAATGTTCGGACCATGCTTGCTACCGCAGAGGGGTGGATCTAGGTGGGGCCAGGGTCTGTGTACGAGGGGGGTGGGCGAAAACCGAAATTTCTCGGTCAAAGCCGGGAACCTCTAAGGGGTGGGCTTGGATGAGGGCTGGGTGGAGGCGGAGTGTAAATTATTGGCGGGCCGGGATGGGTGTATGGCTGTGTGCGGTGGTAGGGAGGGGTACGGCGGTCTGGGGTGAGGCCTGGGGTCGTGCTCGGCAGAGATGAAGAGCTCAAATTTACCCGGCACGCCGAATACTCCATAGGTGTGTGGAGGCGTTGGAATGGGGCAGGCTGGGGCGGGATGGGGGCGAAGAGGAGTCGGAGAGCGTATGCGTGCGGGAGGAGCTGGGTGGAGCGTTGAAAGAGGGGAGTCCGGGAGCAGGGTGAGAGCAGGGTGTGATTGAGGGGCGAAAACGTAAAATTTCCAGGCAACGGCGGGTACCACAGCTAGTTATGTTATATTGATGGATTTAATAATTAAACGCTATAAGCGAGATAATTATTGATATGTGTTGCGGTGGATTAGAACTGAATCCGAAATAAGAAATTGTTTTCCAATATATTGTTCCAAATATTGGATAAGATAAGATAAGCATATTATTCTTTATGTTCAAATGCTGCCCGTGACAGCTTGTCTTACCCAACCTTTGAAACCTACAACAAGTTTATCTGCTATTCAGTGAATGTCGTGCATTTGTCTGATACAAACCTTTATCGCATTTTCCTCTGTATTTCATAGTAACATTCCTGTTTGAAAGACAAGCAGCTTTTTGCATCTCGCATTCATTGCTGTAGGTGCGACCATCGCTTCCACAGACCCAATCTTGAACATATGCGCACTGATCAATGCAGACACATGTTGGTCGATTCCGATCATCGATGGCACATCTTTTGTCTGGTGGACAGAATATTTTGTCGCAAGCAGATACTGCAGAAATACAACATCCTTGTGTAAATGATTTCAAGATTTTTAAGTAAATGACAGCTAACAACGGTGCTCAAAATGCAACCGATATAATAGGCCATTATAATTATACATAAGATAATAAATAGGCTTATACTGGATCACTAAGGGATATCTCGATATTGGTTCTGGGCAATATCGGTTTATTTTTTTAAAGGTAATTTCGTGGTATGAATTTTAAAGTAATATGATTAGGCTGTTATATGTCGTCGACATGCTTTCCTCTTAATTGAATAGCTACGTAGTCTAACTCTTGCATTCATTCGGACATTTGAATAGCGCTCCTTCAAGTAAATACCTACTCAAAGGCGCTACCAACTTCATTGCGCTCAAAAAGAACAGTTTTAAGTTTAGTAAGGACCTATCCTGCCATGGTAGAGTCCCAGGGTGTATGCGTAGCTCAAAAGGAAGGCCATTCTAGACCGCCGGACCAACCACAGAAAAGGCTCGATTCTTCATGTTGTGGTCTTATAAAGCCAAATCCGTCGCTAACCATCACATTCAATATAATTGTATTCTTCAAATTTCTAGAGCACCAAAACCAAGCGCAGGTCACCAGCGACGAATTAGTTTTTTACTTACCATCGACGCATGCGCCATAGTAGAGCCAACGGATGCTGGTGCTGCTGATACAGGCTTTCTTCTCAAGCTCGCATAAGCTATCGTACGTTTTATTGTCGCTGCCACAGACGGGAGATCCAATGTTGTCGCACTGGTCATTACAAACACAAATTGGTTTACCATTCTGACCAACCTCGCAATTTCTGTCAGATGAGCAATCGACTCCGTTGCAAGGACCATCTGCGGATGGGAAACACAGAGGAAGTGTTTATAAGACCCGAATAAGAACAGAATTGCAGATGGTGAATTTAAGAAAAAAAACAGCATTTGTCTTTTGCGTTGTTAGAGAAGAAGAGACTGCAGCTGCTTCCACAATTTCGAAACAGACGGATAATAATTATACCGTAGATTTCATGGCCAAGTCTCGGTCTTGTGTCGGATAAAACAATGTTATTCAGTGCCTTTAACTTTGAGAAGCTGACTTTGCGATGGCAATCTCTGACTTTCTGGAACCTGTTCACTACAGCAATGGACAGCTAATTATTTGCCAACACCAATGAGAGCAACAACATAGCTCTACCTCTTCCGCTGAACTCTGTGCTTAACCATCGGGCTACCAAGGGAGGGTATCCACCCCTTAGGTTTTTTTGATTTCACACTTGTTTCGTATGGAATAAAATTTGACCTTTTATGTAGCTGTAGGGGGTTCATTGGCACACATTTTGAGGTAAAATGGGAGATGATACCTCACACCGCTCAAACATTATACCCAATATACCCATTATACCCGAGGTACCAGAGGGGTGGATACCACCCCCTTAGATTTTCGCTTATATCTTATCGGTCAATTAACATTAAGATAAACAAATTATACCGCTCTATAATAGAGGGAATGTGGGGCTACATTTTGATGGTCACTGAGTTTTTTTGCAACCTGAAGTGATAAAAAATTAAATTATATATATCGGTGCTTTACTTTCGTAAATGTTACATGTTTTTTTCTCTTATAAAACACTCATCATTTATTTTTTAAGAGAAATAAATTATGTCATTCTATAGAGGGGATATAGGGCTATTTTGTCATACCAATTAATTTGTCTTTTGATGACCGGAGGTGCTCAAAATAAATTGAAATGTGTGAAAGTGTCGATTTTTTTACGACACAAACCGACAAGGCATAATTTCTTGTTTCATATTGATTGTAGATCCACCGTCGATCCATAACTCGTCTTATAATCAGGTGGAGTTGTAGGAAGTTGATCTGAACAAAAATTCACCTTTTATGCACCGTTCAAAACTCAGCACTGAGATGGTTTTATTGGTCATACAAGCAGCCGCTCCGAGGAAGCAATCGTTGCTGTAAGTCTTGCCATCTGTTCCACACACCTCATTTGATCCGGCGGCGCAATCCTGAGAGCAGACGCACATTGGTCGATTGCGCTCATCCACTTTGCAAGTCCGACCGTAGGGACAAGAGGTGTAGGTGCATCCAGGGCCTTAAAAAACAATATTCACCGCAATTCAAATGCAAAAAACAGTTGATGACCACATTTCCTTGACTGACTTTGCTGTTTTTCTCTTGTGTCTGACCCGCAAAGTCACTGAGACGATCTTAAGTATCGTTCCCAGTCATAAGAAACCAAATCACCGTTAACCACCAGTCGCCTGACCATCCTGATGATATCCCTGCCATCACGCCGGTACTAAAAAGGATCACCAGTATGGTTATCCAAGGTGGATACACCCGCTTTATTGCCCGTACCATTCGCGCCCCGTCATTTGCACCCCATTTTGCACCCCGCCATTTGCGCCCCGACATTTGCGCCCCGCCATTTGCGCCCCGCCATTTGCGCGCGGTCATTTACGAAATCAAAAAATCCAGACAGAAGCGCCATAACATTCAGACTATTATTACGCCCAGTCATTCGTGCCACACAGTAATTTCGGCACAATGCCATTTGACTTGACAGGCATTAATTCAATGAATTATTCATGTTCTGTGTTACTTTGTTACTTTGTCAATCACTATGTTGATTTTGAAAAGATTTCGTCATTGCCGCCTCACATCGTCAACTCAATGTATTAGTTGGTGTCCCTAGACAGAGCAATTATTTTATCCCTTTAGGGCCTCCCGTTTTTGTAACCAATACGCAGGATGTGTAAAACTGTCATGTATAATAAAAAATTATTTGGTTGCAAAATAAATTTCATTGATTGATTGATTGATCGATGTTTATTACGATGCCTGTAAGCCAGGTTGCACATTGGCCAATTTAATAAAGATTTTTCGTATCTAATCAAATTTAACTTATCTTATCTGGGAGCTTTTACTCCTATAGTAGGGCTTATACAGTACATTCAGTTGACATCGACATTATTTTTCACAATGATCTCTATTTACCCAGTGGACTAAGTTCGTTATACATCGCCCATTCCAGTTTCATGTAGCAGTAGGTTACCTTCGTCTCACCCTTGCCCAACCCACAGTAGGTACGCTAATTCTATTAGGTCACTGACTAAATGATGTACGTGGTCACCATCGTCGCATCTTCCGCTGAATTTATAACCGATGGATGTTTTAGTGATGCTATTTTATTATTTCAAGTTGTTTCTAAAATCATTTGCTCTCATAAAGCTTTAAGATAGCTTAGGGGCGGCTGATTGTTGCTCAGGGACCTTGAATTTCTCTCGCCAACCTGCTTTCCTTTGCCCAATAGATTGACCCAATTCCCAATAATTATTCATGGGGCCGACGACAACCTTCGCCGTAACTATCCCTGACCTTCACAGCAGGCATGCGCCTTCGTGAAGTTATTATAAGGCGCTATATAAATGTTGATATACATACATACATACATACATATACATACATGCTAGTTTTGTTCAGCATCGAATACTTTGTTGTTACCATGCTCACATTTTCCATCGAAGTTAGTCGAAATGGATGTGTTGGTAAGGCAAGCGTCTTTCTGGAGTTCACATGAGTTGTTGTAAGTCTTGTTGTTGCTGCCGCACACAGGACTGTACGTCTTAGGACAGATCGTGTCACAGACGCACTTTGGTTTTGACTGATGCTGAGAGTCACAGTGTTGTCCAAATGGACAATAGATTCCTTGACAACCAGATCCTAAATAAACGCAAAATCAGCTCTAATTCACCGTAAGATAAGGCATTTAATAGAATCTTTCAAGGCTTTTTGATCGGTTAAAGATGCACAGTACAGACATACATTCAACTGGGATATTAAGCGCTCCATGTTAACTTGCAGCACTTCTAATACTTACATGTATGATCCACTCGAAACCCTTCATGTGCTATGTTATGTACAGACGGACAACACTGGACATAAACTAACTGCAGTGATATTTTACTTCAGCAAATAATTTTCATTTTACTTCTATTTCAGTTCAGATGTCCTCAATTTCAGTTCTAGTTCAATTACAGTTCTTAAAAAAATTTCAGTTATACTTCAATTTCAGTTTTTAAAATAATTTCAGTTTATATTTCAGTTCTTTTTCTAAAATAATATCAGTTATACTTCTTTATATATTGTCAATTAAGTTTAACGTCAATTGAAATGTCTGTTATTCCAGTTGTTTGTTCAGCTTCAGGAAGACTCTCATTTCTAGTGCCTTTTGCATGCGGTTCCTGCGTCCAGCGGTTAACAGTCCACACACAGAAAAAATTCTTTCCACATACGCTTGGGAAGCTGGAGCAGCTAGGAGGTCTTCCGCAAGTGGGGCGATGTTTGGGTAGACCTGCCGTCTGTCTTTCCAAAATTGCAGGCCATTGGTGCAGCAGATGTTGGCGAGTTCTTGATAATAGCGATTGACCTGTGCTGCAGAACCATCTTGACTGTGCGATGGGATCGAGTTTTCTGGAGCGGATAGTTTGTTTGATAGAAACTTAAATTTCTTCAATGCTGGTGGACCGGTCGAAGACTGTGAGCTCCCCTCTGTTGACTCACCGATGAAGTTCGACATATTAGATTCAGCTTCAGAGCTTATGATGAATGACTTTGCCGCATTTTGAAGAGCGGCAAATTCTTGAGTTTGAAGTATTGACGCCACCGTCGGATCGAGAAGACAAGCAGCAGCCGGTATTGGGTTGTAGTGGTCCGAGTGTGGAATTAAGATTGAGGCAAATCGGGTCTTGAAGTCTTTCAGCATAGCAGATGTCAGTGCGTGAGCCGATGGAAACTGCTGGAGATGACATTCCAAGTCCAGTAGTGATGGAATGATGTTTGATAAGGACATGGAGTCACTCTGCAGTATGTCTGTGTGTGCAGAAAATGGCTCCAGCAGGCTGCAGATATCCTCAAGTTTTGACCACTCGCTGGCCAACAGCGAATCAATGCCTAGGACACAAAAATATTATTTTACTGTCAGTTAAAACACTAAAGTTTTTAAGACAAAGTATTCTCTATTTAACTGAAACATAAAGAATAAGATGCATTTTTTTAAAACATGAGCTATTCTCCAGTATCTCCACAATTGAGCTCCATCATGTGCTGTAGTGTCTATGATTTGCAACCTAATTCTCAACAGATGTCTTATTCATTCGTTTCTCAATGCATTTCTTTTTTGCAACGGACATGATTGCAGATTGGCATAGAAATGTCATTACATAATGATGCTGTAGACAAACCTTATCAAACAATAAACAAATAATGGCTCTTCAATATATAAGTCAATAAATGTATAAAGTGAAAGAAATCAATAGGAAAAAGAAATATGATGATGAACTGTTGATCAATGGAAAAAATTAATGATGAATTATATAAATCAAGGAAAGAGCACAGAACAGACAAGAATGGTGTAGTTGGAATCTTGGGCCTGCCTAAGGGTTATTAACACTAAAGATGAAGAACCAATTAATAGACTATGATGTAGCTTGATGCTACAGAAGTTATCAAACAATTAACAATCTATTTTATTTTGCATGACAATTCATAATTTCATACCGATTTCTGTCAACACTTCATTGACAGGGATCTTGATAACCAGTAATCGCTTGACCATCATGTAAGTGCTGTTCCACCTCGTTGTGCAGTCTGTGATAACAATCTTGCCACACCTGCTGACAAGTTTTTCCATGGCAACGCTGGACTTTCGAATTCTGGCAACAATGTGACGAGCTTTAGAGAGTACAGCTTGGAAATGTGCATAAGCTGGCTTGATTAGGAGTTGCAGAGTGTGTGCCATACATGGCATACGTCGAAAAGGAACATGGAGTGGCAACTGCATATCAACTTCAGTTTCTTCACTATTTTCCTCCTCATCCTGCTCTTCCTCCTCCTCATCCTCCTCAAATTCAACCTCCTCCGCGACATCCTGATCACTTTGAAACTTGCTTTGCAACAATTTTACTGCCTTCACCATATTTGAGCCGTTGTCTGAAACAATCAGAAGGACCTTTCTCTCAGGAATATTCCATCGACATAGACTTTGCTCAAGGCATCTGTGAAGAGCTTCACCAGTGTGTGGATGTTTCAATTCCATCAAATCAAGAGTAAAATGACGTGCCTGACCTGATGTTGTGTCAAAAAAACATGCTGAAATGCCAAGATAAGAAACTGCCAGTCCCTTCTTAGTCCACCCATCCAAACATATTGTGACACGACGTGCTTGATCAAGAAGCTGTTCAAGTTTGCTGCAACTGGCTCGATATTGTTCAGACATCAACTGATTCATTTTAGCAGAACCTACGAATATGAACAACACCAATATGACAAAATCACTTGAAAGTACCGGTACATATATGAATTCTACTAAATGCCTACCTATGATGCGCGATGTGTTCATAGACTCTGAGCATGCATGCCATCTCTTATTAATACACCCTGGCTCAACATGTGCACGTGTTTGTTTCAACCACTTTTAAGTTTACTGTCACTTTTCAAGTTAACATTATCACACAGGTTGGCAGAAAGCAACACTGGTTTGTTTTATTTTTTACACTGGTTATACAAATGTACGGTTTATGTAATCAGTAACTTTTATAGCACCTGTGTCTAAAACTCAAAGCACAAACAGATGGCACTCTGGTTTGAAACCCAGCCATTGTCAGATCACATCCAGAAGATAAGCACATAAAATGGTCAATTAGAATTACATCAGTTTTCATATGTTAAAATAAAAAGTGAATTTTTTAAAGTTATTAACAGACTAACCAGGCAATTTGAACTTCGGATCCAAAGTTTGTATCATCTCACGAAAAGATGGACGATCACACATCGTTACAGGATAGCCGGAGTCCACTAGCATATTCACAACACTTCGCTCTCTTTGACAATGTTCCGTTGAAGTAATCGCCCAATTGACATGTTTTTTATTCAGGCATTCCTGCAAGGTCTGCGTTTTATCCGTGTAAACAGTCGCTGAATTCGAATCGGCCGCATGGAATTTTCGTTTCAATCCCGCTTTTGCCTTATCTTTTTCGGACTGCTTTTCTTCGTATTCTGCGTACGCTACTTTATGAAGTCGCTGGATGTGGGAAATCAAATTGCTCGAGTTTTTACCCGAAAGCTCAGCTCCGCACCTCTTCTCGGTTTTTGGGTCCATCACGTGGCACACCGATTTATCGGTTTCCGCGCAGTATTTGAAAAAGTCCCATACTGGGCTTTCTTTCTTCCGTCCGGCAAGTAAACTTGACAAAGTGCTCATTTTCGAACGAAAATAAACTTTAGAAAGTCCAAATCCAAAACTACATGCTTGTTTCGACGTTCAAAGATAATCTCAAAATGAGAGCAAGTCAAAAGTAATGATCGGCGGAAATTGTGTCCGGAACAACGTTAAACCAAAGATACTAAATATCCGAGAGTCGCGCGGCTCGCGCCGTTCAATGTGACAATTATTGGGCAGCAAAAATGAGCACATAATCCGGGATTTTTTCGTTAATTTCCGTTCGAAAAATAATTTCCGTTTTCATTCTAATTTTCGTTCAAGGCGTCTGATTTCCGTTCCAGTTCAGTTACCGTTTTAAAATTAATTTCAGTTATCATTACAGTTATACTTAACGGAAATCGTTATTTTCCGTTCTAATTCTACTTATCGTTAATGAAAATAGCAGTTAGTCTAACTGCTATAGTGCTATACGATTTATTTTCATTCAATGATTGGGCAAAATCATTGTCACCTGTTCACTGTAACAGTTCAGCTCGGCGGAGGAGCACCGTTGAAACTCAACTGCACGAAAAACATATTATTACTGTAACTTCCTTTCATAGCATCAGACCCTGTCAGACTGACCTATAGGGCAGACGCCATTGTTAAAGTTCGTGCTGATATTTGTCTGGCAGGCGACGTAGTTGAACTGACAATAGTCGTCGTAGGTCTTGTTATCAGAGCCACAAACGGGAGAATAGAAATTCCCGCAGTTTTTGTTGCATACACAAGATGTCTGATTTCTCTCGTTGACCACACATATCTTCGGGGTGGGACAGACGACTCCATAGCAGTACACATCTACAAAATTTAATATATAGCGCTGCGTTTCAGATCCCACGTATCATTAGTTGATACAGAAAACTGTGTGATATATTCTGTTCATCCCTTAATGTAGCTAATCTCACTTGACGTTTCTCAGTCTTTTCTACATCTCTCAGTCTGTAAATATACATGTAACTATAAGATTGATTGAACTCAAGTAACAGCATTTACATCTAAAAACAAGCAGGCCTACAATTAAAAAAATATTGCCAACGAAGAATTAATCGGACTATACAATTCTATGGAACCTGGGTTCAGCTAGTGGGCCGCCTGTAAAAACAAAATAAATTTAGGCATTGTTGGTATATCTGTCTATCGGTCTGTCTGTCCCTCTATTTACTAATCTATGTGTCTAACGATAGCTACATGTATTTTATTCCGTATAAAATAATTTCCATATGGGTCAACTCAGAGGTTTCTTTAACCTTTATTGACCCAACGTTCCCAAAGTGGAACATATTATTAAAAAATTTGCAGAGACGGTAAAACCTACTGTAAGTCATCTTATTGATATTCATTTACTTGGCCAATGATGGGTGCGTGTTTATTTACTTTTGTTTCAAGTATGTTGCGGCTAATAAAATAGTTATTTTGATGGACGGTTGTGGTGTGGGGTTGTAGTGTGCTGGGTGGGGTCAAAGTGGGAAGGAAGAGCCAAGGTGAAAAACAAAGTAAAAAAATTGTTTTTCATGAATTTCCTATGTTGCGCATTTTAAGAGGTGGGTCGGAGTGGAGGGTGGGAATGGGGTGGAGTGGGCCGGAGTAGGGTGGAGGTGGGTTATAGATGGACGGTTGGAGTATGTGGTTGAAGTGGGCTGTGTGCGTTCGAAGTGAAGAGGAGGTTTGACCAAGAAACCTTACTCCAGACATGTGGGACTGTGTGGGGGCAAATTTGGGGGAGGTGGATTAGGGTTGGGTTGGGTGGATGGGCTGGGTGGGGGATTGCTGTGGGACTTTGTGGAATACGGTTAGCGTAGTGGTTCGTTGGGACCGGTATGAAAACAAATTGAAACATTATTTTTCATAAATTTCATATGTGAGCATTTCATGAGGTTCGGTGGGGTGGAATGGTGGGGCGGAGTGGAATTTTGAGGATGGGGTGTGTAAAATTTGGGGTAGAGGTGGAGTATTAACCTTTGTGATTCACACCTTTTAAAAAATGTATATATGCATCATTTGGAAAAAGTTATACTTTTACTAATGCTTGATGCCTATACTAGTCAAAGTGACCCAACGTTCCACTTTGGGAACATATATATAATTTTTATATGAACAGAAAATAAATAATTTTTTTAACTAATTGCCTCTATCTAGGTGGTAAACTGTATAACAACAAAGTTCAGAAGTGATAGAATGCCTATTTCTGTGTCTGGGAAGATAAAGGTTAAACATTGGCCATCAGATCTTTTGTCTAGTTAGCTCATCTAAAGAGTCTCTGAACAATCTTTCAATAAACGCCTCAACGTCCTACCATAGCTGCATTGACCTTTCCGCATCATAGTGATGTTTGTATCTGTGATGCACGCCTGCATCTTCAGATAACATAAGTTTGGGTAGGTGTTTCCGTCGCTACCACAAACCGGATCATCGTCAGAGGGACATGACTGGCTACAGAAGCAAACTGGTTCATTATTTTGATTGACGTTGCATTGTCTGTTCTTAGGGCAGCGATAACCAGAGCAAACAGACCCTGCAACATTCGAGTAAATAGGTAGATGTTTACTCATTCGGTGAATATTGCATAGCGCCTCTTCAAGAATACTAGGCCTACTCAGATTCGCTTCCAACCTCGTAGCGCAAAATAAAACTGTCCTAAGACGAGAGAGAAGGAATGTTAGAAAGGAAGTGAATCATCGAGAGAAGACCTTTCCAGGTTAAGGATCCTACCACCGAAAACGCACCGCTATGCAGAGTGGAAGTACGAGCTAAAGGGACAGTGAGCAGACCATGTTCAGCCGAACGAAGATTGCGGAAGTGGCAAGCACCAGTTGGTCTGGAGTAGAGCTACAGAGCACACAAAGGTAGATAGGAGCAAGGCCAATCAAGCAGCGGCAGATTTCCTATACTCAATTCACTTCTTGATAGGGATTCAGTGAGAGTGGATATGCATAACTATGAGTCGCCAAGCAGTGATAATGTGCTAGACATTGATTTTCATATAGAACTTCTATTCTAAATTAGTGTTGTCTGGCTGTTTGATTCTGATCAAACGCATAAAGACAGTTATCTTGCATTCTGGACGAGTTTATATAAACTGCAGATTGGTCGCTCAAATCTAGGCCTACATGTAGATGGAGATCTTGCAAAAGGTTCCATATACAAACTTCTATTTAATTAATTCCTTGAATTTGGTTTAACGAGAATTTGACATTGCTTTCGATGCTTCAAAATCCGACTTACCTTGGAGGCAGTAGCCTTTATACGCCATTCGTATGTTTGAGGCCGATTTGCATGCCTGCCTGTAGAGGTCGCACTCACTGCCGTATGTCTGACCATCGGTGCCACAAATTACGTCAGTCGAGTAGGGACACGTATCGAGACAAACACAGACTGGTTTTTTACCAATAGCACACTGAGTTCCATTCGGACAAGAAAATCCATCGCACACGGGCGCTATAAAGAAAGAAAAACGAAAATATCAAGGATGGACATCACTTGCGGTTTTTATGGACTCATTCTAAATGACGTCAATGATCTTTTTGCTTTATTTGAAAAATTTTGTGAGGGTCAGTAATAATTATTGGAAGCTATGTAATTAAATTTGTAGCCTATAGGCTACTTGACAATAAAAATATTATTTCTCATTAATATCTCTACGTATGCCCTATTAGAAAACTAGTGAACTCTCTCAGATATTTTGCTTTTCTGAAACCCAAGGAGGATCATCACGGCAATACCTTTTTTTCAGACACTTTCAGAACTTAGAATTACTTTATGACTGAAAGAACTTGTTGATAAAATACCTGTTATCGCTCAATCATAAATTATTATATTGACGTTAATCTTCCTCCTGTTTTGCTATTTCTGTCTAAATCCTACTTGTACAATACTCCATTATGCATGGATATAATAATATGATAATCGCTTCCTTGACTATCAAATACACCTGTTCTACATGTACGTAAAACTAATATAAATCAGCTTGCTTGCAACCTTGATCGCATTCGCCATAATATTTGATCGTAGTGTTCTTATTGGTCAAGCATGCATGCCTTCGAAAGACACAGTCATTGAAGTATGTCTGGTTGTCGCTTCCACAGACGTGGAGGCTGCTGTAGGTGGGGCAATTGTCTGGACAGACGCAGACCGCACGATTTCCAGCGACAGCACAGACCCTGTTCAGCGGACAGGTAATTCCGTTGCACATGGAACCTAACAGGTGGCAGCATAAACAGAAGAGCAGACGTGTATTCAACTAACACCAAGAACAAAACGACTAGAGTAAGCAAAGAATATACCTGCTCGCAGCTTTACAAAAAGGTCAAATCTCAAACGTGCTACAGTTATATAAAAAATGGACCAGCTGAGTCATTGAAATACGTGGTGCCACCACGTATAACTTAGACGAAGAATTATCTTGTATAGTTAGAACAACAGTTACTTAGCAAAATGGCAGTTAAAACTCCTGTTCATATTTATGTTAATGAAAAGATCGATAGATTTGAAACCAAGGAATTCAACAGAACACGGAGACTGCAATCAATCAACAGTACTGATAGAGAGTAATTTCTAATAATAATAATAGAGCTTTGCACGTAACGCTGTTAATAGGCATGTGTCGTCAAAATTTCATCGGAATACAGGGAGAGTCGATTTCAAAATTGTAATACAAATTTGGAGCCAGTCTCTTATATATGGATCTCTGCAGACTACTGCTTTGAAGTAAGTAGGCTATCCCTCTAATTAAATCCTAGCCAAACCACTGAGAATCAGCAATACTTGCTTTCATATCGACATTCGGCGTAGTAGCTGACCGTCAGATTGCTGTTGGTTTTGCAGGCCTTCTGACTAACAGCACAGTAGTTGTAATAGGTTCTGTTGTCGCTGCCACAGACTGGAGAGTAGAAAGTGTCGTTACAATTCCAACCGCAGACACATGAAGCTTGGTTGTTTTCGTCCACTGCACAGCGTCTGCCAGACGGACACCGTACACCTTCGCATGGTGTACCTACTGTACTCAAAAGAAAAACAGCAGAAACAACAACAACTTATGATTTATGCATGCATGAATTAATGAATGACATAATATGCACAATTTTATTTATGTTCATTAGTGTGTGTATTTATTTATTTCATAAATTTATATAGCGCTTCTTCAAAGTACGCTACACAGAAGCGCTCCCGGTGTAAAGGTTTCAGATTACCGCCTCCTAAACATTACCCTCTGAAAACTGTAATTTGCATCAATCATCGCATTTATTGCACTAAAAATATCAGAAAAATCGTCCCGCTTCTTGTTTTGGTCTGAAGATTTTCACCCGTCATCCCACTTCGTGGTTTGTTATCAATATTTTCATCTGTGACTAAAATACTAAATCGCCGCTGAAATTACATGGAGAAATGGCTTCGAGGCTATTATTTTTCCCCGATTAAAATATTGATAACAAACCACAAAGTGGGATGACGGATAAAAATCTTTAGACCAAAACAAGAAGCGGGATGATTTTTCTGATTTTTTAGTGCAATGAATGCGATGATTGATGCAAATCAAGTTTCGGGGGGGGGGTAATCTGAGACCGGTTTCAAGTTACCGGGGGGTAATGCTTAGGAGGGGGTCATTTGAAACCTTTACACCGGCCCAACCACGGCTAAATAAAACAGTTTTTAGGTCCCTAAGGAACAGTGCATGTATGCAGTATTTAATCTAGACCCCTGCTAGGGTATGGTGAGAATTCATGTTTCTGGGGAGTGGGACAAAGGGTCTATTATTAGGGCCTGACCGCGATCGTTAAGGCAGACAGCGGTGACCCTGCTGGTCGAAATTTTTTCAGTCCAACTTTAATGGTTTCTTATGACTTTTTAAAAAAAATTATTTTTAGTTTCTTTGGCAGTCGTTTAGTTCTTTATACTATCGGTGCAATAACCTTACACTTTCTTCGTATAATAGTCGAACAATTCATGTGACGCAGAACAAATCCGCACTGAATATTTATGGAGGGGGAACTACCATAAACCAGTTAGTAAATGCTCATAATTATCCGACGTGGCAAAACCTTCGTTTGGTCCTTGGTCAAGCGGACAAATGGGTGGAGCCTAAATGACGGATTGTAGAGGTTCCTCTGTCAGTCACTGCACATGTATCAGTCTTTCGATCGAGGTTCCACGCGATACCTCATCTACTAGGATCTGTGTTTCAAGTGATTCGTGTAGAAGCTGATCAAGTTGATGTCAGCGTGTTTCTGTTGCAGCCCATTTCGACAAAAGTTTTGATGGAGTCGTTTCCTTGACAGGCATGCGCAATATTACGCATGACAATCGGTTGCGAAGCAAACGAGGTTTAATTCGTTCAGAAAACAAAAAATTCTTTGCTATGATTCTGTTGACACATTTTTTATTCTGCAGCTGCCAAAATCAAATCTATATAAATAAAGAGGAAACTGTGTGTGTGTTTGTGTGTGTGTTTGACCGGGATGCATTTCCACAGTTTTTTTAATTCCAAACCTTTACTACTCTGTCGGTCTCGGCATGAGACGCCACGTGGAGAGTTGGCAAATCTCTCCCACCATGAGGGCCACGGTGAGGCGAAACTCCCAAAAATGTCGGTAAAACGCAGCTATTCGTCTGAAACTTTGTACCTAGACAGAGGGCCATCAGAACCACTTAGTGGAGGGTTGGCGAATCTCTACCACCATGGGGGCCAGGGTGGGGAGAAAACCCTAATTTTCCCTGTTTCACTGGGATGCATTTCCACACTTTGTCCACCTTTTTGCTCCAAACCTTCACTACTCTGTCGGGTTGGGGTGGGTGGGGTGGGCTGGGTAGGTGGGGGTTGGGTGGGAAGTGGGCGGTTGAAGAGCCGGCTGTCAGGGTGGGAAAATAAGGAATTGACCGGGAGCGGGGCGAATCCTAAATCTTCCGGGAAACGCCGGGTACCCCAGCTATTAATAAAAATGTGAAAAACGTCTGAATGGATAATGATTATCAATCGTTATTACTGATTATGATGATGATGACGACGACTAAGACCATAGAAGAGACCTACCCACTGGGTTAAATGTGGTGCTTGTCGGAAGAGCGAATGTCGTTGGTCCCTGACTGTGCGCTGAAACAGTTCCACAAAATGTCTGTTCACGTAAAACTGAAGCAACTAAGACACCTTGACATCTATGGAAATAGTTGCATGATTGATGAAACAAAGTTTTGCTTAAACGGAGGCCAAAAAAGCTTGGAAATAAATAGTAGGCCAATTTTGAATTTGTTTCATTATCAAAAGCTTTGAATTCAAATTTCAATAATCATTGGAAGTGAAAAAAGGTTTTAAAAAAATGAAGGAAACTGTTGCACCATTTGAAAAAAACTGGTCCTCCAAATTTGGGCGCACCGGGTCACTGTCTACTTTTCCTGTACATAATGCCGACCTACCATGTTGTTCCCCTAAGATTTCTCTTAGCGGTAAAGCACTGCAATGCCTGTGACCAGGGTGAGAATTGCCGGGGGGGTTGGGGGGGTTCAACCCCCCCAGTCTTTTTTAGAGCCCCATGTTAAAGTATGTTTTTCATACCCCAATTTCAAGTTTATCATAGGCCAACCCCCCAGTTATTTTTCCACAATTCTCATACTGCCTGTGACCTTTCAAGAATAATTAATTTATACGTACCTGGCCATAGAGCAACACTCGCAAGAACTGCAACGTAGCAGACGATTTGCAGGACGTTCTCCTTCATGTTGACTATTGGACGACGACCGTTTAGGAACCGTTTGTCCACTGACTGAAGCTGCAGGTCAGAGAGGAGGTCGCTTATAAGCAAGACGAAGTCTGCCTTGGCGTATCAACTCGTCTTTGTCGTCGGTAGCAGGTACCTTAGGCGATCGTACGGGAATCTAGACCGCAGAAGCTTTGCGAACAAAAAAGATGTTCACGCTGAATCTTGTTTAGCCTATAGCACAGACACTACAGTCATATGATTTACGAGGGGTGAGCAGCAATCCTAAGAACATCAGCTTCTGCGTGAGTCGTGTGCTCCTAAGCCTAGATCAGAGGTGGCAAAGAGCTGGCCCGCGGGCCATTTCTGACCCGCCGACGGGTTTTTCTGGCCCAAAAAATTACAAAATTAGCGGATAAAAGTTCAAATTTGTATATTTTACAGTCAGCGCCAAATGCATGGAGGTTTTTTCTTACTGACGTCATTTTTGCTCAGACGCACAGCCGGGGGCTTCTATCCCCCCCCCCTAAGCAGCCGGGCGCAATACATATTATGCCCCTTCTTGGGCCCACCTTCCTTCCCGGCAATATGTAGGCTAATCTATTCCCATAACTATAGGGAATGAAGGTTTCTGGGGGGAGAGACAAACAAACTTCCAGCAGACGATCACCGAAGCACGTAGCGGCGAGAGGAGGAGGGTTTTGGGCGTGTTATGCGTCCCTCCCCTGGGGCTCCCCATAAGAAATTTTTGCAATTTCCACATTGCAATTTCCGCAATACAATAAAATACAATGTAGGCCTTCGTAGTAAATGATGTTGGTTTTCTGAGTGCTAAATTAACTAAATATTTTGAAATTTTACGGTCTGAAAAATAATTTTAAAGATAACGCTGGAGAGAAGTCATTTAGTTCAGTGTTTAATCAGTGTGTTACCTGGTCACACTGCTTTGGGGAATTCAGGTTTTGGGTAGGGTTAAATGGCTGTTTTGGGCGAGCGAAAAGCCAGAAATATTCTGACAACCGTTTTTAGTCTTTCGCCTAATTTTCCTTACTGAAACATGCATTTACTTATAATAGGCTATAATATATTTTCCAGATATCAAGACATCGCTCTGATTGACTTGATACCATCTGATAATTATTATACTAACGATTGATGCCGATTAAAATCAAATTCAATTCCATAATATTGTTTTTATTAATATATTAATTGCAAAATGTGTTCATATAGGTTAGTAAATTGATTCCAACCGTTCATTAAACATACTACAAACCTTTCTAACTACTGTAACCAAGCGTTATTCAGTGTATGAGAAACATACAGCCTTACCTGCGATAATACACATACACTGAGACATGCATACATGCATAGACACAAGTACATGAACACTTAGCCTACATATACAATACATAGTTTACAAAGGCTACGTACATTGTGTACATAAGATAATTATAGACTTTTGTCGTAGGCCAGTTTTTAAGGCGTTCTCAGTGGCTGGCCAGAAGTCAAGAGCTTTTGAGATAACCATCCAGCAATTTATGTTCAGTCTCTTTATAGAATCTGATGTCAGCCATCTGCTCAGGGCTGCAATAAGGCCAGTGCGAGTCAGGGTCCTGTGATAGCCTCCATAATAATAGGCTCCACTGGCCCTAATCCGACAACCAACTACTACACTTAGGCTATGGTTCCGCGCTCACAGACTGCTATCCGACAGCGTCGTTCATTCTCTGTCGCTTGTTCTACAACCTGGAATGGCCTCTCTGATACTCTGTGCTTAGTTCCCAGGGGTCAGTCCACTACTTTCCTTAAGAACGTACAAACTGTCCTATTTCCTGGTTGATTGGTTTCTTATTGCCCATGGCAATTTTTACTGACTTTATTAGGCCTATTGATTATTTAGTTATGTACATACATGTGTATATTCACTTTTTTCATAACTGATTGATGTTCCCGCAGTGCGTTTGCAGGCGGTTCATTAAAGTATATACGTACTTACTTACTTTGATTGATTGATTGACGTGATGCATAAAAGAGGACCAATAACCTATATACATACTACATAGCCGATGACAGCCGTGAGGCAATGAGCAGAGGCAGAAGCCAATAAATTATTGGAAGTCGTAGACCCAGTGGCGATACAATGTCGCGATTGCAAAGAAAGGAGCGAAGTCAGTTAAGGTTCTTGCCAGCTAGTCCTAAAAAGATCGAAGGCGGAGTAAGAATGTCGTCATGGTTCGTCGAGTACGATGCATTGCAATAATTCGAGAGCAGACGGTTTAAGAGCGTCTTCACGGACCGATCTCTGAGGAGACCAGGAATCTGATGGCTAGCAGGTCATAAACGATTTATATAATAATTATTACCACGCAGTGTCATAGGATGAGATTGGAATGTAAGAGTATGAACATCTATTTGGAATATATTCTAGATTACAGAACATGACTTTTAAATATTGGCTGATGAGATATCAGATTTTGTGCCGACTAATAATATTATTTATGATCGTGCGTGATTGATATAAATTAATTCGAAAACATATACACCATAATTATTGTTTCGGTTAATCTATTAATCGCGAAAAAAAAATTATATGCCACTTATTCATAGAGGTTAGTAAATAAATTCCCACTGTTCGTCAAATACACTGCAAACCTTTGTAACTAGCCTACTCTAAGCAAGCGTTAAACAGAACTATATATATACATATATATAATATTATCTTCACGCATAGCCTACGTAAGTAAGCTTATTAGAACAATGATGAAACCCACTTTAAAATAGACACAGGCTTATGTTAAAATCGATAAACAAACAGAAACGAAAAACACCTTGTAGTACTTGTCACGTCAAGATTGGAACAACAAAGAAGAAAAATTACTCCATACCAGAGATATGCATTGCACAAAATGAAGAGGAGATAATTTGTGAAGATCGATTCTAAAGCGTGTTGTATTATAGGCCTAATAATAATAATATAATAATCGACGATTCGAAGTGTCTTGTTATGTTGATCGAAGAATTTTGTTATGCGAAAGTAGACCCTAATGAATGCTGTCAATATTATGTCAATTAAATTTAAGCCGCAACAAGTAATGAGCATCACAAACAGCAGAAGTCATTTTGTCATTTTTTTATAGTTCCCAGATTGGTGGAAAAAGCCAATGTCCGAATCCACTAACAAGTTGAAGTAATTTCCGGCTGCTGTTGAATCTGCAGAGCACACCTGAATCAAAGAGAAACCATTCTATAATAATTATTATAATCTTTATCAGTCCCATACCTTCGAATCCTCCCCCACCGAGAGATTAAGCATGAGATTTTTCATGTCAATTCAATTTAAGTTAACAAAATTTGAAAGTTAAATATTGTCTTGAAAATCTTTCGAATCTCCCGGTGTAACGGTTTCAAATTACCCCCTCCTAAACATTACCCCCTGCAAACTGTAATTTGCATCAATCATCGCATCTACTGTATTAAAAGTATTAGAAAAATCATCTAGCTTATTGTTTTGGTCTGAAGATTTTCATCCGCCATCCCACTTAGTGGTTTCTTATCAATATTTCCATCTGTAACTAGAATACTAATCGCCGCAGAAGCTACATGTAGAAATGGCTTCGAGGCTATTATTTATTTTTCGATCAAAATTTTGATAACAAACCATGAAGTGGGATGACGGGTGAAGATCTTCAGACCAAAGCAAGAAGCGGGATCATTTTTCAGATTATGGTGTGCAATGAATGCGATGATTGATGCAAATCTAGTGTCCGGGGGGTAATTTTAAACATTTACACCGGGGATCGACAGAATTTAATGATCTTTCATGTTCAAAATTTGAGGAGTCGGGCCAAAGTATGAAATTATTTTAAGTGGATTATACCTACTAATTACCTTACGCTCTGAAAATTGCGTTTTCTGAATTGAACACTAACAATCTGAATTTTAAGTTGACACGCGTTTTTCTTTCATAATAATAATAATAGTAATTACATGTAAAATCAGATATAATACGGATAGAATAGGGTCAAATCAAACACCTGGAAGATTTTATGATATCGGAGTTGTTGTTATGCTGGTTGTGCAGGATGAACCGACACAGAGTTTCGTCGTTGTGGTCGAAGTTGCATCTGAACCAACAAAATTAAAAACAGATCAGTCTAACAATTACTAAGTTCCATCGTATTTCACTAACTCCAGACTGTTCCAAAGACAACATGTGATTTACATGTAATTCTGTGTCGGTCAAGGAATTATTAATAAAGCATCGAAAAGCGATACTAAAAGCACAAGTCTCTAACATAAAAAATATCAATAGGCCTATTTAGCATAGGCCTATTAGGCTACATGTATAACGCATTTCATAAGTTCTCGTCAACCATGCCAGTTCCGTCCTATGCTAGAAGAGAAGACCAGGATGTTTTAAAGAAAATTTAAAATTTAATTATAGGCCTATAGACAAAGTTAATTCATTGTCTACTTCAGAATTCAAGGTTAAGAACGGCATATAATTATATGGTCATCAGTTACAGTTTCATAAAAGATTACGCTGTCGTGGTAGACATGGAGCGCAAACATAGGCGTAGGAGACGGGGGTCCAGGGGGGGCAAATGCCCCCCCAAATTTCGGGCAAGTCTGATTTTTCGGGCAACCAGACCCGGAAAAATAAAAAAGTTTTTAAACAAAATTACTTTTTTTAATTTTTCCGGGTCTTTTTGCCCGAAAAATCAGTCTTGCCCGAATAAAAAAAGGTCGTTAGACCTTTCGGGCAAAAAGTAACGGAAAATTTCAGAAGATTTCGGCCGGATGACTAAAAAAAGGTCGTCAGAATTTTCGGGCAAACGTAACGCAAATTTTTCTTAAGATTTTGGCCAGATGAAAAAAAATTTTTCGGGCAAAAGTCTCATTTTTGCCCCCCCAATGTTGAAATCTCCCCTACGCCTATGAGCGCAAATGGAATAACAAAAAATGGAGACTACAAAACAATAATAATGTATATTCGTTTAATAGAAAAACCAACTGACACACCGCACATATGTATACATGAAGAGATATAGAAAATTTGAAACAGAAAAAAAGTATTTGAAATGAAATCATTAGTAACGGTCAGTCAGTTAGTCAGGCATATAAAGATAAGGGGTGTGATTTTTCTTCAATTGCTATTTTATGATGCACAAGACATGCCTCCAAGCTAGTATAGACTAAAATGGTATACAGTAGCCTACCGCTTCTGCATGGAGTGTAGTAGTCGACTTTAATGTTTTCGTCCCTCGTGCATGCTTCCCTCCGAAGAGAACACTGGTCGACGTAGGTCTTTCCATCTGTACCACAGACCGAATAACCACCGGAGTAACACACCGTATTGCAGACGCAGATCGTCTGATTCCTTTCATTCAGGGCGCACACTCGACCAGTTGGACAAGTGATGTCGCTACAACTCATACCTAAGAAAGCAAATATTCAGAACCAAATTCACCGCAGATAATATTATTATATTGATGGACAGCCTTTATTAAACGCCATAAGCGATTTATGTTAGACCACTTTCAGGTGATCTGCATTGCAGGGGGGAATAATATTACAACTGATTACGAAATCTGAAATTGCTGTCCTGACTCACCAATATAATTATTATTGACCCGAATATTAGAGAAGATAAGATGAGTATAATTACTTTATGTCAAAATGTTGAGCTTATCTTATGATCTTACCCAATCCTGGATAGGCTACTGCCACGTCGAGTCTATCGTATGTTCGGTTGATATAGACTTACTTGCTGCTACCAACCTTTATCGCATTTTCCTCTGTACTTCATATCGACCTTCCTGTTCGAAAGACAAGCAGATTTCTGCATCTCGCATTCGTTCATGTAAGTGCGACCATCGCTTCCACAGACCGGATCTTGGGTGGCGATACACTCTTCGATGCAGACACACGTTGGTTGATTGAGTTCATCGATGACACATCTTTTGTCTGGTGGACAAGAGATTTTGTCACAAACGGTGGCTGCAAATATATAAAATCCTTGTCTACATGATTTCATGATTTTTCATCGTCCACTCGGAGCAAAATGATAGCTAAGAACGGTGCTCAAAATGCACCCAATTATATAGGCCATAATTATAGACTAACTGTATCATTTTGTGATATATTATTTCGAAGTTGTTCTTGAGCAAAATCCGATGAATCTTTTGAAGTATAATTTCGTCTTAATTTTAAAGCGATAGGCCTACGATTAGGCAATTATAATAAGTAGGCCTAAGCTTATGTCGTCGACATTTTCTCCTCTTCATTGAATAACTATACGTCGTAAAATTCTTGCACGTTGCGTTCTTAGAACCAAATCCGTCGCTAACCATCTTAATCCTAGCCTTATCTTCAACAGTCTTTTAACAGTGAAACTTGCGATTGACACCAACGGGTGTTGAACCCACGGACAATGATAATGATGATGAGGAATCTTCAAATTTATAGAGGGCCACTACTTCAAAACCATGCGCCGAACACCATGTTACTCACGAGCGCTGAATAATTCTAACTGACCTTCGACGCATGGACCAGAGTAGAGCGAACTAATGATGGAACTGCTGACACAAGCCTTCTTCTGAAGCGCACATAGGTTACTGTACGTTTTGTTGTCGCTGCCACAGACGGGAGATGAGTAGCCATAGCACTGATCAATACTACAGACGCAAATCGGTCGACCATTCCGACCGACCTCACAATTTCTGTTCGATGAACAGACGAATCCGTTGCACGGACTCTCTGAGAAAAAATTAAGAACACAGAGAAAAATATTTACAGGCCAAGACCAAGAAAAAGTATTTATAGGACAAGACCAAGAAAAATTATTTATAGGACAATACCAAGACAAAAGTATTTATAGGACAAGACCAAGAAAAAGTATTTATAGGACAAGACCAAGAAAAAGTATTTATAGGACAAGACAGAGAAAATGTATTTATAGGACAAGATCAAGAAAAAGTATTTATAGTACAAGACGAAGAAAACGCATTTATAGGACAATACCAAGACAAAAGTATTTATAGTACAAAACCAAGAAAAGGTATTTATGAGACAAGACCAAGAAAAATTATTTATAGGACAAGAACAAGAAAAAGTATTTATAGGACAAGACCAAGAAAAAGTATTTATAGTACATGACGAAGAAAAAGTATTTATAGTACAAGACCAAGAAAAAGTATTTATATGACAAGACCAAGAAAAAGTATTTATATGCCAAGACCAAGAAAAAGTATTTATAGTACAAAACCAAGAAAAAGTATTTATAGGACAATACCAAGACAAAAGTATTTATAGGACAAGACCAAGAAAAAGGATTTATAGGACAAGACTAAGAAAAAGTATTTATAGGACAAGACCAAGACAAAAGTATTTATAGGACAAGACCAAGACAAAAGTATTTATAGGACAAGACCAAGAAAAAGTATTTATAGGACAAGACCAAGAAAAAGTATTTATATGCCAAGACCAAGAAAAAGTATTTATAGTACAAAACCAAGAAAAAGTATTTATAGGACAATACCAAGACAAAAGTATTTATAGGACAAGACCAAGAAAAAGTATTTATAGGACAAGACTAAGAAAAAGTATTTATAGGACAAGACTAAGAAAAAGTATTTATATGCCAAGACCAAGAAAAAGTATTTATAGTACAAAACCAAGAAAAAGTATTTATAGGACAATACCAAGACAAAAGTATTTATAGGACAAGACCAAGAAAAAGTATTTATAGGACAAGACTAAGAAAAAGTATTTATAGGACAAGACCAAGAAAAAGTATTTATGGGACAAGACCAAGAAAAAGTATTCATGGCACAAGACCAAGAAAAAGTATTTATAGGACAAGACCAAGAAAAAGTATTTATATGACAAGACCAAGAAAAAGTATTTATATGCCAAGACCAAGAAAAAGTATTTATAGTACAAAACCAAGAAAAAGTATTTATAGGACAAGACCAAGACAAAAGTATTTATAGGACAAGACCAAGAAAAAGTATTTATAGGACAAGACTAAAGAAAAGTATTTATAGGACAAGACGAAGAAAAAGTATTTATAGGACAAGACCAAGAAAAAGTATTTATAGTACAAGAGCAAAAAAAAGTATTTTTATGACAAGACCAAGAAAAAGTATTTATATGCCAAGACCAAGAAAAAGTATTTATAGTACAAAACCAAGAAAAAGTATTTATAGGACAATACCAAGAAAAAGTATTTATAGTACAAAACCAAGAAAAGGTATTTATGGGACAAGACCAAGAAAAAGTATTTATAGTACAAGAGCAAGAAAAAGTATTTATAGTACAAGACGAAGAAAAAGTATTTATAGTACAAGAGCAAGAAAAAGTATTTATAGTACAAGACCAAGAAAAAGTACTTATAGTACAAAACCAAAAAAAAGTATTTATAGTACAAGACCAAGAAAAAGTATTTATAGGATAAGACCAAGAAAAAGTATTTACAGGATAAGACGAAGAAAAAGTATTTATAGTACAAGACGAAGAAAAAGTATTTATAGTACAAGACGAAGAAAAAGTATTTATAGTACAAGACCAAGAAAAAGTATTTATATGACAAGACCAAGAAAAAGTATTTATATGCCAAGACCAAGAAAAAGTATTTATAGTACAAAACCAAGAAAAAGTACTTATAGTACAAAACCAAAAAAAGTATTTATAGTACAAGACCAAGAAAAAGTATTTATAGGATAAGACGAAGAAAAAGTATTTACAGGATAAGACGAAGAAAAAGTATCTATAGGACAAGACCAAGAAAAAGTATTTATAGTACAAGAGCAAAAAAAAGTATTTATATGACAAGACCACGAAAAAGTATTTATATGCCAAGACCAAGAAAAAGTATTTATAGTACAAAACCAAGAAAAGGTATTTATGGGACAAGACCAAGAAAAAGTATTTATAGGACAATACCAAGAAAAAGTATTTATAGTACAAAACCAAGAAAAGGTATTTATGGGACAAGACCAAGAAAAAGTATTTATAGGACAAGACCAAGAAAAAGTATTTATAGTACAAGAGCAAGAAAAAGTATTTATAGTACAAGACCAAGAAAAAGTACTTATAGTACAAAACCAAAAAAAAGTATTTATAGTACAAGACCAAGAAAAAGTATTTATAGGATAAGACGAAGAAAAAGTATTTATAGGATAAGACGAAGAAAAAGTATTTATAGTACAAGACGAAGAAAAAGTATTTATAGTACAAGACGAAGAAAAAGTATTTATAGTACAAGACCAAGAACAATATTGCAGACGGTGAATAAAAAACAGCAATTGGCTTTTCCCATGTATGAGAAGAAGTGACTCACGTTCCATCATTTCGAAGCCGACGGATATTTATACCATGGGCGGAGTTTGGTTTCCGTTCTTCTAAATTTGTTTGGGGGGCTGAGACTCGGTGCAGAACGAGTGGTGCCGAAAAATATTTTCTCGGGTCCAAAAAAGTTGATGACCCTTTTAGTCATTCGTAAGTTTCGCGTTAGTGAACAAATCCATTTCCCGCAAAAAATCAGAGTCCGCGCGCAATGACCACGCCTTCCTGGAGGAGGGGGGGGCTAAGCCCGAGAAAAGATACCGTTTACACGGTAAAAATTACTCTGGGTCTTCTTGGGGGACTAAGCTCCGTAGCCCCTGATAAACTCCACCCATGGATATTGCACTAAATTTGATGGTCAAGTTTCGGTCTTATGTCAGATAAAATGCTACTGTTATTCAATGCTTTTAACTTTCGACGGCTGGCTTTGTGATGGCTATCTCCGGCCGGAAACCTGTTCACTGCTCTACTACAGCAATAAGTTGATCATTTGAACAACCCAACACCAACGAGAGCAGCGATCTGATTTGCAGCGTGCGCCATAGCTACATCTTCTGCTGAACTTGAACTACATGTATGTGCTTCACAACGTCGGCGTCTTTAAGTTGTCTACAGCCTTCTGTAAAGAACATTACTTTTGAACGACTGTTTAATCATACATTTTGACGCAAATCGAAGTGACTTACGTTTCAATCATTTCATTATGCGATTTTATCTCAGGAATGTCATTTAAAATGACGTTTGTTTCGTAATGGCATTGACCTTTTGTGATTCTCTTGTGATTGTACACTCTGAGATTGTTCCTATCTGATGTTCCCGCATTTGCATTCGCAATTAAATAAAGCACAAGCATAGTCAGTATTTACTCACATACTTAATGCGTCTTTTCAGCACATGGTTCGATGAGGAGCTCAACAGAAATTAAAATGTCAATCACACTAATTAGGCTATATATAACTCGTCTGAGTCGTCTTATAGACCTACATCAAATGGAGTTGAAGAAAATTGATCTAAACAAGTCACCTTTAGGCCTATTGCACGGTTCGTAACTCTGCACTGAGATGGTTTTGTTGGTCATGCAAGAAGCGACGTTGAGGAAACATTGGCTGCTGTAAGTCTTGCCATCCGAGCCACAGACCGCACTTGATCCGGCTGCGCACTTTAGAGAACAGACGCACGATGGTTGGTTGCGCTCGTTCACTGCACAAACGCGGCTGTATAATTGACAATATGTTTGGTAGCATCCGAGACCTTGAAGAAAAAACAACGCACTGCAGCAGTTCAAATGTAGCTTGAAAAGACGCCATAGAAATGGTGAAATAAATAAATAAACTTTAAATAACAGTTGATGTCCACATTTCCTGCACTGACTTCACTGTTTTTCTTTTTGAGCATCGTCTCTAGTCATTTGAAACAAAATAACCGTTAATCATCACCCGCCTGACCAACCTGATAGCCCTGCTAAAGATTACCAGAATGGTTATCCCATGTGGATAGGCCTACACCCACAATTATATAGGCTATTATTCCCGTCATTTGCGCCACCAGATATCCAGACAAATGCGCCACAACATTCCAGACAATTGAGCCAAGTCCTTCGTTTCACACAGTACCTCCTGTGCAATGTCATTTTACAGGCAATAATTCACTAGATTAATTATTTATGTTTATTACCATGCCTGTAGAGCAGAATGCGGTTGGCAATTGATAAAATAAAAATAGTCTTTTGTAATCTAATTTTAACTTATCTTATCTGGCAGATTTCACTTCCATAATATACATTTAATTGATGACAGCATATTTTTTCACACCATCCTCGATTTTCCCAGTGGATTGAGTTTATTAGGCTATACGTCGCACACTTCCATTTCACGTAGCAGTAGGTAAGAATCGTCACAAGCCTTCCAATCACAGTCAGTATTCTAATTATGTTATGCCCCTAACCAAAATAATGGTGTACTTAGTTACCATCCTCGCATCTCCCGTTAAAACGAGTGTCAATGGATGTGTTGGTAAGGCAAGCGTCCTTCTGGAGTTCGCAAGGATTGCTGTAGCTTTTGTTGTTGCTTCCGCACACTGGAATGTACGTCTTAGGACAGATCGTGTCACACACGCACTTTGGTTTTGACTGATGCTCTGAGTCACAGTGCTGTCCAGTGCGACAATAGATCCCCTGACAGCCAGATCCTAAAAAAAGAATAGATTCCCGGTAAGATTAGACATTTAATAGAACTTTCACAGAGCTGTTTTAACGTTCAGTTGTACACAAAATGTGCAGTTGTAGGAGCACTTCTGCACAGTTAAAACTGGCAAAAAAGTCATTGTCCTCCGATTGAAAGTATTTACAATGGAAGATGGGAAAGGAGAGAAGAAGTTGTGCAGTTCTAAAAATCCCTTAAAAACAGCACTGACTTTTTCAACGCATTTTTGATCAGTTAAAGATGTGCAGCGCAGACATCCGATGAACTTAACTTGTAGACTCAGCATCTTATAATCCACTTGAAACCATTCTTGTGTTATGTTATGTACAGACGTATACATCTACATGAAACATGCTACAACTATTGCACATTTACATACAGGTATACATACATACATACATACATACATACAAACATACATACATACATACATACATACATACATACATACATACATACATACATACATACATACATACATACATACAGTCATACACGCAATTAGTTCATTGTGAACATAATCTAGCTGCAATTCAGCTTGTTTTCTGGCAACACAGACATTGTCACTTATTCAGCAGAGGAGCACCGCTGAATGAGGAACATAATATAACTACTGTAACTTACTGTCAAAGTATCTAGTTTATTAGACCCTGTCAGACTGACCTGACGAGCAGTGGCCATACTTGTAGTTCATACTCATATTTGTCTGGCAGGCGACGTAGTTAAACTGACAGTAGTTGTCGTAGGTCTTGTTATCAGAGCCACAAACCGGAGTGTAGGAGTTGCCGCAGTCGTTTTTACACACACAAGATGTCTGATTATCCGCGTTTACAATACAGGTCTTCGGAGAGGGACAGACGACTCCATAGCAGTACGCATCTAAAATATACAGAGCTGCGCTTCAGATACCACGAATCATTAGTTGATCCAGAAACTGTGTGACACCATCTGTTCCACCCTTTCTGTTAATCAACCTCACTTGCGTTTTTCAGTTTTTTCTACCTTTCCGAGAATATAAATAACCATGACCATAAGTTTTATTGAACCCATGTAAAAGCATTTGCATCGGAAAACAAGCAATCATGCCTACAATGTAAAGAAGCAGATCTCCAACTGAATCTACATGTATAATAGGACTACAACCCTAGGGATCCTGGGTTCCGGTAGTAGACTACCTTCAAAACGAAATAAATTAAGTCAGAGTTGGTATTATCATTCTGTCCATCTGTCTATTTACCAATCAATCTGTCTAACAAGACTAACAGTGCATTCCGTATAATTATGTAGGCTAAAGCGATTTTCATATGAATCAACGTTCAGAGGTTTCTTTAAACACTGACCATTCTCTAAGTCTAAACAATCTGGCAATAAAGGCCGCGAGGTTGATTTTTAGGCAGATCAACGTCTGCCATGCTAATAAGTGTCATTACGACACTCAAGAGGACATAATTACAGCACAAGAGTGCCTGACATACTTACAGCACAAGAGTTGCAGGACATAATTACAGCACAAAGGTTGCATGGGAGGCTATATGCAGTTCTAGACGGATAAAACAGGAAAATGGATTGTAGAGTTCGCCGTCTTACCGTAGATGCATTGACCTTTCCGCACCATTGTGAGGTTAGTTACAGTGGTACATGCCTGCTTCTCCAGTTGACATAAGTTTTGGTAGGTGACTCCGTCGCTACCACAGACTTGATCATTTTCAGAGGGACAAGATTGACTACAGACGCAAACTGGTTGATTATTGTCTTGATTGACGTTGCATTGCCTGTTCGTTGGGCAACGATAACCAGAGCAAACAGATCCTGCAACAGTCGAGTAAATAAGTAGATGTTTATTCATCCATTGAGCGAATTTTTATAACTCGTTTTCAAGGGGACTACTCACAGGTCTCCCAACCTCAGCGAACATAAAAAAATGTCATAGGACGAGAAAGAAGGACTTTTAGAAAGAAAGCGCAGCATCAAGGAAAGCCTTTCCAGGTTGAGAAACATAGGCGGAAACCTGGGCGGAGATTTGGGGTGACGAACGAGTGGCCAAAGAAAAGACGTGAGATTTTTCGACGGACGAAAAATTTGTTATGACATTTCTTCAAGGAAATTTTTTTTCGCAGCCCCAAAAAGTTGATGAACTTTTTTTAGTCATCCAGCCAAAAAAGTCATGCAAAATTTCTATTTTTCACCGCCAAAAAAGTTAAGTTGATGACCTGTTTTTAGTCATCCGGCGAAAAAGTCATAAAAATTTTCTATTTTCACCGCCCAAAAAGTTGATGACCTTTTTTTTAGTCATCCGGCGCCAAAAAACCATGAAAAATTACTATTTTCACCGCCCAACAAATTTTACAATACTTTTTTTAGTCTCGACGATAAACTATGGATGGGGGGACCAATGCATGGGCCGTCCCCCAACACTTTTATTGGGGGGACCGTCCCCCTGTCCCTCCCTAGGTTTCCGCCAATGTTGAGAAATCGTTCCACCGAGAAAGCTCGACTGTGCATAGTGTATGTACGAGCAAAAGGGACTTTGAGCAGACCGTGTTCAACCGAACGAGGGTTACGGAAGTGGCAAACGCTAGGTGTAGATTAGATTTTTTTCTTTGGGCCTACCCCCTCATGATTTCAGGATTGCTATGGATGGGAAATCTATCTGTCAAGTTTCATCTTGTAAGTTTTTAGGTGAATATATTGACCAGCATTTGACATGATTGTAGGGACCACATTAACCATATATCTAGAAAAATTGCTAAACACATTTAGTATATTGTCTCGGGTAAGACATTGCTTATCCAGAACTTCTTTAATTGGTCTGTACTATGCCCTAATTTTCCCATACTTATCATATTGCAGTATTGGCAATTATTGCATGGGGCTCTAACTATCACTGTCGCTTGAATGCATTGCAAATCCTTCAGAAACGTGCTATCCGTGTGATATTTGGTCTGCTCTGGAGTTCAAGCACAAAACCTGCATTTCTTAATTAAGCACAAAATTCTACAGCTATGTGATATTACTAAATTGCAAATAGGACTGTTTATGTGTAGGTATCATCATCGTATGTTGCCTCCCAACTTTGATGAATTCTTTTCCCTCGGCTCTGATATCCATGACCATGACACTAGGTTATCTAATAGTGCCCGATGTGCCAGTGCAAGACTCAATCTTAAGCAATTCTGTTTTAAATGCACTCGCCCACCGGTATGGAATTCTCTTCCTGGGGATATAAGAACTGCTGCATCCATCAAACATTTTAAAAACAAACTAAATTACCTTTTTACTATGTGTAGGTTATAATGGGGATTTTAAAAAGTTTATGGGAATGCCTCCTCCCCGTCTGAGTGAGATATATGCATGGGCTTATGATGTTCTCAGGCTTTGCATTTACATTAATTAATAGCGTGTGGTCCTATGTTATTCTGCTATTTTTGTGTACCGCTTCATATTCAACTTAACCTTCATTCATTCATTCATTCATTTATTCTGAAAATTTATATAGCGCCTTTTCAAGATATCTACTCAGAGGCGCTCTCTGCGCTAACTAGCCAAAATGATATTAATAGTCACAACGAGCGAAAAATAACAACAAGTTGCAAAACAAAACACAGTTAGCTGAAAAAGTCACCGGTGGCGAGCCCTCGAAAACACGTAGAGTTAACCATCGGATTCCCGTCGACAGCTGGTAGATGGCGTGGTTGATCAGAGTCTCTGGTAGGTGGTAGATGACCCCCGTCCGGCTAATCGTCGAATCTCAAGCAAGGGTGCGTGTAGGAGAAGGCATTCGTCGCTTGTCGGTCGGTAGTTGGAAGCGCCGCCGTTGACAGCAGTCGAGGTCACTCCATGCGCTGACCCGCGTGAACCGTTCTCCGGCGAGATGTAAATACCGGCTTGCAACGGCGTACACGCACAGCGCATGGTACGACTCGGCTCTGCTGTCTGTGCATAATGTGCTGATGAACTAACGTGGCCAAGGCGACTTACGACAAAAACCTTCTAACCAGCGCAAAATCCTTGAGAAATCTAACGAAAAGTCCAGTACGCGAGTCTAGAAGCAGCAAACTCCAACCAGTCTGAAATAACTGTGCCAGTTCTGCATTATGATGAAATGATCCGTCGAAATGACAGAGAGGTCGGTAAACGACCACATGGCCGCTGACCTGCGCAGAAGTAAACCTTATTTATGCGTTATTGGTGTCTCCTTATCTTGATGAAATTTTTGATTCTCCACATTTACCTATGCAAGAATTAGGTTTGTAAATGAGCCAGCCGAGTTTATGCGGGTCTTTTAGACCTTTGTCGGCTGACTCATTGACCTGCACTAATATTAAGTTTATAACAATTCCTTGTTGAAGTTTTGTTGTTGTTAATTTTTGTTACTATTATGTGAATGTTTGATGTGACATTGCAAGTCAATAAATGAATGAAATGAAATGAAATGAAGAGCACACAAAGATGGACAGAATCAAGAAACATGAAGTAGCGCTAGTCTGTAGGGCAGAGATCATATATACTCGATTCGCTGCTTGATGGGGAGCCAGTGTAGATGCGCATATAGAAACAGAAATAATATGCTTATTAGACATTGATTTTTATGTGGAACTTGTATTCTAAATTTGAAAATCGTGTTTGACTACAAACTTTGTGATAATTGTGTATCTGATTGATAAAACGCATATAGTCACAGTTATCACGCATTCAAGACAAGTTTCTGTAAAATGCAGATTGATCGCTCATAATTTATCTGGATGGAGATTTGGCAAAAGGTTTCCCTATAATTTGGCTTGCCTGCATTCTCTAATGGCTTCTTAGAATAGTGGGTCAATGCTGGCTTCTGTTTCATTGATCCTTTGAATTTGGTTAAACGAGGAATTGACGATGCTCCAAAAATCAACTTACCTTCGAGGCAGTAGCCTTTATAAGCTAGTTGGATGTTAGTGTTTGAAGTGCATCTCTCCCTGTAGAGTTCACATTCACTGCCGTATGTTCGACCATCACTGCCACAGACTACGTCAATCGAGTAGGGACACGTTTCAACACAAATACAGACTGGTCTTCTACGTTCATCGATTGCACACTGAGTTCCATTTGGACACAAAAATCGATCGCACGCGGTCGCTAGAAAAAAAAGGAAAACAAAGTAGGCCTATCAAAGATGGAAATCACTTGTGGTTTTTTATGGACTTATTTTAAATGACGTCTATGATCTTTTTGCGTTATTTGAAAAATTCTGTGAGGGACAATTATACTGGAAGCTATGTCATTAATTTTGTTATAGACTACTTGATAAATGTTTTTTTGCAATAATAATATTTCTACGTATTAGAAAACTAAAATTAACTCTTTCTCGATTTTTTTATTAAACCTAAGGTAGATTGTGACGTAAATTAGGGCCTACTTGTTTGCAGACAATTTCAGACCTTAGAATTGCTTTGTAACTGAAAGAAATTTCTGATCAAATATCAGTAGCCTACTGTTATCGATCAACCATAAAACATAGATGTTAATCTTCCACCTGTCTTGCTATTTCTACAGTGCAGCCCCACAAATTCTACTTGTAAACTCAACATGGATATTATGATAGCAATAATTGCTAGCCTACATTGACTAACACACACGTATTCTATGTAAAACTCGTATAAATCAGCTCGCTAACAACCTGGTTTGCATTCGCCATTATAGTCGTCCGTTATATTCGTATTGGTCAAACATGACTGCCTTCGTAAGTTACAGTCATTGATGTATGTCTGGTTGTCGCTTCCGCAGACTGGGTAGCTGTAGGTGGGACAGTCCTGATTGCAGACGCAGATTGCACGGTTGCCAGCAACAGCACACACTTTGTTTGGCGGACAGGTAATTCCGTTGCATTTGGAACCTAACAGATGGAGGATAAGCAGCAGAACAGATGAGTTCAACTAACACCAAGAACAAAACGGGTAGAGTGAAAAATATTTATCTTCGTTGCAGTACCAGAGTCAATATCTAATATTTGTAAACACGCTAAAGTATGAATAATTATAGACAAACTGCGTCACTGAAATCATACGTGCTGCCACACATTTCATTCTCACTTCGGCAGATATCAGACTACGAAGAAGAAATTTCTTGCATATAGTTATAGCAGTAGTTACTTAAGAAAATGGCGGTTAAAGTCCCTATTCAAGTGGACCTCTTTGGGGTACAGGCATGTGCGCAGTCCGCTGCTTGCTGACTCACCAGTGATATGGGTATACGCAGAGCATTCAGTCCCATGCTTCAACAATTCGATGATGTAACTTGTTAACCCTCTCGCCCCTGAGCTCCCATAGCAAAAGTGAGATAACCCTAACGCCCCACGCGAAAACGCCCATAACCCTGAGCTCCCAGGCAAAAATCACACACTTCAGTATGCATGTAAGCTGAAATTGTGCTGTCTCTTATAGGAAATCGGATATATATTTATAAGTTTCTGATAGCTTCTTTCAATTCAACTAGCCCCCACCTTCAAAACATTCCACTTTCTTGTATAAAATCATTAGGCTTTTCGGCCTTCACACGAGCTTCAGCTACATGTAGGTTTGTACAAACAACAAACTTTGCCAAATAATTATCACATCTCCAAAACAATTACATAATTATAATCAAGTACATTTCTTTCTCGCCATAATCCTTTCTCTCACCTGTCCAAGGGTATACTGTTTTCTACCAAATTCCTTTTCTCTCAACAGTTGTTTTATTCGAACTAATAGGTGTCATGCGTTTCGGCATTTTCAACGGCTACGTACCATAGTCGTTTTTATTTATGCTACTCCACTGCAAGAAACTCATTTGAAATTCACCTTCAAGTGACGTAATAAGACTAAAAGTAGGTCACTTCACGTCTGAGCCAACGCTGGGATTGAAATAAACACACCTAATTACCATAGCCATACGAGATTGAAGCATAGGCGCAATGCCAAAATATCGGCCTTACGGTGATAAAATAAAGACGCTCAAGCCGGTATTTCGGCCTTACGGGGCGAGAGGGTTTTAACCCTCGGGATACCAGGGGGGGGTTGTAACCACCCCCCCTAGGTTTTTTCCAAATAAAACTTTTTGCGTTTGGAATAAAATTTTGACGTTTTAGGTAGCTGTAGAGGATTCATTTGCGCACATTTTGAGCTAAAATATGTGATGATATACCATACCATTCAAAAGTTATACCCGATATACCCGAGGCACCAGGGGGGTGGATACCACCCCCCCCCTTAGATTATCGGCTATATCTTATCCGTCCTTTGACATGAAGAGACATAAATTACACCATTCTGTAGACGGAATGTGGGGCTACATTTTGGTGGTCACGGAGTTGTCTTTTGACAACCGGAAGTGCTCAAAATAAATTAAAATATATAAAAAGGTGTTTTATTTTCATAAAATTTTCATGTTTTTTCTATTAAAAATTATTCATAATTAAATTTTCAAGAGAAATAAATTATGCCATTCTATAGAGGGCACTTAGGGCTATTTTTTGATACTAATTAATGTGATATGGATGACTGGAAGTGCTCAAAATGAATTTAAATGTGTGAAAATGTTGGGTTTTTTTACAACGCAAACCGATAAGTCTGCGTAAACGTTTTTCAGCAGCTAATACATGTTTTTTTCTTTTTATTGTAATTAAAACTATCTTATTACTAGTTTTTATAGTTGAATATTGGACTTTATTATATGTAAACTATTTTTAAATAAATAATGTTAAAAACACAGAATCTAATATTTTGCTTATGCGAAAGTATACATTTTGTGGAATCGACGGGTGCCTACGGTAAAAAATTCATAACTTCGGGGTGCTTTCATATATTTTAAACCTAAATATACCATTTTGTGCATAAATGAATGCTGAATTCATTGGTGTATTACAAGTTATGATATCTCAAACCAAACCCAAAATCCAGGGGGGTGGTAACCACCCTTCCCTTGGTAGTCAGTGTTACAAAAAAAGCTTGGTAGCCCGAGTGTTAACACCATGTTTTCGGTTTATGCAGAATTCTTATAGCATGACACTGTGTAAATTTAATTATCTTGCGGTCTTATCATGGATGCTAGTAGCCTACAACAATTATCGATGAATTCCTGATGTGCATAGATTCCAGGTGACTATAAATACACTGAGCAAAAGTGTTCATGAATTCATCTAACAACTTGAGCCAAACAATTCAACTGAACAAAAGAAACAAGAAATCAATTGACAGAGGAATAATTTCTCATCTTAAAGCTTTACACGTTACACTGTTTGTATGACATTGGGTAAAAAATTTGATAAGCATAGTAATTATGGGGAAAGTCGACTTTATAATTGCAAAAATAAATTCGGAGTCAATCTCTTGCAAAATTACAGATCCTCTGCAGGCTACTGTTTTGAAGGACGAACCCTTCTAATAAAATCCTAGCCAAATCGCTGAGTAGGCTACGTAACAGAAACCCTTGCCTTCATGTCGACACTCTTCGTTGTAGCTGACCGTCAGATTGCTGTTCGTTTTGCAAGCCTTCTGACTAAGAGCGCAGTAGTTGGAGTAGGTTTTGTTGTCGCTGCCACAGACTGGAGAGTAGGAAGCGTCGTTACAATTTCCATCACAGACACACGCAGCTTCGTTGTTTTCGTCCAGTCCACAGTATCTGCCAGACGGACACCCTACACCTTCGCATGGTGTACCTGCCCTCAACAGAAAACAAGCAGACAGCCTACAATAACAACTTGATATGCATGACTGCATTAGCGAATGACGTTATCATGGAAATTTTATAAAATATTTGTTACTGTGTTTTTAGATGCATGTAGGCTATGCAGTGTTTAATTTAGACCTCTGTTCGTGTGATTCATGTTTCTGGGAAGTGGGACAAACGCCCGATCGGGTCCGCCAGAAAAGTAACGCTGAGGCAGGCGGGGACGAACAGCGGTGACACCCTTGGCGAAATTTTTTCAGACCACCTTTTCTTTTTCTCTGATTACCTTTTTAAACTAAATAATTTGTTATTTTTAGTGATCGTTTTGTTCTTTATTGTCTTAACGACTAACACTCTATCAGTATTTTGAAGGACGCTCGTGAATAAGCTGGTGCCCCGCGCTTGGCTTTCAAGTAGCGCTTTAGAAATGTGGAGATTACGATTCTTCTTGTCCTTCTGGCTGGAATTAATCCCTCGCAGGGGAGGGGTCAGCCACTTGGATCCAGTTTCTCCACAGAACTCTGTTTGCCGCATCTTCTCTCCTGAGTTTGAGAAGTTCGAAGTCCTGTTTGATCGCATCCATCTTTTTCTGTCTTCCTCTGCTTTGTCGCCCCTCCACCCCTGCCCTCATCACTCTCTTGATGCTGTCATCTTCCAGTGCCCTCTCCGCGTGACCATACCATCTTAGTCCATTAAGAAAGTGAAGCAAGTGTTTCACAGGCCGGATGCCCTTCCTGACGCCCACCACTAATTTCGGGGGTGACCCTAGCTTTTCAAGTTACCACCCACCCGCAAGGCAGCGGGGGCAACAGACCTATTTGGAATGGCGGTCTGCACTCGCCATGTCGCAGGACCGTCATTATGCCCATGCAATTTTTTACAATGTGAGACAGGCGCCCCCATGTCTCACGCTGCGCCCTGTTAGCCCTGCCGCTGTTGGTCCGCGACTGCTTATTCATCAGGTTTTACCCTGCTTACGATCGTATTTCGCAGCTAACCTCTATCTAGAGGTCACTCCACTATCCGTCACCTGTGGACGCGTAGGGTAGCAGTCAGCTCTGCACCCCAGATTACGATTACGATTATAATTATGATTATGACGATGACGACCAAGAAAATACATGTATACTATAGGAGCGACCTACCCATTGGGTTAAATGTGGTGCTTGTCGAAGGAAGAGAGAATGTTGTTGTTGGTCCCTGACTGTTCGCTGAAACAGTTGCACAAAATATCTGGTTACGCAAAATTGAAGCAACTAAGGTGCCTTGCAAACGAAACATGACTCCTTTGGAAGATTAATTCGGTACAATAGGAAGCGCACTTCTGTAACATTGACATATCATACCCAGCATCACCTTTGCACGATCTTACTTGTAAGTTGTTATGTCATAACCCATCATCAGGCCCGCCGAGAGGGGGCAGGGGGCGCTCTGTCCAGGGGCCCGGCGACTTTTAGGGGCCCGGAGGGGCCAGGGCTACACTGGTTATAAAATTCTTCTTATGTTAATTACGTGTGGCAGGCCCAACCTATAATCACTTATGTGACAGCCTATAGAAAGCTTAGGAATTATGCCGTTTTGAAAAATAGCCTAATATTTACTATCACACAAATATATAGGACAGGCTACAACTGTTTAAGTTTCAACTTTCAAGAAACTGCATGTCCATTACCTTAAAACTAGGCCCAATCAGGTTTTTCCAAAGGACACGCTCACTTCTGTTTCAAAACACTCTTCTGCTAATTATTGTACGTTGTCTGATTTCAAAAGAAGACAAATCAGAGCCCGTAAATCACTCTTACACCGGTTGATTAATTAAACATTCATGATGATCATAGCCGAATGGATCATGGATGAGAATGAAATTTGTGGTGTTGCATCATAATTCCAGAAGATGACATTATAAATTAGACTTGCGAAAATCCTGAAATTATAGAAACTGTAAAATGCTTGGTTTTTATGTTGGTACTGCCTCCAGGGCCCTTGTCTACACAAACGATTGAGACCGTATTGCACTTTTGCTATTTCTATTTTTTTAAATTAAAAGTTGCTATAAAAAGTCTAATGACAGTTTAGGGCCCGTGACTTCCCTGCCCAGGGGCTCGGAATTTCTGTCGGCGGGCCTGCCCATCATTAATCGTCTTAATAATAATAATAATAATAAGACGATTTATATAGCGCCGTAGCTCAGCCGAAGCCGAAGGAAAAGGCGCTGTACACGGGATAACATGTTACTGTCAATTAAATATACGATTGTTTGAATAGGTAAGTTTTGAGACTGGATTTAAATGTCTCCAGAGATGGTGTCATCTTCACATGGTCAGGAAGACTGTTCCATGCAGTTGGTCCCGACACAGAGAACTTGGTCTTGGTGCCTTGCTTTAGAATTTCAACTTGGCCAGAGTCGTGCTTTCTCAGTTGTAGAGCCGTCTAGGACTGGAAGCACCTCTGAGTAGGTTTCTTGAAAAGGCGCTTTGTAAATTCACGAAATGAATGAATGAATGAATCTGTCTAAATTATTGTCTCCCGTCGGAGATGATAAAAAAAATTAGACCTACTTCAAATTTTGCAACGAAATGATAATTTTTTTGCTGCATAATTTCAAGCAGGTCTAATTTCAGACACCGTACAGTTAAAGCTTTAGTCAATGGAACATTGACTAACGTTTCGAATTCAAATTTCAATAATCAATGGAAGTGAAAAAATAGCCAGAAAGGAAAAAAACTCATAAATCAATATTTGTGAGACTGGTCTCCCAAAATAATTCGTCTTACCAAGCGTCTGCCTGCTTTGCCTGCACATGTCTTTCCCATAAGCTGTCCTTAAGAGGGATAGCCTAAAACGCATGCGACCTTTTCCAGAATCTACATGTACATGTACGTACCTGGCCAGACAGCAACGCTGGCAAGAACTGCAACATAGCAGACGATTGGCAGGACGTTCGCCTTCATGTTGACTGTTGGACGACGACCGTTCAGGAACCAGTCTTGTCCACTGACTAAATAATTGCTGTTTAAATAGAAGCTGGATTCATCATAAATAAGTCTGAAATGAATGAAGGAATGAAGTAGGTCAGAGAGGAGGTCGCTTATAAGTAAGACGAAGTCTGACTACTGTGCCAAGGCATATGATCAACTGGTTTTGGTCGTCGGTTTGATATCAGTTGACACGTGATGGTACGGGAATCTAGACCGCAGAAGCTTTGCGAACAAACAAGGACGCTGAATCTTGTTTAGGCCTACATGTAGACTATAGTATATGCTATACACGAACAGTCATGAAGAGTGAACAGCAATTCTAAGAACATCCGATCATTCTGTGGTTGACCGATTTTGGAAATCCCGTCGAACGGTGATTTCCAGCTAACGCGCTGTGTGAGTCGTCTGCTCCTTAGTCTAGAACTCTAGATGTTTGAGATCATGGACTGCTAGCCAATGGGGATGAAGTGTTAGCGACTTCATTTTCAAGGCCTCGGCATATGAGGGCGGTGGCCAATCCTCTCCCTCACCGTCTTATTATCCACTGACCGGGTGGTCTGTGTACTCATCAAAGCTGAGTCAGCTAGGGGGTGCTTGTGGAACAGAAATCTCGTTACAAATTTCTACCCCGGCGGAGAATTGAACTTCTGACCTCTCGCTAACCACTGTACTATCGAGCCTAGAGGTTCAACAGCAGGTAAAAGATATAAGGTCATGATGACTTGCAAAGTATCCTCATTTCAGCCACAGTCCTTTCACACCTGCGTTTAGTTACTAGGTTAGCATAAAAGCAAAATAGCAACTGTGGCAAACGTACATGTACTACTTTAGGGGCCCAACGAAGTTTTTGAGGCCATGGTACATGTACGTTCGACCGGTAAGATGACTAGAAAATAGTGTCTTAACTGTCTCTTCTATTCAGTGCAACGATTAGCCATAAATAATACAACTCCATGTGATACAATGTCCTTCTTCCAAAGCTCAGAAATGCAAATCTAACCAAACAGCAATGGCGCTACGTAAATTATTGCGAATTGTGAAGGATATGCTTTATATCCTTAGACAGCAAACCCAAGCCCTCCGTCTTACAGATCGAGCGCTCTAGTCAATTGATAACCACGCTACAGGAGACAGTGCGGGTGTCACGAAATAGAGTATCCCCTAATCATCGTATCCTCCAGAACTGATGAAGAGAAGTTGAAAAGTCACTTTCGCGTGTGTTAACTTTTTGGCAAAACAGGCCTAAGTAGTGCTATTTATAGATAGAAGCTTTTGTCGGACTGCATGACATTTTATATCTCTTTAGGTGTTTAATTAGTGTTTGCGTCTACTTTATGTTGCAATGTTTAGTTGTTATAATTGTTGTTGATATTATAGCAAGGTTTAACAATTCTATCCAATGCGCTACCGGGACCCCATATAAATATAGCACTTGAGTTCCGACGGATGAGGCATTAAGTATTTAAAGCTATATAATCAGTTAAAACTGATAGCCTTTGTTAGCATTTCCGGTTGATTTTAAGATGATTATGCCTGGAAATGGAAACCCCAACAATGTCTCCTCACAGTGCCCACATAACATGTGCACAAGATCTAAGTCTAGGCCTATATGTTAAAATCAGTAGTTTTCAGATTATTTTTAGATTTCTTCTGAGATCGATTTCCCATTTTTATTATTAGGCTATAATCAACAATCATTATGATGAAGAACTACTTATTGCATGACATTGTGTGAGGACCCTCTGTTCGGTTGAACAATGAACATGCCTTAATCGGCTTCTGCTTGCCGGATCGCTTCACTGGTTTGGCGCTGTCTCTCGGGTGTGACCCGTCTATTTGCAGGAGATCTTCTGCCCCGCCCTAAGCGTCTAACGCCGTGGTTCTCTCCGCTCTTTTAAGCATACAGGCTGAGCTTCTTCAAGAACGGATGTAACTTGCCATAACTCATGGACCACTCACATATTCGGGTGTGAAGAGACCTTGCACAAGCACCCAGCATCTCATTGACATTGGGTCCTACACTTAGGTCTAGCGACCTAATCCCGATGCTTGCACCTGATCCTGTTCCTAGCTGAGATCGATTTCCCATCGTCGCTCTTTGTAGTCGTTGTTCCTTCAACGCTTCCTGTCCTCTCTCAGTCTTTATCATTTCCTCTAATGTCAATCAATTTTTTTGAGCCAAGAAGCACACAAGATAATCTATTCCTTTATGTTACATAGCCAGTGTGTTCTCGGTCTTCCTCTTTTCGCTCTCTTCTATGAATACTGGACACAACCGAGGACAGGCCACAGAATTTGGTAATGTGTTTCCATCCTTGGAGGATGTTTATTAGCCAGTTAGAGATAATATTGTCTGACAGATCTAGTCATGAGAGGTTAACGGGGATAGTAGAATAACGGACGGTATCGAATGCTTTAGAGATTGGTGCAAAATGACACAAAGGCGAGGTAAGAGAATGACATGAGTCACCGATTCAAAAGCAACAATATTATAAGTGACAGCGGACAAACTAAGAAGGTCTACGTAGAATGGTTCCTGGTGGAACCAGATTGCAATGGATTGTCAAAAACCAATTACAATAATTTTAGCAAGCAGTACTTTCTGTTGCTATAAGAGGAAACGGCGAGGAATTCCATTAGCATCGGTTACTTTGCAATATAAGTTTAATATTATAGGCCTACTGTATATATTTTCCAGATACCAAAGCGTCGCTCTGTGTAGTCGTTGTTCTGCTTGACTTGATAGGCTATCATCTGATAATATTATCATCCTGAACGATTGACGTCGATTAAGATCATATTCAATTCCATAATATTGTTTTATTAATATATTAATTGCAAGATGTGTTCATAAAGGTTAGTAAATCGATTCCCACAGGGCCACAGTTCATTAACATAGGCCTACTACAAACCTTTGTAAATACTAGCCTACATGTATTATAAAGCAAGCGTTATTCAGAGTAAGAGATATTAGGCTAAAAAAACTTAGAATGTTCAACGTTATAAAAACACATTTCGTAATAGACATAAAATTATATGAATACGTCAACGAAAGGAAACCCATTTTGTTGCAGTTCTCATCTCGAGATTATAGAACAATGAGAAGAAAATCATTTCATGTAGAGCCTAGCCTAAGAGGTAAGAGTGACAATAATGAAATGAACGAAATGAAGAGGAGAGACTTTATGAAGATGACTCTGAAACATTTTTGTATTATCGACGATTCAAAGATTTATGGTATCATGTTGATCTAATAAATTCGCTAAAATAAATGCTGAAGTAAAATCAAGTACAAGTCTATAAAACGTGAAACAGCAGAAGTTAGTTTGCCAGAAGATAGTTCCGAGATTAACGAAGAAAAAGTCAACGTCCGATTCCAATGACAGATTGAAGCTACTCTCAGCTGCCACTCGACCTGCATCGAATGTCACCTGAATCAAACGGAAAATTATTCTCTATAAATTTTACGAGTCCTGACTTTTGAATCCGTCTAATAATTATTATACTTGTTCACCAGAGTGCTGTTTTGCAGCTGGTTATATTACAGAATATACTTACTTACTTACTTATGAAGACACGTGAGACGCAGCCTGCGATCTAACGTAGCCAATGTCATTTAAGTCCGATATGGCGGCGAAATTTCGAAAGCGGTCATTTCCATATCGAACCTTAAGACTTAGGCTAAGTCGCCCATTAATCGATATTTAGACGACATTTTGAGCTAAAATAGAGTTGCATCGACTTAGCCATTCGCCTGATGACGTTAACTTGTCTATTTTTTATGTCTCTAGAGCGTTAGAGTAGGTTGATTGTTTATTTTAAGATAATAATAATAATTTACAATATTAATGACAATAATAGTAATAACAGCAGTAGGCCCTAATAATAATAATAATAATAATAGTAATAATAATAGTGGCAACAACATCTTATTGCATCTTATTGGATGTCGAAACAAGAAGACAAACAGAGAGGCGACCTTCAGAATTATTAAAATAAAAAATAGATAAAACGGGAATAGCCTACAATGGAGTCAAATTAAATACCATTCATTGTATCGGAGTTGTTCCGCTTGTTGTGCAGGATGGACCAACGCATGGTCTCTTCGTTGTCGTCGAACTTGCATCTGAATCAACAAAATCCACAACAGATCACTCAACATGTAAAAATTACTAAACTCTTTAGTAATACGCTAACCTCACACTGATCCAAGACCACGTTCGATTTTTTTCTGTGTCACTCGTGGAATTAATTTAGCCTATAAAGCTTTAGAGACGATACAATATGCATATAACATAATATCTTTAGCGACAACGCATGCAATGAGTCTTTTTATAATGGCTCAAAGAATTGACTTGATGGGAAGATGAAAATGTTTTAAGCAAGAAAAACTAGGTTTTAGTCTTCCACACCAGCAGCTAGAGTAGGCCTAACAATAATTCATGTAGTTCACGTATTAGATGGGAGGCGGAGACTTTTGCCTCAGCCATTCAAGGCATAAAGCTTTCAAGGCTCCATAATTATGGTCATCCATCGATGAAAAACAAGTCAACGATGAGACTAACTCTAGGGATCAGCGTCGGTTTTCTCTTCAAGCACTCTACTTAAAGGCTCTCCCGAATGCAGAGCGGACACTGCATCGGAGTTTCACGCCGAAGCGCTGAGCAATTGCGAGTTAAGGACTTGCCCAAGATCCCCGCGCCGCGACTTGAGGTGGATTGGAACCTGAAACGCTACGGCTTCAAGGCAAAGAACAAAGCCACTACACCGCCGTTCCCCTGACGTATTTGCACCTCTCCAAGAAAACTACTAGGCTATACCAGAATCTAGACTAGACATTGACAAGAAAAGCAGTATTACGGTACTATTCCCCTTATTCTTGTTAATACATAAACGGAAGTGGAATTACCGCTTGCGCATGAACCAGAGTAGTCCTTTTGGATGTTTTTGTTCTTCGTGCATGCTTCTCTCTGCAGATGGCAACTGCTGGCGTACGTCTTTCCATCAGTGCCACAGACCGGGACTGCAAAGTCTGGATAACACACCGTGTTGCAGACACACGTCGGTTGATTCTTCTCATTCAGGGCACACACTCGATCATCTGGACAAGAGATGTCGCTACAAGTCAAACCTAAAAAGGAAAGCATTCCGTTCAATCACCAGATGACCATATCGACCATTGAGATGTACGATACATGTGATTGGTCGGATCGATTTTAGACAGTATGTGATTGGTCGGATCGATTAGACAACGATTTCAATGTATAGACGTGATACTCCCTCTAGCGTTATATTTATTATATAATACATCTCTATGATATCGACAGAGTTCAAGGCCGTATACAGGGGGGTGTTTTGGGTGTTTGAACACCCCCCGAAATGGAAAACGCAGAAAAAAATCTTTTGCATTTTCTAGTTTGTGATGCAAAAACCATGAAAAAAGCCATGAAAACACTCCCCGAAATTAAATAATAGATTAAATTTCGTTCTGGAAAGTTAAAATTGACGACTAAAAAAGGGGTCATAAGAAATTTTTGCGGTGAAAATGGAAATTTTTCCCAAGATTTCGATCGGATGACTAAAAAAGTCATCAGAAATTGAAATTTTGGCGGCGAAAATGGAAATTTTTCCAATATGACTAAAAAATTTCTGGCGCAGCCACTGAAAACACCCCCCAAAATAAAATCCTGGCTACGGCCTTGACAGAGTTAATATTGTTATGACAGTTTCATTAAAATGTCAAAAGGAAAAAAGGTTCCATTATTAAATCAATTGCTCATGACCTAATAATTGTTAAGGAATAGGTCAGATTGTGATATGAAAGATTGCTGTGAACTATCAGTCTGCCCAACGTTGCTCGCGACACCTTATCTTTCTCGACCATCTATTATAGGTCTACTACTGTGAGTCTATCCGATCGCATGGTCAGTTGATGTACAGTCTTACTAATTATAGCATTATGCCTGCATACCTTTATCGCATCCTACTTTGTATATCATCGTGACATTCCTATTTGAAAGACAAGCAGCTTTCCGCATCTCACATTCGTTGTTGTAAGTGCGACCATCGCTTCCGCAAACCCAATCTTGAACGTTAGGGCACTGATCAATGCAGACACATGTTGGTTGTTTACGATCATCGATGGCACATCTTTTGTCTGGTGGGCAGGATATTTTGTCGCAAACGGAAGCTAAAATAGAAAGCGTGTCTGAAAAAATTGGGTGTAGTTAGGAGAAATAGCTACGAACGTTGCTCGTAAAATGCATCCAACGAACTGAGATATCATAATTATTTCGTTCGGCTGGTTCCAAACCGTCATGTATTAATTTATATGAAATTTTAAGGCCTAGATTCTAGTCCGTCATAATAATGTCGTCGCCATTTACTTTGTCTACGTGTTACAAGTGTTTTATCTTTCTCGGCCATGGATAGGCCCACTGAATACGCTGGCGAACTGCGCTTGGCTTTCGAGTGGAGCTATAAAAATTTGGAGATTTCAAATACAACAACAAGTTGTGGTCGTAGATCCAATACATGGCACGCAGACCATCGCATTACTACTCACCTTCTACGCATGCGCCATAGTAGAGCCAACGGATGCTGGGGCTGCTGAGACAAGCTTTCTTCTGAAGCTGACAGATGTTACTGTACGTTTTGTTGTCACTGCCACAGACGGGAGATCCGACGATGTTAGAGCACTGGTCGATACAGACACAACTCGGTTTACCATTCGTATCAACCTTGCAATATTTGTCAGATGAACAAACGAAACCGTTGCACGCGCTGTCTGTGGATAAGAAACGCAGAGATAAGTATTCAACTGCTGAAGGCCTGTACACAATGCTTTACATTGAAAAGGACTAGTTGAAAAAGCATCGTATGCTATGCAGAATGGGAATTGCAAGAAATGAAGCTAAAGATTATTACCAAAGTTTGCCAACAGTTGTCAAAATCTGAGATAGGCTTACTGGTTTATAATAATATGAGTGAGAATATTTTACGTGGCATACTTTGTTTCTGATCTTTTCATTTTCAACGTAGAGCATTGTGTGATTGCGAAACCTTAGATACATGTAGTTCGTTCCCGGTGTTCCCGCAATGCGTTTGCAGATGGTTCAATGAAGTAAGCTTACAGATCGTACGTACTTGCTTATTAAAACATTTTTATAACAATAGATCAGAAGATAAGCTCAAAAGAAAAAAGTATCTCAAAATCGTATAAGCTTCTATTCACGAAAAAGATACAAAGAAAGCTATGATGAGCAATAATTCACCTTTTCTGCACGGTTCATTTCCCTGCATTGCGATGGTTTTGTTGGTCATACAAGATGCAGATCTAAGGAAACATTCGTTGGTGTAAGTCTTGTTATCAGTTCCACAGACCTCTGTTAATCCGACTCCGCAGGTTTGCGAACAGACGCACATTGGTTGATTGCGTTCATCCAATGCGCAAACGCGGCCGTAGGGGCAATAGGTTTTGCTGCATCCTGGACCTTCAAGAAAAACGACAACACCCCATCGGATTTAATATATTAGAACCTTGTATGGAGTAGGCCTTTTAGGATCATAGAGTGACTTAACTGCATTTCATTTGTGTCTTACCCTATAATAAGTATGCACAGTGTATATTATATACTTAGTTACCATCCTCGCATCTTCGGATGAAATTAGTCCAAATGGAATTGTTGTTAAGGCAAGAGTCCTTCTGGAGTTCACATGAGTTGTTGTAGGTCTTGTTGTTGGTGCCGCAGATTGGTCTGTACGTCTTAGGACAGTATGTGTCACATACGCACTTTGGTTTTGGCTGATGCAGAGAGTCACAGTGCTGTCCATATGGACAATAGATTCCTTGACAGCCAGATCCTAAAATAACAGCAAGTTAACTCCGAGTCAACATGAGACTAGAAATCATTTTAATAACCATGCTCAAGGTCTTTTCTGGTCAGCTAACCAAAATTAGTCAGTACAAATATTCAGACACATGTAGCCTATGATAGCCTCCGAATGGGCATTCGCACATGCATAGTTATAAGTCTACGTTGCTACGAAAGTCAGTACAAATATTCAGACACATGTTTACGAATAGGCATTCGCACTTGCATAATAATATTATAAGTCTAAGTTGCTACGAAATTTTCCACAAACAGATGCTTTCATGAAAATATAAGTTACACTTGCACGAAACTAATAGATTCATTGTGAGCATCTACTGAAAACCGATTTATTTCATTATTTATCATCATCAACTTAATCAGTTCAGCAGAACAGCAACGTTGAAAGCCAACTGAATTTGCAGCATGCTAATTATTACGATCCCAGATGCGCGCACACACGCTGATTGAGTCTGACCTGCAGGGCAGACACCATAGTAATAGTTCGTGCTGCTGAGGTTTCTCTGGCAGGCGTCGTAGATAAACCAACAGTGGTTGTCGTATGTCTTGTTATCAGAGCCACAAACGGGATAATATTCTTTGCCGCAATTGTTGTTGCACACACAAGATGTCTGATTCTTCGCGTTAACCACACAGGTCTTCAGAATTGGACACGCGACTCCGTTACAGAATGCATCTACAAACATAGAACACTGCTTTGTTCGCTGTTACGTATCATTAGCCCCCCCCCCAATAAAAACCCCACCCGACTGGCACCTAACCGTGGTGGTGGGGCGGGTGAATAGTCAAGTAAGTGAACTTGAGGCTGAGATATTAAAGTATCCTTTTTTAGGTTGGCCATTTTGAAAAATGGCCGCCATTGAAGCCCTAGGGAACATTTGCAATGGCTCTGTTTGAATTCCTGCCTATGTATGTGTTCAGGCACCAGATGACTATTCCAAGATAGTGTATTGGAAAGCTGAAATTATTGAAAATCCGTATTTTGGTCGGCCATGCTGGAAAATGGCCCCATTGAAGCTCTATGGAACATTTGTAATGGCTCTTTTGGATTCCTCGCCCCTAACTGTGTATGTTTAGACACAAAGATGACAATTCTACGGGCACTGAAAGCTGAGATAATTTAAAATCTGTAAACCGGTCGGCCATTTTGAAAAATGGCTGTCATTGGGGCCATGGGGTCAAATCTGCGATGGCCCCATAGCCAAATCTTTTTCTTATGACATTTTCGTAGTATGTTACCAAAATGTCATGCTTGTATCACAAAGTGAGCAATTTTTCACCAGGCAGCTCTACTAGTAGAAATAGGACAATAAATGAAAATGAATTTAAGAATTTATGGTCTTACCGTAGCTGCATTGACCTTTCCGCACCACTGTGAGGTTGGTACCCGTAGTGCACGCCTGCATCTCCAGATAACATAAGTTGTGGTAGGTGACTCCGTCGCTACCACATAGCGGGTCATAGTCATTGGGACAGGACTGGTTACAGACGCAAACTGGTTTATTGTCTTGGTTGACGTTGCATTGCCTGTTCTTTGGGCAACGATAACCAGAGCAAACGGACCCTGCAATAGTGGAGTACATTTATACAAGCATTGAACAGACTGTATGCCTATATATGACTTCGTGTAAGGCGTCGGTTTAATATAATTATGGCGCTAATGCTCTAAACTTATAAAATGGTTGTCTGACACTGACGATATCACTTCCTGAATGAATATAAACAGTGTGGCTATATCACTTAAAAAAGGAGCATGTATCTTGTAAAAATCGCTTTTTCTTTCTCCTGAAAAGGTTTTGTTTTTGCACGTACGAGGTTGTGAAGTTGACCATCGAAATAGTTGTCTGACTACATCATTTTGTCACATGACATTGTATTTGCATGTTAATACACAATTGAATTCGGCATTATGCAGTCAGGACGATATTATAGGCCTACAATATACAAACTGCTGGTTCATCTCTTATGTCGGGATGGAAACAATTTCAATGCAGAAACTTAACAAGAAATTGTATCTATTGTAAAAATATATTTAACTACGTCTTACACCACTATTATTTTGTAGTATTGAACAAGTGCAGCAATTTTGTTTAGACGACATAATTATTAACATGCTACAATAATTGCAAAGTAAAAAAAGATCGTTTGCCCCTCCCACTCTCCAGAAACACTGGTTAGCCTCTATTTCATAAATCATCTTGTATGCAATCATTTGTATTCGGTTCATCGAGAATAATGATGACATTGCTTTGGATATTCCAAAAGCCGGCTTACCGTTGAGGCAATGACCTTTATAAGCTATTCCGATGCTAGTGGCCGAGGTACATGCGCTCCTGAAGACCTCGCATTCATTGCCGTATGTTCGACCATCTGTTCCACAGACCATATCAACTGCGTATGGACACTTATCAGCGCACACACAAACAGGCTTTTTGCGCTCATCTATGGCGCACTTCATTCCAGTCGGACACGAGAATCCATCGCACGCAGTCGCTATAAGAAAAGGGAAAAAATTGCAAGGTTTTAGATCACGTAGAATTCATGACGGATAAATTCAATTAAAAATTACGTCTATGCTCTTTTTGAATGAATTGGAATTTTTTTGAGCACTGAGGTGCTAATGTTGGAAGTCACGCCATTAGTTTTACTTAATATAAAACATTTTTGCCACTCTGAAGCAACAGCACCCGTTTCACTGTTTCATTCGAAATATTACTTTTGCTTTCTCTAGGCTGCATAAATACAGGGATTCAAGAATTATTTCGGTCGCTCGTCAACACAGTTGCTATTATTAGAAATTATACCTAATAACAAATTATTATTGTAGACCTAAATAAGACATGCTACAATTGCAAAGTAAAAATAAAAATGTTGTTACCTTGTTTGCATTGGGCATAGTATGCGGCCGTGACGTTCTTATTGGTCAAGCATGATTGCCTTCGTAAGTAACAGTCATTGATGTATGTCTGGTTGTCAGTGCCACAGACTGGATTGTTGTAAGTGGAACATTCCAGAATGCAGACGCAGATAGCACGATTACCAGCGACAGCACAGACTTTGTTCAGCGGACAGTTAATTCCAATGCATATGGAATCTGCAGACGATATCATAAGCAGCACAACAGATAACTGACAGCAAAAACAAAATCGTGTACCGGTATGGTAAAAATGCTTCCTCGTCGTTATAGTACATGTATAAAATAGATAAATCCTACAATATAATTATAGCCTACGGTGAGTCGTCAAAACTTGTTTGTACATCACCTTGTCACCTTGTGCCGTCAGTTCGTTGAACTCTAGCGATCGTCATAGCCAGCCTTCTCCATTGCTTTCTTTCTGATGTCGCTTCTCTTAGTTGTTCCAGATTCAGTCCTGTTGTTTCTTGAACATCGTCCAACCACCTTTTCCTTGGTCGCCCTTGTTTTACATAATATACTTTAACTTCGTCATATAGGCTATCAGATGTGAAATAAGCTTTAGTAAGCTTAATACAATCATGTAGAATAGGCATGTATGGAAATGTAACTTGCTTTTAAAGTATTATCTTCTGCAGACTAAAATTAGGCAGTGGGCCACACACCCACATAATAGAATCTTGTCTACAACGCTAAGTATCAGCAATACTTGCCTTCGTATGTACACTCGCCGTAGTAGTTGGCCGTCAGATTGCTGTTTGCCATGCATGCCTTACGAGTGAGCTCGCAGTAGTTGGAGTATGTTTTATTGTCACTACCACAGACTGGAGAGAAGGAAACGGAATAACACTTTCCATCACAGACGCACGAAGGTTTGTAGTTGTCGTCCAGTGCGCAGTGTCTACCCCGCGTACACCTTACACCTTCGCATAGTGTACCTACACTCAAAAGAAAAACGTGGCTGAAACAACTACCACTCTTACTTGGTAGGCTAATGTGCGCATAATTATGTGCGAACGAAAGACATATTATACATAAAATAATTTGTGTACTATGTGTATAATTATGTGCATACACAAGGCTACATATTCATGCATGTTACTTAGTATGCATGTAGCGACTGGTATAACCAGCCGCCACGTATTTTTGGTTTCTATTATATATTATATCATTATTTTCTTGAATTCTGCATGGTAGTTTCGGGGTCCAATAATTATATATATATTATAATATTACTATTTGTGAGTTGCATTTGGTGACCTACATAATATTGGTGACCTAGATTTTAATGTTAATTTCGATTTTGACGCGAATTGGAGCGTTCACTTACGTAGGCAGGTCGCTGCAGCAGCCGGGGCAAGTTTTATCGATCGATATTCGTGTAACTTTCTCACGGTATCGGCCTTTGGCGGCTCGTATGGAGCGACGGCCAAAGGAGGAGGGGAAGCCGATTGAGTCGTCGACCGTGCAGTCGCGCATACACGCAGCGAGGCAGAGGCAGTAGTCGCTGATACATTGAAACAGATAGAGAAGGACAAACGCGAAGGCGTGGAGCAACAGCCAAAGGAGGAGGTGAGGCCGACTGAATATCACTGACCGATGCAATCGCGCGTACAGGCAGAGATACCGACGCAAACGTCGCTGATACATAGAAACAGACAAAGAAGGACATATGTCTGCGTGTGGTCTGTGTACGTCGATATTTGCAATCGCTGTCGCACGGTTTGACTGCGCATTGGTAGTTTTCCATCAAGGCCTTCGCGTGTTGCACCGCTCAGTGTCGACGTGACCTGATACAGGGAGGCAAAACAAGGCACGTGAGGCGGTCTTCTAGTGCGCATGCGCAAGCGTCATCTCTAGAAAGGTTATATAAGAGGGACGCGGACCCCGCAGGCAGAGTTGCGGCAGATTTCAGGAAGGATAGACGTAGAGCTCTGGAGAGCAAGTTACAAAATCAGAGTTTGATTATTTTAGAAAGGTGATAGTTTATTTAAGTCACGTGGATTCGTCGTCTGAGTTATTGCGTTGTCACGTACGTTATTCACGGATTCTGTAGAGGAATTCTAAAACCGGCAAGGAGCCGATTGCATTGCGGTTTTGTGTTATGAGCGAATCGTCAGCGACGTGGTTCTGTTTCGCATCTTCGTAAAGGAGTTAAGTCTTTCGTTCTGGTTTTTCGATCTTTCTCTCGTTTGGATCGAAACCGCTCGGGTTTTCCGGAAGTTCTTCTGTCGTCGATATCTCCTGCGCAATTAGCCTACGGGCGTCAATCTGTTATTAATATATCTTTTCGTGGATTCCCTGTTCTCGACGTGCCAGCGGTTTTAGCGTCCTGTCAGCGTCGATTGTTGCGGATTCCTCTGAGTCGCTTATCGTCGACGCACGTCCTGGTTTCGACGCTCCATCTGCGCCTTTTTTTCGCATATCGTCGTCCTTGTCCTGTGTTTCTAGTAGTAGGTACAATTTCACTTGGGTTTTCAATACGAAATTAACTTTTGGTCTTTTGGGCTAATAAATTAAGATTGGCACTTGAGCATAAATTGAGGATTCATTTTGTCTGCTCCGATTGAGGTCTGTTGGAATTGTGTTGCATATTATTATCAGTTGCTTTAAATTGTAAGCTGTTAAATTAACATTGTGAATAATTATTAAATGTTTCTGATAATAATAAGATCCATTGATTAAACTTTCGGATTTACTTCTTGCTAGCGTTAGAATTCGACATAACCAAAACTTGTGTAGCGCCATGGATAGAAGCGGAGCATCCACTCCCTCGCAGCCATCTAGACCACCATCTGCGTTGGAAATAGGCATTTTACTAGAGGCCATACAAACGAATTCTAAGTCCTCCCAGGAAGCCCTGACTTCTATGCAGACTAATGTGCAGGCAACCATACAGAATAATGCTAGAGACACCCAGGAGGCTATCTCCGTCGTACAAGAGAATGTCAGGGAAGCGCTGACAGAAGTTGTCGCAAGAATTGAACGTTTAGAGATGTCGCCTATTCCGGCAATAAAATCTGTTGTGGGTTCGAAATCAGGAGCAAGGTCTCCTATTTACCCGGTCGCGGACATGGCTTACCACTCGACTATCGGCCTGGAAGGAGGCTTCGGCGCGAGGCCGAAGGACTTACCTCCTCCGAAGAACCCTGGTAACCTGCGCCGGAGCGAAAGGCTGCTAAGCAAAGCACCTATTTCTTACAGGGAGCCAAGTATTAAGGAGGCTTGGCCGCCTCCGACTAGAAGGGATTTGAACCCGAGCGCTCCCGCTTCTCTTCCTCCCTCCATCTCTTTGGACTACGGCCCACAACAGTACGCGGCCCTCGCACACGTTGGATCGGGAGTGGCGACCCCGGGAGTGTACGCGGGGGCGGGCGTTACATGCATAGGCTAATTGTGTATAACGCATTTATAAGTGAAGATAGATTTCTTTGAATTATTGTTATTATTTTTTAGTTATGCAACGAGGTACGTTTGATCCCTAACACATTGGTGTTGTGGTTGTTATTATTAAAACGTCTGCTAAAAACTAAACTAAACACAGATGCACGTGACTGACGAGTGAAAGCTGGTCAGATGCAACAGTATATTCCTTCATTAAAAGAACATTTCTTTGACATTGTTTCACCTGACGCAAGAAAATATTAATTAGTGAAATAATAACGGAACTAGTAGTGTGGATAATTCGTTATTACTGATGACGATGACAGAAATGAGAGACGTACCTTTTGGGCTGAATGTGGTGATTGGTGGAAAGGTGAAAATCGTTGTTCGCGGACTGGACTCAGCAGCTGATGTTGCTAAAAATGAAACAGTTGCACAAAATGTCTTTTTACGAGAAACAAATTAAAGCAGCTATGTTCCAGTGCTTAACTAATTGTCACACGAGGTGACGCATCGTAGTTTGAATTTATAGAAGACTAGCTGTAGAACCAGGCATTGACCGGGAAAATTTAGTTTCTTCGCCACTACACCTCTGGGGTACCCGGCGTTGACCGCCAAATTTTGGGTTTCGCCCCTCCCCCCCACCCAGTTCCTCCAAAACCTGACTCGCCTCTACGGCGCGGGGGCTGTGCGCTGATTGTGGCATGGTGGCTCTGATCGCGCTCTATCTCTAGCTGTAAGGTTTGAGGTGTAGCCTAAAGCTGTAAAACTGCGCGAATAATATGAAAATAGCGAAATTTCGGCTTTCCGTACCCACGCAGGCACCCGTGGTGAGATAGATTCGCCAAACCCTCCACTGGGTTGTTCTGGTGGTCAATTATATAGCTGTGAAACTGTAGGCGTATAATTTACGAACGTACACACGCACAAACACACATATACACATCCACATTATCCTTTCCTCTCTGTGGTTTCTTCACTGAGACTGCCTATTAAAAACATTGGGTTAATGCTGTGAGAGGCGAGAATAACGTGAAGACACGACGTCATGCGAACTGTCGTCGATTAATCGGGATGCGATAGATTATGTGCAACGGACCACGGTGACCTGACTTGGAAAATTTGTATAAATCATAGGTACTACGGTAGCCTACTAACTACGCATCGAATCAAATTGTTCATAACTCTGTTTTTGAAAGTGAATCGAGAGCTGAAAATAGTCGCGCTGACCTACAGAAATGCATAAGAGTGTGTCAAAAAATAATTTAAACAACCAAAACTCTATGCTTCAGAGCCTTTCTTGGGACAGAATTCATACACACACACACGCACACAGACGGAAAAAGATTCATTAGGTAGATCAGGAGTTACAATTAATTACCTTAGCCTACTAAGCATTGCTTTTGCACCACCTTGCTTGTCTCGCCGTGACTGGTCAGACTAATTTGTCTAGGCTTCCCCTATACTGCCGTGCTAAGCAAAAAGACAGTAACTCAAGTTTTTCCGTTTTTGAGTTAGCACTTGTTTTCACATCCTGACAACATGTTCTATCATATCTGGAAGCAAGGAAACGGTATCGGTCCGGGAACATGAAAAAAACGGAAACCAAATTAACAGTATCTCAAAATTGGGTCGTCGTGCTAAGCAAAAAAGCAGTAACTTGAGTTACTGTCTTCTTGCTTAGTATTCCATGTATATTCAAGGCCGACCGATTTACAGATATTTCAATATATCGGCTTTCAAATCACCTAGAATCGTCATCTTGGTGTCAAAACATACACATTAAAGGTCAAGGATTCCAATGGGGGCATTACAAAGTTCCCCATGACCTCAATGACGGCCATTTTGGAAAATGGCCGCCATTGACGACCCAAAAAGAGGGATTTTTCAATATCTCGGCTTTTAGTTCACTTGGAATCGTCATTTTGGTGTCAAAACATACACATTTTGGGTCAAGGATCACAATAGGGCCATCAAAAAGTTCTTTATGACCTCAATGGCGGCCATTTTCCAAAATGGCCGACCCAACTAGAAGGATTTGTCAATATCACGGCTTTCAATTAAGCTAGAATCGTCATCTTGGTGTCAAAACATACACATCTCAGGTCAAGGATCCCAATAAGGCCATCACAAAGTTCCCCATGGCCTCAATGACGGCCATTTTCCAAAATGGCGGACCCAAAAAGAGGGATTTGTTAATATCTCGGCTTTCAGTTCACTTGGAATTGTCATCTTGGTGTAAAAACATGCACATTTCAGTCAGGGATCTCAATAGCGCCATCACATAGTTTCCAGTGACCTCAATGACCACCATTTTCCAAAATGGCCGACCCAAAAGAAAGATTTGCAAAGTTCACATTTTGGACGGCCATTTTGAAAAATGACCGCTATTTAGGCCAGATGAAGTTTTAGGAAGTCCCATTGGAATCCTTGTCCCCAAATATGTATATTTAGGCACCAATATGACGATTCTAAGTAGATTTAATGCTGAGATATTAAAAAATCACGATTTTGGTCGGCCATATTGAAAAATGGCCGCCGTTGAAGTCAGAGTTGGTTTTAGATGGCACTATTGGAATCATCGTCCCTAAATATGTATGATTAGACACTAAGATGACACTTCTAAGTTAAATAGAAGCCGAGATATTTAAAAATATGTATATCTGTCGGCCATTTTGGAAAATGGCTGCCATTGGGGCCAGTGGGCAAATCTGCAATGACCCTATAGCCAAATATTTTTCTTAGGACATGTTCGTGGTATATGCCAAATTTCATTCTTGTATCGCAAAGAGAACAATTATTTTTCACCAGCCCTCTCTACCATACGATGAGTTACTGCTTTCTTGCTTAGCATCAAACCGATGTTCAATTCTTCGATACTAAGCCAAAAAGCAGTATCTCAATTTTATACAATTTTTACACAAATTTAACGAAAAACGAGTTTAGTTCCAAAATTCAGTAGTTTATATATAACTGTTTGCAAAAATTCAGAAAGATTCTAGCTTTATTTTCGGTTGAATTAAACCGATTTCTTCTTTATCGTTTTACGCAAAATCGTCTTTTTTGAGTTACTGTCTTTTTGCTTAGCACGGCAGTATAAGCTGAATACCACGCTAATGGTAGATCTATTATCCAGAATCAACGTACCTGGCCACGGAACAAAGCTGGCAAGAACTGCGACGTAGCAAACGATTTGCAATACGATCCGTTCCATGTCGTTGGCTGTCAAACGACCTTCAGGAACCAATTGCTTCCAACGACTAAGGCAGGAGTGCAGGCGCTTATATGCAAGAAAGACCAAACATGGCGGTTGCAGTGGCGTGTCAACCTGTATTTGTCATCGGCATATGAAATCAACTACAGGTACGTGATGGCACGACATCTAGACCTTAGAGTAGTTGTTGACAACAAGAAAAAGATTGTTTAGACAAGACTATGTTTATGCAGAAGCGGCCACGAAGACAGAATAGGAATTCTAAGAAATTCTGAGGCTGACTTATTTTGGAACGACCGACTAATTTACATCAGCAGCTGCTGTCGTGTGATACAAAGCCTACATGTTTGACAACAGGTAGAATAGATCAGCCCATTATCATCACTGCAGCGAATATTTACCTCAGCCATATTCGTATCACACCTCAGTGTAGGTACTAAGTTACTACAGACTAGTACAGAGGCCATACAGTCAGTGGCGGCGCCAGAGGGAAGGCCAGGGAGTAAGACCCCATAGGCTAAACAGCACTCGTTCCCCCCCAACAAAAAAGACGCGGAAAATGTTTATAACCGTAGTACACACAGCAAAACCGGGAAAATAAAATCTCAAAAAGTTGACGACTAAAAAAGGTCAACAGTTTATTTTCAGGTGCAAAATTTATGAGATTCAGACTTACATGATTGTAATGACTAACAAAAAAAGGTCGTCAGAAATTTTGTCGACCAAAAAATGGAAAATTTTCGGACGGGCTTCAGCCCCCCAAAAACTGAAATCCTGGCGCTGCCACTGCGTAGCCTACAGTGAATGCAGTGAACTTCATCCGATAAATACACAAAAGATCTTTGAAAGGCATTGGTGGTTGGCCCAGAAAGATGAATATAATTATCGGGTCGCTTTGCATCGTTGAAAATGGTAGTCGTACAATGCAACAGCGAGATAAGTTAAGGCAACAGAAAGGTCAGAACGTGGCTTCCATGATCCGTGTTCCATATAGAGACACATGCGCCTTAGAAGACACTGGTGGTTGGTCCGGGAAGATGCATGGTTAGAGGCCTAGAGGCTAGATCGCATCTTCTCGCTTCAGTGAGCAGAAGAAGGCGAGTCGTACAATGTATCTGGATCTGAAATAATGACCACCTTCCCAAGTTCAGAAATGCAAACAGACAGAACACTGCTGGCACTATAATTATAGTTCAGAGTGAAGGATGTGATAGATATTCTTATAAAGGGGAGATTCAAGCTTGTTGTTCTACTACCCGTCTTCCAGGGCGAGTGAGCTTACCAATTATAATTATAAGCACAAGAATAAGACTGAAAGTGATCAAGAAGCAAAATCACTGTTGTCCAGTGTTTATGGGCCATAGTGTAATAGTGCCCGAAGAGACCTTTCACACACGGTCGACAATCTTATTATTGTTCTCAGAGACTGTTTAGCTGCAGCTGCTGTAGATAGATTGATTTTTCCATAATGAGAAGTGTCACTACCATCTGACTTTGAATCTATTAATTAACAAAGTAATTAAATGGAAACATTATTATAGCAATTTAAAGATCGAGCGCTCTAGTCAATTGATACCCATGCTACAGGAGACAGTGCGGGTGTCACGAAATAAAGTATCCTCCTAATCATTGTATCCTCCAGAAGAAGAGAAGTTGAAAAGTCACTTTCGCGTGTGTTAACTTTTTGGCAAAACAGGCCTAAGTAGAAGCTTTTGTCGGACTGCGCGACATTTTATATCTCTTTACGTGTTTTTTTTAGTATTTGCGTCCACTTTATGTTGTAATGTCTAGTTATTATTGTTGCTTTTATAGCAATGCTATCCAATGCGCTACCCGGACCCCATATAATTAAAGCACTTGAATTCCGACCGGATGAGGCACTAAGTATTAAAATTATATAATCAGTTAAAACGGATGACCTTTGTTAGTATTTCGGTTGATTTTAAGATGAATATGCCTGGAAATGGAAACCCCAATAATGCCACCCCCTCCCCCCAAAGTGCCGACACATGTGCACAAGATCTAAGTCTAGGCCTAGCCTATATGTTAAAATCAGTAGTTTTCAAATAATTTTACGATTTCTTCTGAGTTCATTACCCATTTTTATTATTATAATCAACAATCATTATGATGCCAAAATACTTATTGCATGTGTGATGCCCCCTGTTCGGTTGAACAATGAACATGCCTCTTCACTGGTTTGGCGCTGTCTCTCGGGTGTGACCAGTCTATTTGCAAAAGTTCTTCTGCCCCACTCTAAGAGTCCAACGCCGTGGTTCTCTACGCTCTTTTAAGCATACAGGCTGAGCTTCTTCAAGAATGGATGTAACTTGCCAAAACTCACGGACCACTGACATATTCGGGTGTGAAGAAACCTTGCACAAGCTCCCAGTATCTTATTGACATTGGATCCTACACTTAGGTCAGCGGCCCTTATCTCGATGCTTGCACCTGCTCCTGATCCTAGCTATCCTCGATCCAATGGCCGGTTGCATCATGCACGATGTTCCCTCAACGCTGCCTGTCATCTCTCAGTCTTTATCATTTCTTCTAATGTCAATCTTCTCCTTTATGTTACATAGCCAGTTTGTTCTCGGCCTTCCTCTTTTCCATGGAGGATGTTTGTTAGCCAGTTAGAGATATTGTCTGACAGATCTAGTCATGAGAGGTTAACGACGATGGTAGAATAACGGACCGCATCGAATGCTTTAGAGATTGATGCAAAATGACACAAAGGCGAAGCAATAAATAGTATGAGTCACCGATTCAAAAGCAACATAGATAAGTGACAGCAGACAAACTATAAGAAGGTCAACATGTACGTAGAGTGGTCCCTGAGAGAACCAGATTGCAATGGATTGTCAAAAACCAATGACATTAATTGTATCAAGCAGTTGCTATAAGAGGAAACGTTTAAGGATTCCACTAGCGTAGGTTACTTTGCAATATTATAATATATATTTTCTAGATATCAAAATGTCGCTCTGAGTATAGTTGTTCTTCTGATTTAATTGATACCATCTGATCATTATGATCCTGAACGAATGATGTCAATTAAAATCAAAATTCAATTTCATAACATTGTTTTATTGATATAATTATTGCAAAATGTGTTCATAAAGGTTAGTAAATTGATTCCCACAGCTCATTAACCCTTTAATGCCGAGAATGTAGTAAAATGTATGGGAAATCCTATACCCTCCGGCATTAAAGGGTTAAACATAGGCCTATTACAAACCTTTGTAAATACTATAAGCATTAAGCAAGAGTTATTCAGAGTAAGAGATATTAACTTTCATGCTACAAAAAATCAGAACAACGTTAAAAACACATTTCGTCATAGACATAGACCTACGTCAACGAAAGGAAATCCATTTCGTTGTATTTCTCATCTCGAGATTATAGAACAATCAGAGGAAAATCATTTCATATATTAATCTTAGCCTAAGAGACAAGAGCGACAATAATGTAATGAACTAAATGAAGAGGAGAGATTTTATGAAGATGACTCTGAACCATTTCTGCGTTATGGACGATTCAAAGTATTGTGGTTTCATGTTGATCGAATAATTGCGCTAAAATATAGGCCTATGCTAAAGTAAAGTTAAGTAAAAGTCTCTAAAACGTCAAACAGCAGAAGTTATTTTGCCAAGAAGATCGTTCCGAGATTGACGAGGAAGAAGAGGAACCAGTGCCAGATTGAAGTAAATCTCGGCTGACATTCGTTCGGCATTGAATGTCTCCTGAATAAAACAGAAAACTATTCTCTATAAATTTGTGAGTCCTGACTTTTGAATCCGTCTTCGCCGACAAATTAAGCATGACTTTTCCAGGTTAATTAAACTTCGATCATCAAAATCTCAAGCAGCAGAAATTCTATTAAGATTCTTCCGAGTCGCCCGCTTGACATCAATGGTTTTTAAAATCCAAATTAAACGAAAAAGTTGTGTCAACTTAAATTTCCAAATTAGCGCTAATGTTAAATACACAAGATGTAATTTTCCAGGGTTTCCCGGATTAGTAATCCGCTTGATTTGCATATTTTGTCCCGCCTTCTGATCACGTGCTAGTTCGCCTTAGAGCTCAAAAGCATGGGCGGAAACCTAAAGGGGACAGGGGGACGGCCCCCCTTCCCAAAAAGGTATTGGGGGACGGCCTGTGCATTGGTCCCCCCCCCAAAGTTGAGCGTGAAGACCGTCACGGCGAACGAAAAAAATTGTTTGTATAGGTATTTTTTGAAGTTTTTGGCCGGATGACTAAAAAAAAGGTCATCAACTTTTTTTGGCGGCGAAAATAGAAATTTTTCTTGACTTTCGGACTTTTTTTTGGCTGAATGATTAAAAAAAGGTCATCAACTTTTTTGGCGGCGAAAAGGCGAAAAGAGAAATTTTTTTGACTTTCGGAAAAAAATTCCGTCCGTCAAAAAATTCCTCTCGTCTTTCCTTCGGCCACTCCTTCGTCCCCCCCAAGTCTCCGTCCAGGTTTCCGCCTATGCTCAAGAGAAATGCTAACCACAAGTGTTCACCTTAGGGAAGCGAACCTCTGCCCACTAATGCCAATTATAGCAGCCAATCAGATGAGGAAAACATTTGTAACTAGAATGTTGTATAGTACATACTAATTATTGCTTTTTTTTAGTCTTGATGGTTTGATGTCTTGTTTGAATTTTATATGTGATACTTGTTCCCCAGAGTGCTGTTTTGCAGCTGATTATATTAAAGAATATACTTACTTACTTGCTTGCTTACTTATGAAGGCACGTGAGACGCAGGCTGCCACCTAGTCATTGTCATTGACGTCCGATATGGCGTCAAAATTTCGAAACTGATTATCTCCATATCGAACCTTGACTTAAGGCGTCCATTAACCTTTATTATCCCAGACACAGAAATAGTCATTCTATCACTTCTGAACTTTGTTATTATACAGTTTACCACCTAGATAGAGGCAATTAGTTAAAAAAATAATTTATTTTCTGTTCATATAAAAATTATATATATGTTCCCAAAGTGGAACGTTGGGTCACTTTGACTAGTATAGGCATCAAGCATTAGTAAAAGTATAACTTTTTCCAAATGATGCATATATACAATTTTTTAAAAGGTGTGAATCACAAAGGTTAATACCCCACCTCTACCCCAAATTTTACACGTCCCATCCTCAAAATTCCACTCCGCCCCACCCTTACACCCCACCAAACCCCATGAAATGTTCACATATTAAATTTTTGAAAAATAATGTTTCAATTTGTTTTCATACCGGTCCCACCAAACCACTACGCTGACCGTATCCCACAAAGTCCCACAACAATCCCCCACCCACCCCATCCACCAAACCCAGCCCTAATCCACCTTTTCCAAATTTGCCCCACACAGTCCCACATGTCTGGAGTAATTTTTGGTTTCTCGGTCAAACCTCCTATTCACTTCGAACGCACACGGCCCACTTCAACCACATACTCCAACCGTCCATCTATAACCCACCTCCACCCTACTCCGGCCCACTCCACCCCATTCCCACCCTCCACTCCGACCCACCTCTTAAAATGCGCAACATATATAGGAAATTCATGGGAAAATTTTTTTTACTTTGTTTTTCACCTTGGCTCTTCCTTCCCACGTTGACCCCACCCAGCACACTACAACCCCATACCACAACCGTCCGACCCCACCCACCTCCACTCTAATTCAGGCCTACCCACCCCATCTCCCACCCCCTTCCCCCATGACTCCACTCCGCGAAAGGTCAACACATGAAATTCATAGCAAAAAATAATGTTTCACATGGTTTCACCTTTGGTCTCACCGCACCGCACCATACCATCCCACAATCCTCACCCCACCCCGCCATGATACCCTGTCCCCACACAACCCACCCTGCGGGAAAACGGAGTAATTATATAGGCTAATCAGAATTTAAATATATCCAACGTTGAAAACATCATGCTGCAGAAGGCCTAACGCAACTTTTCAAGCTCCTCAAATCCCGAAACAAACCAGTAGGCCTACTATATAATAAAATAATAAAAAAATAGGCCTAAAATAGTAATAATGGATCAAATAATAATAATACTATTAATAATAATAATATTCATGTTCATATTAGAATGAAAACTACAATCAACGTAAATTTTGTAGCGAACAGGGCAAATTTCAATAGAACGTAAAAGTATTGTTTCAACTAGTGAGAGTGACCCAACGTTCCCAAAGTGGAACATATCTAAAATCAGCTGCGTTGCTCACTCGTAGAGCACTACTATTAAAAAAAATTGACCATAACCAGACAGAATAGACACAGTTCAATCCAATTGTACAATAAAAGCAATTAATTATCATGCATTTGCTCCAAAAAATAATTTTCAATATTTTTTAGCAAAAACGTCATTTTTTGCAAAATTTGCATCAAAATAACTATTTTATTAGCAGCAACATACTTGAAACAAAAGTAAATAAACACGCACCCATCATTGCCCAAGTAAATGAATATCAATAAGATGACTTACAGTAGGTTTTACCGTCTCTGCAAATTTTTTAATAATATGTTCCACTTTGGGAACGTTGGGTCAATAAAGGTTAATCCAGACATTTAAACGTCATTTTGAGCTAAAATAGAGTTGCATCTATTTAACCATTCGCCTGATGACGTTTGTCTATTTCTTATGTAGCGTTCGAGTGGATGTCGAAACAAGAAGAGAAACACAGAGAAGAAGGCGACCTACAGAATTATAGTAATAAAAAATTGATATAATTCGAATAGAAATGAGTCAAATTAAATACCATTCATTGTATCGGAGTTGTTGTCCTTGTTGTGCAAGATGGACCAACGCATGGCGTCTACGTTGTGGTCGAACTTGCATCTGAATCAACAAAATCCACAAAAGATCACTCTAAAAACTACCAAATTCTTTAGTAATAATACATCAACCTCACACTGAACCAAGACCACATTCGATTTTATTCTGTGCCACTCGCAGAATTAACTTAGGCTATAAAGCTTTAGAGGTGATACAATTTGCAGATACCAATAAAGATTATCTTTAGCGATAACGCATACAATGAGTCTTTTTGTAATGGCGAAATGAACTGACTTGATGGGAAGATGAAAATGTTTTAAGAAACACAAATTATTTTATATAGGTTTTAGTCTTTCAGAACAGACGCTAGAGTAACAATAATTCATGTAGGCCTAGTCCACGTATTAGATGGGAGGCGGAGACTTTTCCTCAGCCATTCAAGGCATAGAGCTTTCAGGGCTCCACAATATTATGGTCATGCATCCATAAAAAAAACAATTCAACGATGAGACCAACTCTGGGGATCAGCGTCGGTTTCCTGTACATGACGCTCGTCCTTGTGCTTGATTGTTATACCTGCCTCAGAGTCTCTGAACGTCTTGTTGCCATACGTAACAATCTCAGAGTTGTTATTGTCGGCGTAATTGCAAAGCTCTAAAGTCACGCATAGGTCGCCAAAGCATTTAAGTGGGCTGACCTTATTCATTAATGAAGCCCGTAAAACACTGCCGAATCAGCCCTACACCAAGTCACGTGCACGTCTACAAGCAGAGACTATTCCAGAAAAGAGGGAAGTCGAAGAGAGAAGGCGACTTACTGTACAACTGATAAAGTTGGTTAACAGGAACTTTCTTTTAAATTGGGAAGTACGAGCTAATTATTTCAGGAATTAAGTAGATCTGAGCATTCGAAAATGTTTATAAATATTTATCAACCATTTTCAAAGTACTACACGGAATCTTAATTCCCAGGCACAATCAGCCTAATGAATGTTCGGCTCCTAGCAACATATTGTATATTGTATTCAAACATTTATAAAGCGCCTCTAGTAGGGTGAACCGTTCAGATGCGCTCCCAGTGCGCAAGGCCCCGCGAGAAGAAACAAGGTTTGAGAAGAGACAAAGCAGAGAAGGGACTACCAGAAAGAAGTGTAGAGCGAACAGAAGGAGAAAGGGCATTCCAAAGAGAAGGACCAATTGAGACAAATGATCGAGACTGAGCCATAGCAGTTCAAGAGGTCAAATCTGTTGGATGAACGAATGAGGAAGCCGAATGAGGACGAAGTAAAACATTAGTCAGATATTTTGGGGCAAGACCCCGTTGAGCCTTTATGATCAGAGTGAGGATCTTGAATTGTGTGCGAGCACGGAGAGGAAGCCAGTGAAGTTCATGAAACATAATGGTAGAGATGTAAGAGTACTTGGGAAGGCGGGCAATCAATCTAGCAATAATATTAACTACTAGTTGTACCCGGTCACGCGTTGCTGTGGCTGAAAAGACTGTCCCCTGCCTCCCACACTCCCTTCCTCTGTCCCTTCCTCAGATTATTTGTTGTCATTGTTGATATTAAATAATATAATTGTGAGCAGGCATCAATTTCCAAAAAGTGTAATGAATATCTATATCTATAAGAAAGGATGTACGTTTGTATGTATATTTGTTCAGAATGCACGCTCACAGTTTTGCACCTTTTACTCCAAACCTTCAGTACTGTGTACGTCTCGGCATCGAACACCCAGTGGAGGGGTTCGCGAATCTCTGACACCATGGAGCCAATGTTGGAGGCAAAACCCTTCATTTTCGCTACTTTTTCAGCCTGGTTTCCATGCAAAGTTTCACACTTATTTACGTTAAACCTTACAGCTAGACAGACTTTTACACGGGCTATCTCCCTACACCCAACACAAACCTCAGCCTGCAGGGGACGGGTGGGGGTTGGTGGGTGGGGTGGGTTGGGTTGGGAGGGTGGGTTGGGGAGAAATGTGTTTCCGAAAACTCAAATTTCACGGATGGCGTACCGGTGGAGGTGGATTGTGGTGGGGAGTGGTAGGAGGAGGTGGGGCGGGGTGGGGAAAGAAAATTTTCCCGAAAATCTAAATTCCACTGGTGGCGTACCGGTGGAGGTGGAGTGTGGTGGGGTGTGGTGTTGTAGGGGAGGTGGAGTGGGTTGGGGTGAGGTGGGGGTGCAGGAGGGGTGGGGAAATACATTTTTCCTGAAAATTCAAATTTCAGGGGTGGGAAAGGAGTGGAGGAGAGGGTGGAATAGAGGGTGGGATAAAGAGGAGGTGGTGGAGGAGGGAGTGGGGACAGGGGTGGGGAGGAGTGGGGGAAAGGCGGAGGAGGGGTGGAGAGGTAGTGGGGAAGGGGTGGGAGGGATAGGTGAGGAGGTGTGGAAGGGAGGGTGTGGAAGGGAGGGTTTGGGGAAGTGGGTAGGGGAGGGGAGAGGTGGGAGGAGGGGTGGGGAGGGTGGGAGGAGGGAGTGTGGGAGGGAGTAGTGGAAAAGGTGGTGGAGGAAGTGGGGGAGGGGTGGGGAAGAGGTGTGGTGGGGTTGGGGCCGGAGCGGGTCGAATCCTTCATTTCCCGGGCAACGCCGGGTACCCCAGGTAGTACTATATATAATATATATATACACACATATATTTATTATTTTCATATCAATTTATGAGATATTCATTTAATGAAAGAAACCAGTTGACGCACCGCACAGTCATGTGTACTAAAAAATAGTAATAACATCTTCAGTAACCATCATTCAATTTCGTATAAAGATGAGTGTATTGATTTTCTTCACGTTGGAATAAATCATTCAGTTATTCATACAAGTATTAATTTTATTGTTTATTGTATTTATTTATCCCATTTGCAATAGCGCCCCCTCAAGCTCTACTATTCAGAGGCGCTCCAGACTACAGCGCGGACACTGCATCTGAGATTCATGCCGAAGCGCACGAGCAATTGCGAGTGAAGGACTCGCTCAAGGTCCCTGCTCGGCGGCTTGAGGTGGATTCGAACATAGAACCATAGGCTCCAAGGCAAAGAACACAACCACTAGACCGCCGCGCGCCCACATACTTGCACCTCTCCAGGAAAACTACTACCGGAATATAGACTAGAAATTGACATCTCTGTTAGTACATAAACTGAAGTGGTATTACCGCTTCTGCATGGACCAGAGTAGTCCTTTCGAATGTTTTTGTTCTTCGTGCATGCTTCCCTCAGGAGAAAGCAAATGTAGTCGTACGTCTTCCCATCAGTGCCACAGACCGGGATCGGGAATTCCTCAATACAATACGTGTCGCAGACACAGATTGGTTGGTTCATCTCATTCAGAGCGCACTCTCGATCATCTGGACAAGAGATGTCGTTACATGTCAGACCTACAAAAAGGAAGAATTCAGGTACAGTAACTGACGATAATTTTGTATTGATAGATTTCATTATAGTTATGTCAGTTTTATTGAATGTCAAAAGCCAAAAAGGTTCCATTATTTAATCAACCTCTCATAATCTAAGTTGTTATTGAAAAGGTCAGAATGCGATACGAGAGCTTGATGTGAACTATCAGTCTGCCAAACGTTGCTCATGACACCTTATCTCTGTCAGCCATTTATAGGTCTATACTGCTACTGTGAGTCTATTCGATCGCATGGTCGGTGGATGTACTCTCTTACTAATTATAGTATTATGCATAGTTTGAGGCTACGTATGGTACGTATTTTATTCTTTGAAAGGTACGTACGTATTTTAACGTACCTTATTGAAGGGTACGTGAAAGGTGTAAAAGGTACGGTACAACACTTAACTGTGGCACATGCTATAAGTCATTGTGCATTTGTGCATGAAACATTAGGCCTACATAATGTTGCTATCACGAAGGTTTTTTAATTAAAATGTAAAAAAAACTAATTAACACTACTTTGGTCACTTGATATAGTAAGCTAAAATTGCTAAATATCAATAACAGGTAAATTACAACAAAATTTTATGATAACGTAAATACGTTAATATCGGTTAGGCGTCAAAACACTGACATAAAATAATACTCAGAAATAAAATACGCGTATGGTACGCGTATTTTATTCTTTGAAATGTACGCACGTATTATACGCGTACCTTATTAAGGGTATGCGTACGCGTCAAACTATGGTATTATGCCTACAAACCTTTATCGCAGTTTCCCCTGTTCTTCATCGTGACATTCCTGTTGGAAAAACAAGCGACCTTTTGCATCTCGCATTCGTTGCTGTAGACTCGACCATCGCTTCCACAGACCGCATCGTGAACGATGGGGCACTCATCAGTGCAGACACACGCTGGTTGATTGCGCTCATCTATGGCACATCTTTTGTTTGGTGGACAGGAGATTTTGTCACAAACGGTAGCTAAAAGTAGAAAGCTTGACTGAAAAGATTTGAGCGTATACTTTAGACAAATTGCTTTGAAAGGTGCTCGTACAGTGAATCAAACGACTTTACGATATGATATTTCGTTGACCAGTTCCAAACTATCATGTATTAACTGCGTCAAAATTTCAAGCAATTGATTTGATTGAGAGACAATTAAGTCGTCGACATGTTCTTTTCTTAATTGGATAACTACTTTGTCTAATTGTTACAAGATCTTATCTTTCTCAAGCATGAATAGGCCCGCTGTGCTCGTGAATAAGGTGGCGCCCTGCGCTTGGCTTTCGAGTGTAGTTCTAGAAATTCGGAGATTTATATTACGTAGAACCAATACAATGTCATGGCATGCAGACCATCGCATTACTACTCACCTTCTGCGCATGCGCCATCGTAGAGCAAACGGATGCTGGAGCTGCTGGCACAGGCCCTGTTCTGAAATTCACATAAGTTACTGTACGTTTTGTTGTCACTGCCACAGACTGGAGATCCGGTGTATGTGTCGCATTGATCGTTACAAACGCAAATCGGTTGACCATTCGTATCAAGACTACAATTTCTGTTAAATGGACAAACGACACCGTTGCAGGCGCTATCTGTGGATAAAAAACACAGAGATAAGCATTCAACTGCTGTACACACAATGCATTACATTGAAAATGAAAAGTTCAAAAGCATGCAGGATGGGAATTGCAAGAAATGGAGCTGAATATATTGCCAAAGTTTGCCAACAGTACTGTCAAAATCTGAGACACTGCTAATTTTGAGTGAAATGTTTTACGTAGAAAACTGTTCAAAGCAACACTCACCTTTTTCGCATGGTTCATTTCGCTGCACTGCGATGGTTTTGTTGGTCATACAAGCAGCGACGGTGAGAAAACATTCGCTGCTGTAAGTCTTGCCATCTGAGCCACACACCTCAGTTGGTCCGCCGCTGCAGTATTGAGAACAGACGCACGATGGTCGATCGAACTCATCCTCGGCGCAGACGCTGCCGTAGGGACAATTATGGTGGTACCCGCATCCTGAACCTTTAAGATAAACGACAACAACCATCGCAGATTTTATACTTGAAACTTTTCTGGAGTATGCCTATTGCCTATTAGTAAGTAAGCTTATCTTGATTGTGTACTTCACCCATTTCTGCCACTTTGCTGCGTCCTCCTAGGTCCTCTGATCGACTTGACCTCTTTGTCCCCGAGTCAGGACCACCATGGCTCAATCCAGATCATTTGCCTGCATTGGTCCCTCCTTATGGAATGGTCTTCGCCCATCAGTCCGCTTTGTCATTCTCACTGGTAGTGTATCCTCGTCTTTCTCTCGTCTGAAAACTTGCCTGTTTTTTCGGGGTTGAAAGCACTGCATGGGAACGCTTCTGACAGACTCTTGCTGCGAGAAGCGTTTCTGGAAAGATACAGGGTGGCGCAGAAAAAACCGGACTATTAGTTTTTGCAATTGCATCGCTTGAATAACGAAAGTAATTATCGCTTTAAAACTATCATTAGACAGAAATGACACAGAAAAATGAGAGCGCTACATAAAATAAAACTGACATCAAGTATTCTATGGCGTTAACTATTCTTTGTACCGTCATGGCGAAGCGTCTGCTGACAATTGATGATAAATCGTTAATTCGTGCGTTAAGACTCGAACAAGGATGGGGTTCGCTTCGAATGGTTAGAGAATTCCCACAACGACAATGGAAGCGAAATACGTTGAATGATTTGATTAAAAAGATCGACGAAACTGGCGACACTAAAAGAAAGCAGGGTAGCGGTCGACCGCGATCGGTTCGTACGGCTGATAACGTAGCGAAGGTCGAGGAACTGATTTCAAGTCAAAAGACCAACCGGGAATAAGCAAATCTCCGAGAGAAATTGAACGTCAAACTGGTAGGCTATATCTCGTAGAACTGTTCAGCGTATTACTGCCAGACATTATAGCTCACTCTGGTGACAATTTCACTTTCCAACAGGATGGAGCACCTGCTCATCGTTCACAAAAAACAGTTGCTTTTCTCACTGCTCACGTTCCAGACTTTATTGAACCAAAAAATTGGCCACCGAACAGTCCGGACTTGAATCCCGTAGACTATTCGATCTGGGCAATGCTTCAGCAGCTTGTCTACAGGCAGAGAATTCGAGATATTGAACATTTGAAAGAAGTTCTGACCGCATGCTGGGACGAAATCAGCGAGGACACTATCAACCGGGCTATTGGACAGTTTCGCAAGCGATTATCATTGGTTATCGCAGCAAACGGAGGACATCACTTTGACTTAAATTTCTTACGCATTCAGAAAACTCTGAAATTTTACAGTTCATTCAATGTTAGGCTATATTAAATGCCAAACCAATGCCATTTTTCTGTGTCATTTCTGCAGTCTAATGATAGTTTAAGGCAATAATTACTAATAGTCCGGTTTTTTCTGCGCCACCCTGTACAATACAACACATTCATAAAGTGACTTAGTTGTATTTCTTTTGTATCTTACCTGCGAACTGAGATTAACAGAATACAAAACACCCAAAACACCCCCCTGTATACGGCCTTGGTTGTATTCTTTTCATTGCATCCTCCTTTTACCCAATAGATTGAGTAAATTCTCAGTTCATGGAACAAAAGGTGACATGCATCGCATCCTTTTTCTTCACAGTAGGCATCGTTCATCGTTCAACCTAGTCATCTCCAGCTGGAACGTCTTTCCCACTCTACCCCCATTAAATCACTTTCGCAAGAAAAAGTTTACAAAACAATAATAGCGTGTTGTTACTGTTTACATTTTTGTAGTATATGAACTATAATAATTTGTTTGTATGTGCACTTGTAATAGCGCCCCTTCAAGCTCACTCTACTCAGAGGCGCTCCCGAATGCAGAGCGGACACTGCATCGGAAGCGCTGAGCAATTGTGAGTAAAGGACTTGCCCAAGGTCCTTACGCGGCGAGGTGGATTCGAACCTCGAACCTTCCGGCTCAAAGGCAACGACGCCACCACTACACCACCGCGCCTCCGTAATAATATACCTTGATATTATTTACTCCTATAATTATGATTGTGATACTATCGCGATTAAATGTATTAGGGTTGTGACTAACTGGTTTCTCTTCAGCGTTATCCTTCAAATTATAATGTTAAAATTTTAGAATGTTCTCTTCCTAGAACTCCTAGTAAAATGACATCACTGCTACATGGCTTAACAATTTTTTAAGTTTGATAGGCCTACTTCTTGCTTGTTTTCTTTAGCATTGATAACAATTTCTGCTAATTGTGTCCTGGTAATCAATTCAGGAACTACAGGCATAAACTGATTCCAGTTCATCAAAGTATATAATTAGTCTCTCGCCTGCATTGTATTAACATCATCACAATTTTAAGTACAAAATACTATCAAAAAAGTATTTTAAGTAAAAGTAAAAATACTTGATCACAAAAGTATTTAAAATACAAGTACAAAATACTTAGATTTAAAATAGTATTTTAAATACTAGTATTTTAAATACTTCCCATCACTGCAAACCAAACTTACAGGGGCAAAGTACATAATGGATGGGTTCACCTTTTGGCCATCTAATAAGGATTGAAAACAGATAATTGTTCGTGATAATCGCCTGTTTAGTTGATAATTGATCATAGAAGAATAGTTTAATTCAAAGTAATGTTTCCATTTGATATCGCGACTTGAAAATAAAAAATATGTGTTGGGGTGTGTCAGACCTCACCTCACCTTTAACGTTGCGATGCGTCACCTCACCTCCAACGGGTTAAAATACTGTCATTGTATTGCGAAAATTCAAAATATTTCTGATGGGACGATGGGCACATCCCCCTTTCCAAGCCCGTTCTATCCCTTGCACGGCGCTAAGCGCCTCGCCTATCGTACACCACACGCTTATTTGTCTCATCATAGAAATCTTAATTCCCTCAAAACGAGGAGGAGTATATTAAACACTGTACAGTTACGCCTAGTTACGCTAGGTTTATTAAGCATCGAACCACACAGTGCACTTTGTTACCATCCTCACATTTTCCGTAGAAATTAACCGAAATGGGTGTGTTGGTAAGGCAATCGTCCTTCTGGAGTTCACATGAGTTGTTGTAGGTCTTGTTGTTGCTGCCACAGATTGGACTGTACGTCTTAGGACAGTATGTGTCACAGACGCACTTTGGTTCTGACTGATGCAGAGAGTCACAGTGCTGTCCAAAAGGACAAGAGATTCCTTGACAGTCAGATCCTAAAATAACAGCAAATCATCTTTAGGTCAACATGATACTAGAAATCATTAAAATAACTATGCCCAAGGTCTTTCTGGGTCAGCTAACCAAATATTCAGTACAAATAGTCAGAGACATCTATACAAATAGCCATTTGCACATGCATAAAATTACTATACAAGCCTACGTTCCTACGATATTTTCTGCAGTGATGCTTTCATATAAGCTACATTTGTAGTTCATTGAGAACATCCACTGAAAACCGATTTATTTCTTTTCATTATCATCATCAATTCAGTTCAGCAAAACAGTAACGTTGTAAGCCAACTGAATAAGCAGACCAATGCTATTATGATCCTTCTCAGACAAACACACACACAGAAACGCTGAATGAGACTGACCTGATGAGCAGATGCCAGAGTGAAAGGTCATTCCGAGGTCTGTGTTGCAGGCGGCGTAGATAAACTGACAGTAGTTGTCGTAGGTCTTGTCATCAGAGCCACAAACGGGAGAATGTATTAAATCCCCGCAGTTATTGTCGCACACACAAGATGTCTGATTCTTCGCGTCAACTACACATACCTTCGGATAGGGACAGGCGACTCCGACACAGTATGCATCTACAAACACAGAACACTGCTTTGGTTAGCTGCTACGTATCATTAGTGCCGCCAAAAAGAAAGAAAAAACGACCGGTGGAGAGGTGTGTGAACATCCACGTAAGGAATGCCTGGCAAAGGTTGTCAGAGGTGAAGGCTTCAGCTGAAGAACTCCTAGGGCGTTACGCGAGGTGAACAGGCTCATTAGTAACCCCAAAATGGTTGGCCAACGCAGGCGATGGAAGGACACGTAAGGTCGAAAGAATTCCACAAGTGCCCACTGGCCTCCTTACCATACTAGGGGAGGAATTGACCTCACCTGGCAAAGAAACCTTTACATGATGACGTCTTTAATGTGGAGACGTCTTGTGGCGGCCTCACCGTCAACACACGTTTGACGGAAAAGAGAAACGAAAGAAAAGAAGACTTATCATTAGTTGGTGCAGAATACCACGTGATTGCACAACGCATGAATAACCCCACTTGTCTTTTACGTTCTACGGTACCTCTCTCCGTTTGTATATAGGCTACGTATTTCGTACTGTATGATTCTTTGTCTACCTATTCATCCATCTATTCATCTAAGCTTATATAAAAATCTATCTTAACCCTCGGGCTACCAAGGGAGAGGTGATATCCACCCCCTAGGGTTTTTTCCAAATCAAACGTCTTTCGTTTGGAATAAAATTTTGACGTTTTAAGCCACTGTTGGCCTAGGGGGTTCATTGGCACACATTTTGAACTAAAATGTTTGATGATATACCATACCGTTCAAAAGTTATACCCGATATACTCCAAGGTACCAGATGGGTAGATACCACCCCTTAGATTATTGATTAGGCCTATATATTTTCCGCCATTTAATATGAAGAGACACAGATTATACCGTTCTATAGAGGGAATGTGGGATGCATTTCCATGCACATTGAGCTGTCTTTTGACAACCGGAAGTGCTCACAATAAATTAAAATGTATATAAAAGTGTTTTATTTTCATACAATTTTCATGTTTTTCCTATTATAACTTATTCATAATTTATTTTGTAAGAGAAATAAAATGCGCCATGTTATAGAGGGCAGGTATGGCTATTTTATGATAGTAATTAATTTGACATTTGATGACCGGAAGTGCTCAAAATAAATTTAAATGTGTGAAAATGTTGGGTTTTTTTTACAACGCAACCGATATAATACAATACAATGCAATTCACTTTATTGCAACCAGAAAACAACTCTGCGTAAACGTTTTTCAACAGCTACTGCGTGTTTTTTGTCTTGATTGTACCTAAAACAGACTTATTACTAGTTTTTATAGTAGAACATTGGACTTTACTACATGTAAACTAATCTTGTATATATAAATCATGCTCAAAACACACAGAATCTACTAGTTTGCTTATGCGTAAGTATACGTTTTGTAGAATCAACGGGTACCCTTGGAAAAAAAATCAGTATTTGAGAGGCATTCATATATTTTAAACATAAATATATCATTTTGTGCATAAAAGAATGCTAAATCCAATGGAGTAGCCTATTACAAGTTATGATATCTCAAACCACACCCAAATTCCAGGAGTGGTAACCACCACCCTTGGTAGACCGTGTTACAAAAAAGTCTGATAGCCTGCGGGTTAATATCCATTAATATAATCCATGCAAAATATAATTGTAAAAATAATATTATATCTAAATTTCTCATTCGTCAAAGCTTAGATGCTTCGTTGAAAAGTGGCCATCAGATTTTTTACTAGGATCTAATTAACGCTGATTAATCCTGCAATAAAATATTCTGGGTGAATTAAAAAACTCATAACAGAATTGCGAATGATGTAAATTCAGATGGCCAGTAAGACACAGAGCACCAGATAATTATTGGATGATAAGTAGAAGCAGGATAAGAAATGAAAATGATTTGAACAATTCATCGTCTTACCGTAGCTGCATGGACCTATCCGCACCATTGTTAGGTTGCTACCAGTGGTGCATGCCTGCTTCTCCAGATAACATAAGTTGGAGTAGGTGACTCCGTCGCTACCACAAACCGGGTCATAGTCATTGGGACAGGACTGGTTACAGACGCAAACTGGTTTATTGTCTTGGTTGACGTTGCATTGCCTGTTCTTTGGGCAACGATAACCATTACAAACAGATCCTGCAACAGTCGAATACATAACAAGCATAGAGGAGTGTGTGTGTGTGTGTGTGACTGTGTGTGTGTGTGACTGTGTGTGTGTGTGTGTGTGTGTGTGTGTGTGTGTGTGTGTGTGTGTGTGTGTGTGTGTGTGTGTGTGTGTGTGTGTGTGTGTGTGTGTGTAAGGCATCGGTTTAACATAGAGCTAAAAATGCTCTAATTTTATAAAATGTTTGTCTGACTATATTATTTTGACATAATATATTTGCATGTTAATACGTTAAAAAACGGCATTATGCATTCAGGACGATATAATACAAACTCCTGGTACATCTCGTATATATATCTGGATGGAGATCCTGCAAAGTTTCTTTCTGAAAGGTTTGGAATATACAATCGCATACGAAGTCTTCCATGGCTGGTTCCTTTCCAGGCGCAAGTGTCTAATCTACACGGTGTCCCGATGAAAAGTGTCATAATTCGAACAAAACTTTTAGGAGTTGTCTGAAATTTTGAAGGCGACAACAGTGACCATATTACTACCAAATCCTAAAGCCGATTAGAAATATTCAAATATTTACAGAATTGGACCAAGAATAATTATGGTTCAAAAATTTCATGAGATAAAGTTGGACGGACAAAAAGATATGAATCTTTCAACTTCATAATTATGCCGAAATTTCAGTTTACAAGCAATTTTCTGTTATATTCAATAAAATGTAAGTCAAACTGTTTTTCATTATCTTTATGGCCTGATAATTAATAATTCTAAAGTTTTCCAGATATGTAGAACATTGAAACAGCAATATGATTACAACAGTATGGTTTGATTAATTATTTAATTAATTAAGATGCTCAAAATGTCCTCCTCTTGCTTGCAAGCAATCCTGGAAGCGCTGGAGCCATGCATTGGACAACAGCATCGTCGATTATCCTCTGGTCCAGGCCATCCCACACTTCAAACAAGCGTTGCTTCAGGTCGTTTGTTTCATGGATTGTTGTCTGGTAGACTCGGTCTTGCATCACGCTCCACACTTTATAGTCGGCAAGATTCAAATCTTGGCTGTTCGGAGGCCATAATGTGGGATAAATGAAGTCAAGCGTCTCTCTTGTCAGTATTTGGGGGGGCCCGGTAGAGTAATGGTTAACACGCTGGCCAAGAGTGCGAGAGGTAGCAGGTTCGAGCCCCGTTGGGCGATTTGATTTGTAGGTTGCTATTAGCGCCGTGTAATTGCAAAGCTGTCTGTTCAGTTAGTAGTTAAGTTTAATTAAGATTACTGCATAACTTGTAAATGTAAAACGCAGTGCGTCTTGCAGGCGTTTCAATAAAGAAAAGATATTATTATTATTATTATTTCGATTGTTTCCTTGGCTCTGTGGGCTGGGGCACTGTCCTGTTGAAAAACGCATCCTTCTGGGACTAGATTTCTGATTACAGGTAGAATATGTTGATTGTTGTGACAGCAGAACGTTGCGATAATAGGTTCCATTAATTTTTACTCGAGGATCAATGAAGACTAAAATGGGAACGACCAAGCGTCGAAACCGCAACGGACACCATAACAGACTTGCTGAAAACTGATACATGTATTTTGGGAGATGAAGTTGAAATATCCATATATTTCTATTCGTTCAAGTTCATGACATGATATTTTGGAATCCTATACTTGGTTCAATTCTCTAAATACGCAAAATTTTAGCATGATTAATCATCAGGCATTAGAGATATATGAAAACAGTTCGGCTTAGGCCATACTTTCTATTGAACCACGGTGTAATATACAATAATATTCTAGCGATTATCATTTACTGCTTATTTGTAGAAATTCTATTTAGAAAAACTGGAATGGCAGAAATAGCATTACCTAGAATAATGTGCCAAAATGAGTGTTCTTTAGTTGCTTTATATGAACTGTTTTATGTGACATTGTTTACTTCGTATTACGCGTATCATGTTATTTACTATTATAACATGATTGTATCACATTATAATTGAGTATAAATTTCACTGCTAATATTTGTACAGAGTCTAATAATTATTGGCTTTTCTTCTCATTCATTCATTCAGAGCATTTATATAGCGCCACTTCAAGAAACTACTCAGAGGCGCTCCCAACCACGACCAAAGAAAAACGACTTGAGGGACTTGTAGAACGCAGTCGGATGGACCACAAGTAGAGAGCGAAGCGTAACCGGAATGTCGTTCCAGACAGTGGGTCCCACGATCGAGAAAGCAGGGCGCTGTAGCCAAGCGAGCCCGCGGGACGAGAAGCTCGCTCCTAGCCGAAGAGCGAAGCACACGACGCGCTGCAACGTCAGAGACTGGACAGCAAAGATCATGCAAGTATGACGGAGCACAGCCAAGGACACAGCGAGAGACCACAGCAGCAATGCGGTATGAGATCCGCTGGGACACAGGCAGCCGGTGCAGCACATCACGCATATAAGCAGAGACAGGAGCACATTTAGGAAGCCGCCCAACAAGGCGAGCAGCCGAGCGCAGGACACGATCAAGTCGCCCCAGAACCCCAAGGGGAAGACCAACAAGTAGGGAACAACAGTAAGTTGTCGATTCGACTTGTAACAAAGGCGTGGACAAGGACGACGACCGCATCGTGAGAGAGAGAACGGGAGACCACCCGGAGCTGACGAAGCTGGTAATAGGCACTCTTCGCAACCAAGTTCACATGCTGGGACAGAGTGAGTTCAGAATCAAGAGTGAGCCCCAAATCACGAACTGTGAGGGAGAAGGAGATATGAGGAAACAGCAGGGCAAGTTGTGAAAGGTCAATACCCTGGAGTTGCCTACGTCCAGCCAAATAAACTGCGTTTTGGATGGATTTAAGAGTAGCCGATTGGAGGCCATCCAAAGAGAGAGGACATCCATTATCCTGCACATCTGGTTGACAGCGTCCACCGCATCAACCGAGTAGGTATGGATGTAGGCTTGCACATCATCTGCAAATAGCTGGTGCAGAAGCCCTTGAGATGCCAGTAAGGAACAGACATCAGCAGTATAGAGGAGATAAAGCAGCGGGCCAAAGACGGAACCCTGGGGCACCCCAAGAGGGGCAGGGACCCATGGAGACCTGGAAGATCCAAGAACTACACAGTTCGAGTGGTCAGTTAAGAAGGATGTAAGCTGTCTTTCGTATTACAAACTGTCAAATTTGAAACTGTTTTGTTCCTTGAACACCTAGAAAAGCAACGTCCTTACTACATGACCTCCCAATTTTTTTGATTTTGCATATCAAGAGCTAAACGACACCCCGAGTGCCACCACAAAACATATAACTTTGCGCAAACGTGTATTGTTGCAATTTTAGTTTCTGAGGTGCATTAACTGTTGCAATGATTATAATTTGTGATTACAATAATTAAAAATCTCATGTTTATGATGCCTTTGTAATTTATTTTCACTAGACATAATATTATTACGACGAATTGATATTCCAGAAAGGCATGGATATGTGGAATTGAATGTTCACAGCAAGTGCTGCTGAAAACGTCCATATTTAGTCAGATGCTATTTCCAGTGCTTTATTTTGGTATGATAAGCAGCAAAGCAATCGTTCATGCAAAAAGTAGGCTTTGATGGACACTTAGCGCAGTACAAAAAACTTTCAGCTCGTATGCCTTTTTGTAGCAAACACAATACCACTTTCATCCGGATCAACGCTTACGGACAGATTCATCTCAACTATTTCACTATAATCGCTGTCTTCTAACATATTCAGAACTTGTTCCTTAGTTTTTAAAAATCCGGCCATGTTAAATTGTCTATAATGATCGCAAAATGTTAAAATTTATCACAAAGAACGTTCATATCAACTGTAAGCTAATTTAATCAGTTTCACGACGATTGTCGTACAGCGACGCAGGTAGGACAGCTGCAAATTGGCGCGCGGCGTCTGGACAGGTGATTGTCTGGACAGTGCGTGATGTCTAGACGAGCGTACGTTGAGTGTACAAGGAGGGAGTGGAAGTGAAGAAGGAGTGTTGTGTGTTGAGAGCCGTTGAGATAGGCTGTAATAGTTGTTGTTGAGTTGCGATAGAGTAGACTGATGAAGGTAGTAGTCGTGTAGTTGTTATGATAACGCAAGTGTAGTCATTGTTGTGTTGTTGCTGATCGTTTTACTTTACATCGGATTTTGGAGTATAATAAGAAGACTTAAACACGTCGTCGTTGTTGGTTACAAAACAGTGAAAGTCTGTAGATTCTTTACCTAGCCATTTAGCTAATGAAACAGTTATCTAGGGATAGGCCTATGCTACCACGAACTTATACGAAGAAGCTTCCGAAGAGACTGATAGGAGGAGGTGATCACAAGGAGGATATCACATTTGGTGTCGTTGCGGTGAGATAACGATCCAAGTTGCAGGAGAACGATCCTAGTTACGAACGGCGGGTCTACGTGCCAAGTTACGAACGGAGGGATTCTATCCAATCAACAGACGTTGCGGAGGAACGGACGCTGTGAATTTATCGAGGAGCCGAGCACACGGGAGAAGCAACGATACATCGAGCATCCGTACGACAGTGAGAAACGACAACACAACGATTACAAGGTAGAAAAAAACTTGCTTGTCTATTGAAGTTTACTTAAAGAATTGAAGTCAGTCAATTGCAAACATTTGAAGAGTAGCCTACTATTTATCGACTAGCATCAGTAAAGTAAAGAAGTAAGATGGAGAAACTTACGGAGAAAAAGCAGGCAAATATTAAAAAGATGTCTACTGATAGACTGATAAAACTGCTAATTGAAGCAGATCTAGACGCAGAAGAAGTCGAACAGATGTCGAGGGAAGAGTTGATGAGAACTTTAGCCGAGGTCTGGGCTAAGAAAGAAGAAGAAGAAGAAGGTGCTGTCGGAGGCGCTGCGGAGAAGCCAGTGGAGAAACCTGAGACACCGATGTCTATGGAGGCGTTGCTGCAATTCATGATAATGAAAGAGGAGCAGCGTAGACAAGAGGAGAAAGAACGAGCAGAAAGAGCAGAAAAAGCAGAAAAGATAAGACTGGATCAAGAGGAGCAACGAGCAGAAAGAGCAGAAAAATCAGAAAGGATACGACAGCAAGAGATAGACATGCAAAAGCAGCAGTTTCAGCTCCAGTTAGAACAAATGAAATTAGATCGTGACGAAGCAGAACGAAGAAGGATGGATTTAATGATAGAATATGAAAAAGCAAGGAGAAGCGATGAAGAAATACGGAGACAGCAGATTGAAGACAAAAAGGCTCGTGAGGAAGAAAAGGAAAAGTTGCGTTTACAAGAACTGCAAAGAGCCGAAGAGATTCGACAGGAAGAATTCCAAAGTGAGAAAGACAATTTGGAAAAAGCAGAAAGAGAAAGAGAAGAACAGATGCAATTAGAACAAAAGAAACTTGCTATTAAGGAAGCTCAACTCCATGAAATGGCTATTGAAAAAGAAGAACGCAGAAAGCAGTTAGAACTGTTGCAGCAGAAGATTGAACAAGAAGAACTGCGTAGGATAGAAGATCAAAATAGACTGAGGAAGAAAGACGAAGACTATAGAAGAATCCGTGAGGAATCAGAACAAAATAGGCTTAGAGAAAGTGAGACAATGGTGTCAAAGATTAAGAAGATAGGTGATGCAATGAAACATGTGTTACCGAAGATGCCGTATGATATGATGGAAGTGCCATTATATTTTGAAACAATTGAAAATGCATTCAATAGCTTTGCTGTGGAAAAGCAGTACTGGGTGAAATTGTTGTTGCCATTGATGACCCCGAGAGCGCGAACGGTATTGAATCGATTGTCATTTGAGAATTTAGATAAATACGATGCAGTGAAAGAGCATTTGTTGAAGGAATTCAAGTTAACAGCTCGTGAGTACAGGTCAAGGTTTGCAGAGGCCAAGAAGACAGCCGAAGAAACCTATACGATGTTCACGGCTAGGCTGAAGAACCTGTTGAATTATTATGTCCGAAGTAGACGAGTGGACAAAGACTACGAGAAGCTGTTTGATTTGTTAGTGGCGGACAAGCTGAAAGAATGTTTACCACCAGGTCCACTACAGTTTGTCTTAGCAAAAGAGGGCACAGAATGCTTGGAAGCCAGTGACGTGGCAGACCTCGCAGACATACATGTAAACAATCGGATTGGTGTGATGTTTCAAGAAAAGCCGAAATATGAGTCATGGGACAATAATCCAAGGCAAACCAAGTGGGACAGCAATAACAAAGAAACTGGAAGCCAAGCCAAAAGTAATGATGTAAGGAAAGATAATTTCTCGGGAAAGCAGTGGTCGCAAGATAAACAGCAGTCAACGTGGGACAGACAAGCCTACAATCGAACTCCGCCGCTGGGACGCCCAACAGAAAGTAATGCATCATACACGCCGTACAACAAGTGGGAGAACAATGAGCAAAGAAGTTTTATAAAGAAACGTTGCCACAACTGTCAGTCCGACAAACACCTAATAAAACACTGCCAAGCACCAGGAGCGGCAAATCTGAGAAAGAGCTTTAGTAGGAGTGCAGAGAATTTGAGAGTAAACCAGATCCAAGTGATAAATGCACCTCCTGGTTGAGAAGAACAATACAACCGAGAAACGGAAGTGAAGTCGGTGATGAAATGTACACCACGGTTTATAATACAAAGTAAAGATGATTTTTCACTTATAAAGAAGATTGCCTTGCAGCATGTGACGGTAGAAATACGTGGAAATGATGGTCAGCCTATACGAGTCAAAGCATTGAGTGACTCTGGAACCGAGATACCAGTAATCAACGAGGAACTACTGAAAGGAACGACAGTAGAAGAAATCGGCAGAGTTCATCTGCAATGTGTAGCTGGAGAGCCGATTCCAGCTAAGTTGGTGAAAATCGAAGTGAGGATGAGCAGTCGTAACGAAGGAGCAGCTACAGAGGATAGGACAATAAATATCGCGCCATATTTAACTTTAGTGTGTGCCAGCATTCCAGCGGATCTGTGCAAAGAAAACAGGGAAAAGTTCTTGCTACATCCGGAGATAATTGCAGAATTGAAAGAGATTCCACCAGTGAGTGTATTGCAAGGGGAACTACAAGCGAATGTGACTACAAGAGCACAAAGTCGGAGAGCAGAAGTCGAAGGCGGAGAAGATGAAATGATAAACGAAAGTTCGCAAGAAGATGACACGGACAGCGAAGATGAACTCAGCATTCAAGATGACGAAGGAATAACACCCGAGAACAATGAAAATGAAGAAGTGATGGCTGCATGTGAACGAAATGATAGTGAAGATTCGGGGAGCGATGTGGAAATTGGTACGAGCATGAGAGAAATGTTTACGGAGAATACGAATGATGAAAAACAGGTGGAAAATGCAAAGAAATTGGAGAAACAAAAACAGTATGCCGGCCAATATAACAAGAAAGCAAAATATAAAGAATTCAAACCAGGAGAAAACGTCAACGTACTATATCCAACGTCAACCAACAAATTGATCTCACGATGGCATGGTCCATGTACAGTGCTACAAAAAAGATCCAAGTAGGCTATTCGTATCTGGTGGACATGAATGAAAACGGCCGACGAATCGTCCATGTCAACACAATGAGGAAGTTCATCGCAAGAACATTATCGTGTGGTCTCATCGTGGCAGAGGACGACGAATTTGGATCAGTGGTAGAACTACCATTGAAAGACGACCAGGCAGAGACGACACAGAAATCGCTGCAATTGGACTATGAACAGATCGGACATCTTACCAGCGAGCAACAGAAATCACTTCAAGTGGGTGAGGAACAAATTAGCGATTTAGCAATCAAGATGTCTAAACAAGTGCTGTATGCAATGAGCCATATGTAGATGACATTGAAGTACATTTTGATAATTGTCCTAATCATTTGAATGGACATTCTTTTAAGACAATTAGAATTGTTTCTGAAACAGATCAGATTGCATAATGTGATTTTATATATGTTTGAGGTTGGCAAACCATTTAATTTGTATTGTGATAGCAGTGACTTTGCTGTGGGAACTGTGCTGTCACAAGTGGACGATGAGGGGATAGAACGTCCCGTTTCATTTATCAGTCAGAAGCTGACAGATACCCAGAGGAGATGGGCGACGATTGAGAAGGAAGCCTATGCAATCATATGGGCTTTAAACAAATTGAAAGAAATTATTATTGGTTCCAAGATTAATGTGTTCACTGACCATAATCCTTTAGTTTATTTGACTGAGTCAATGTCGAAGTCTGCTAAGTTGGTCCGATGGTCTTTATCATTGCAAAATTTTGACATTCTGTTGAACTATAAGAAGGGAAAGCTGAATGTAGTAGCGGACTGCTTATCGAGATTGTAGTATAAGATATTTTGTGATTGCATTTAGTATAGAAATTGTTTGTATTTAGTTTAAGCATTATACGTTCGCTAATTTTTAAGATTAATTAGCTCTCTTCAAAGAAAGGAAGGAGGTAATGTAAGCTAATTTAATCAGTGCACGACGATTGTCGTACAGCGACGCAGGTAGGACAGCTGCAAATTGGCGCGCGGCGTCTGGACAGGTGATTGTCTGGACAGTGCGTGATGTCTAGACGAGCGTACGTTGAGTGTACAAGGAGGGAGTGGAAGTGAAGAAGGAGTGTTGTGTGTTGAGAGCCGTTGAGATAGGCTGTAATAGTTGTTGTTGAGTTGCGATAGAGTAGACTGATGAAGGTAGTAGTCGTGTAGTTGTTATGATAACGCAAGTGTAGTCATTGTTGTGTTGTTGCTGATCGTTTTACTTTACATCGGATTTTGGAGTATAATAAGAAGACTTAAACACGTCGTCGTTGTTGGTTACAAAACAGTGAAAGTCTGTAGATTCTTTACCTAGCCATTTAGCTAATGAAACAGTTATCTAGGGATAGGCCTATGCTACCACGAACTTATACGAAGAAGCTTCCGAAGAGACTGATAGGAGGAGGTGATCACAAGGAGGATATCACATCAACTTTCAAACATTCAAAGTGCTCTGTCTGGCACTGAAGTTCAGTGCCAGACAGAGCACATACATAATCGTATATAGACTATTGACGAGTAGGCTACCTCTCGTCAACAGGGCACACAGCATACACATAGTTCATGACGAGTACATCTCGTCAATACGGCAGCCAAGGGGTTAACACTCAAGTGTCCATGGCATTTTTTGGTACACGTAGGCCCAAGCTGGGGTTCGCGCGGACCCCAGCGTTTTTATGTCATTATCTTGAGAAGGGACTGGAATATCATAATTAAATTTTTTGCCATGTAATTCCAAATGAATTTGAAATCGAATGATGTATCTTGTTTCACAATGGCTCAACCTGGTAAATAATAATAATAAAATTATGTCAAAATATTGTGATATGTATTATGTGCATGTCTGCGTCATTTACCGATGGAAGACTATACGTCCGGCGCGTCCGCATGCAAGCCAGTCGGGTTAGCTGCTCTCTTTTCCAGCTGTCAGTGGACCAGTTGTAGGCTATGGCAGACTGTATCATATTCACAATCGTAAATCTGTGTAGCACCGCTTCGAGAGAAACCCCTCAGAGGTGCTCCCGGTCTGACAACACCATGCATATCACGATTGAAAGGGTCCTTTTCAAAAGATTGCAGATAAAGGAAAGAACGGTGGTGCCACTAGTGCGAGGTCACTTGTGCGTCAAGTAAGAATAGCAGCCCACTGCCGTCTAAACCACCACCGGCTAAGCAGAAACACTGTGACATAATTATGCCAACATAACCTCGCAGAAAGGTTGGAACAGTTTTCATAAACTGCAACTGACATTCCTGTCCAATAAGCACTTCGGTTTGAAGCATGCATATCGCACGTAGGACTGTGGCACATAGATTTTCAACGTATCAACTACAAATACAGGATTTGTAGTGTTACAGTGTCATTGATCTTACTAAGTTCAGCAATTTTGATTAACTTTTCTTTCATTATAACGTGTGCTGACCATGTATTTATGGTTCCATGACACTTAATCCCGCGACACTTAATACCGCGACAGTTAGTACCGGACATTTAATCCCGCGACACTTAATCCCGCGACCATTTAATCCCGCGACACTTAATCCCGCGACCATTTAATCCTGCGACACTTAATCCCGCGCCGATTTAATCCCGCGACACTTAATCCCGGCGACCTTTAATCCCGCGACACTTAATACCGGGAAAGTAAAACAACGTTTACAAAAGAAGTTAAATTCTATAAATAGGCATATTCACAGCAATATTCACTTTGTGTTTAAAAAAGAGTTCAGCCTTTGCAGTAATATATTATAAAACTGTACAATTCGATAAAAACAATAGTCACAGCAATATTGACTAATTAAAAATTATCAAAACTGTACAATTTGAAATCCTCTCTCACGATAGTCAAACCCCTACTTACAGTTGGCTATGTGGACAACAGTAGTCGTACAAATATTCGTACTCACGTGTGTACAGGTATTAGGTGTCGCGGTATTAACTGTCGCAGGGATTAAATATCGCAGGGATTAACTGTCGCGGGATTAAATGACGCGGGATTAAATGTCGCCGGGACTAAGTGTCCGGCATTAACTGTCGCGGTATTAAGTGTCGCGGGATTAAATGTCGTGCTACCGTACTTATGGTCCAGTAACCATGCGCAATGCGCATATAATTATGAATATCAGCCGGATTAGACTGGTCCAAAAAACTGAGCATTGAAATATTTGAAAGGCATGTTGGTTTTTTTGTACATCTGGTACAAGAAACCCACAGTGCAAAATATTAAAACACTGAGGCTCTATCTTCAGGTCCCTCAATGCTGTCAAAGTTTTAGCATGCTTACTACATTGTAAACGGTGCAATATAACTGGCAGGCATCCAATCAACGAGCACTGAACCTTCCATTTTAGCTGTTAGCAATATTAGTGAATTGCCAGCATGAAAAGCAGCTGCAATTAGTGTTTAATTGACTATCTAGTGTCGAATAAAAAAAATATATAAGAATGCTGTCAGCATGTCACATTGTCGGTTCCGAAAGTCGAATTTGACCATGAAGATTACGATGAAGCTCCGTCACCTGGGGTAATGCTTAATGTCTTCGCTCTTCGTCAGCGAGTCATTGAAGGTGCTGAATGTTGCAACTAATCTCAGAAATCTCTCTGCCCCATCATTCACGACTTGGTCTGTAGGCCTACTTAAGAGGAAGATCCAACAACGTCTCCTTAATACAAAGAGATTTCATAAACCTCCGGCTCTCTGTTATTTCCTCTCCTTGTTTTCCTTAGGAAACTACCTCTTGCAGTCTAGGTTCTTCTTCTTTACTTGTGTCTTGATTATCTCTTTTCTCGTTCATTAACTACTTCTTGGAGAAAAATAAGAACCCAGCAAGGTCAATTTCTAAATACCAGAAATGAAGCATGCATGAAAGTGTAGTAAATGCCGCCTTAGTGATCTTCTCATTTACAGCGTTGTGTAAGTCATCCAGAGAGCAAAGTCATTCATAGCAGCATCACAAGCTCTTGGAAGTTGGAGCCACTACGCTGCAGGTACTGGATTAGACCAGGACAATGAAAACAGCCACTTCTCAGATTATAGCTTCCCCGATCCTGGCTGGTTTCATTGGCTCAAAAAAGTGAAAACATCACGAGTTTGAGTATACGTAAATGAACTTTGTTATCTGTCGTGCATTGTGGAGTGTGAAGATCGCCTGTTAGAAAATACAGAAGCAGTTTACACAGTTCTGGAGGTCTTCATGACCACGATAGCTGCTGCATCTTGGCACTTCCTGCAGTCATCTATTTTAGAGCCTGAAATGCACGGACTAGCGGACTGCTATGATGAAAGACCACTGTTGGTGATAAACGTTTGAATAGCTGGATATCGGGTCCAGAAGATGAGTCCATCACAACTGTGAAGACTATATCCAACATAGACTCTGTTGTGAGATGTCTGTACAACTTAAACGCAAGAGAGGTCAACAAAATACAACACTTAACAGTTACTAACATCCGTACTGGATCCCATGCCAGTGTTGTAAGCAGTAGAGTCAAATAAAATAGCTTCAATAGGTTTTTCCAATGTCCATTCTTCATTGATCTTGACAGCGATGTTGGTCAATGGTCATGGCATTTTCAGTAGGCTACCCGATTGAAGTTTTGGCATGGAAATGAACTCATCGAATTTGATATTTGGGCTTGAAATCAACAGTTATTGACAAAGGTCAACTCAGTGTGAGAATTGTGGAAAAATAACTGGGGTTGAACCATGATTCACTTGGAATTGGGTGTTTGAAAAACATACTTTACTATGGGGCTCTAAGAAAGACTGGGGGCTGAAACGCCCAGTAATTCACACCCTGGGCCAACCTATGTGCCCTCTTCTTTCTCCTGTAAGGTCTGCTACAGTTACCTTACCATTCCAGAGTGGAACTAAGAGGGCATCTTTTTTCTTGACTTCGTGGATGAAGGAATCTCTCAGATTGATGCTATAATGGTTCGTCTGTCAACCCTGGCATGCCTAAGTGAGCTTTAAGAAATAGACCTTTGGCCATACAGTACTGGACTGCAAATAGGATGTGACTAGAAAACCTGTTAAAAATAATGCTGCGGTCCAGCGTTGAAACCAGCTCAATTTATTGAACATCATGGGGGCACGTGCCCAAATGCTCCCTTCGAGTCTCCTAAGGGTAGGTCTGTTTAAGTATAGGCCTACTTATCAATGTTCTGAGAGGAGCAACCAACAAATTTATGAAAATTGTTCTTGAAAACATCAGCTTCCAGCCACATTAAGGTTGTCAGCAGCCCGATATTCAACGTAAAAATGAACGAAAAACCATTATATTTTGAACCCCATTTTGGGGGAGACCCCATGGTCCGATCTTATTGGATTTTGGATATTTTATTCAGCAGCAAATCCTGAGAAGGAAACCATTCAGAAAGCTTGTGTTATAATTTTTCCCAGGTCAAACTGCAAATTGCATGGACTATCAATATATAGCCCCAAACCCCCATCTTTGATGCTAGTGAGTGACCCCTTAATATTACAATTGTGGCATAAAATTTCACACAGGTACTTTTTTAGATCAAAATGAACAAATGTATCAACATGCCTCAAAAATCCAAAAGAAAAAAAATTTCCCATGCGAATTTGGACCAGTCTAAGCCGGATATCTTGCGGTGGTTGTGGGTTACAAGGTCGGAGAATATTCACACAAAAAGGACCATTCAATGTCCAAATGGTTGTTCTAGTAATACCTAACAGAATTTTTGCAAATCCATAACCCTTCCAGAGTTATCCGTGAAAAACGGGCCTGGGGTCCGGTCGGACCACCCCCCCTCTTTGGCACTCGAGGGTTAATACGAGAGGCTTACCATTACATTGCGGAAACTTTAAAAGAAATTGTTATTATTGTCAGTAAATTTAATTAAGTTTTACACCACTCCTTTAAGTACTGAAGAATTGCAGCAATTTTGCTAAGATATCATCTTAACCTTTACCACTCAAATTTATTTTCCGCGCCAACCCCTCCAGATCAGAATTAAATTGCAGTGAATATTGGTCACAGTTCAACATTTATTTTCACCAAACAACATCATTCAATTTCTGATACATATAATATATTATGATATATATGACATAGCCTATATCATTATGTATATACACGTCTTATAAATCATATATATCATATATATCATATATAAATGATATAAATCATTTTTATCATAAATGCAATATATCATAATTATATCTCATATTTTGTCATATATATCATATATCATATGTATCATATATTTCACGCAAATAATATCATATCATCTGTATCATATTTATATAGCATATATCTATAAATCATATATATTAGGGTGATTTTAAGGTACATGTGAAATTTTCAACTTGAATATTTTGTATCGACCAAGTCAAATTAGCGTGCCAATTCATCAATAGCCTCCATATCCAAAACTATATCTTAATAGCTCAACATTTAGGACTTGCGCAAAGCGACCAAAGTTAGGAGCCAGGTTGCATTATAGGCAATTTATCATGATTTCGATACTTGCCAGTCTTTGACCCCTTCTGAATGGCCGCTTCCCAACTAATCAATATTCGTCACAGTGACAGCTTGGCTTTTGTTTATGTCAGTAGTGTCGTGCTGAAAATGGCGGGCAGTGGTTGTTCTAATTAATATATCATATCGCACTTGGGATGGCTAAATCTAGGCTACTAGAAAAAAGGCTGAAATCTGGTTGATAGGAAATACGGAAGATCATTTCAGTTATGCGAAGTTACCTACACGAGGACAGGTTCTGAAGGTGCTTTTTAATTTCCATACACTAAGAAATCAGAGTCTGGATGATAGCGTAAAAGAAACCGCAGCTATGGTACTCCCGATTTGGGAAAGAGCCCGCATTTCAACGAAGGCTGAGAACCACGTTTGGGATCGGCGGCTACGACATCTCCATAAGGAATGGCAAAACCTTAAGAAATCTATTTCGAGGAAGTCAGAAAACCAAGATGGAAAGCGCAAGTCTTTCAAGGATTCCCTTGAGGATCTATTTGATATTGCCCACCAAGATGCCATGACAATAATCAAGATAGAAGAGGATCGACAGTTTTTGACAGCACAGCGTGAGAGAGGACGACGGGGTTCAATGGCAGGCATTGATGTCAAGCTTGCAAAGCAAGAAAAGCGAGTGGTAGCAAGATCAGCAGCACTTTCTTGCAGAGCGTATGAAACGCTATCGTGCTAGAACAGCTGCTGCAGTGACCGAAGTTTCTATGCTGGAAACATCATCTGAGGAACAGGCGTCATCCAGTTGCTCAGAAACGTTCTGGAAAAGGTGTTGTCACTGCATGATTCTTCAAAATTGGAACTTTTTGTTCATTTCCGAGACTTCTGGCCACAAATTGATCAGACCAAATATCGCACAGGAATGGAGGATAAAGATGCAGTACATCACATCACAGAAATTCGAGATAATGTCATCAGCTTCGCATTGCAGCAACTGAGTACTGATTATTCCAGCGATGACTACAAAGAGCTACTAGAGCTGACGGTCATTTTCTTAGGAGGAATTCCGCCGAGAGGAATAAAGTTAAGGTACCCAGGGGCAGTTCATAGAGCACGCTGGATGGCGCGTGCGATCTATGCTATCAAGATGTGGCTTTTCAGAGATCAATATCCCATTCAACAACGTCAGAGCTCAGAGAGGACATCTCCAACATCCTATTCTAAGAAGGTGTGGAATCATTTAGTTCGAGTGTCACTTTTTGTGACAACAATTTACGTGAAGTACTGGTTCACATGTGCCTCACCTAAAGAAGCCCCAAGGAACGATGTTGAATTCTTGAAGGCAATCCACACTTATCTAGACAAGGAAGTCTCACAGGTCGCCTCAACAGCATTTTCGCGACACCTTTGGTATTTATCAGAGACCCTGGTTGGCCTCAGCCTATTTGATGATGCAGTCACCGTCAATGACAAACATGGGCGGAGTTTATCAGGGGCTAGGGTAGGGTGACCATTTTCTGTCCGTCAAAAACCGGGACACTTTTTTGAGGAAATTGCCAATTATAATTTCTTAACTTCAGGACTATAGGCATAGACTATACGAGGGTCTTGTCCTATAGAATACTCCATTGAAAAGTTACCACAGGAGACTATTGTTGCTTTTAGTAGCCTGTAGGCAGTGTAGGCCTACTGCACCCTTCGACAAAGTTCAAGGTTAGCCTACTGATATTTCTCGGAAGAAAGGATTTTTGCAAAGTTCTGTCCTGTGAACGCTTTTCGAGCATCATATTAGCTATGCCTATCGATGCAGGTGTGATCACGACTCAATTTAATGCTGAGTACCGACTTCAGTGAAGAAATCTACAATCTGCTCTAGTACTTCGTCAGTGCACTGGGTGCTACACTTTCGTAATTGAAAACACTCTCTCAATCAGCGCTCAGTGTGTGATCTAGTCCAAAGAAGATTTAAGGTTTCTGGGGGAAGCGAGCAGGAAAGAGGGTTTGGGGAGGCCCCGGGAGGGTATGCGCCACTCACCATCAGATTTTGTCATCTTAAAGAAATTTCGCCACTATTTTCAGTGCTGACAATCATGAGCTTCAAACTTCATAACGACCCTGACGCGAGCAGCCGAAATCAAAATAGCCTAGATCGTATGCCGCCACTGAGATTGTATTATATTAGCCTAAGCTTAACTTTCTCGTTACCGGTACGTCTTGATATTTTTTAATCTGTTAACTAAACTAACTAGCCTGTGATAAAGATACAGGCCTAATATAAAACTTGATATAGCCTAAATTGACAACTTCTCCTTCGTTGCGACTTATTTTTGGGTTACAAAATACACTTTGTTCTGTCATTTACATAAAACTGACGTTTCCAATATCCAAATTTCCTTCTTGTCAAAAACCGGGACAATTTTGCACTTTTCCCTAAGTCGTCGGGACACCGGGACGCCCCACGAAAAACCGGGACATGTCCCGGAAAACCGGGACGTATGGTCACCCTAGGCTAGGGGGGATAAGCCCCTCCAAGAAGACCCAGATTCAACTGTTTTACCATGAAAATGGTATCCTTTTTCGTAGTTAGCCCTCCAAATAAGGCCCAGACTCGGGGTTAGCCCCTCCAAGAACAGAAACCAAACTCCGCCCATGATGACAAACAGCGCATGGTCTACAACATGCGGAACAATCAGGGATCCGATGATCCTCCAAGAGGCTTCCCCTATACATGACCCTCTTATAAAAGCACTGCCAGATTTCGTCTCCACTTCAACCCTCAAAATATTCAGCATCCTCGGATTGGATGACTCTTTTCTTGAACAAGATCCTCAACAGTGGGAGTCCGAGCAATCATACAATGAGGCGAAAGACATCATATCTGCCCTAAGAGTGACGAATGATTTGGCAGAGAAAGGAGTGGCTCTTATGCAGACCTTCAATGAAGCGCTGGTCAGAAATGAGGAAGAGAAGCAATTTGTTCTGCAAATGGTTGAATACCATCGAGATAAATTCCCGAAGGCACTAAAGGGAATAAATTATGACGAATAACTCACAATATACCAGTATCCTTTGATTATGACTTATATCTAATGTTCAAGTGTCTAAAATTGTTTGGTTATATGAAAATAACTATGAATCACATTGATGACAAAGTCACAAATCTTAAAGGGTTTTGCGCAAGTCCTAAATTTATTTCGATTTTCTCATAATTTGGCAGGTAATAATTGCTATCAAGATGGAACACAAAACCAACCTGGTCGTTGTTTAATTCGAGATTTTAATTTTTAGACACACCCTAATATATATATATATATAAATGATATATTATATATAAATGATATATAGCATATATGCAATTATGCATCATATATATCATATTATATATGATATAATATGATATATATCATATAATAAAATTAGATGATATATTTATCGTATATATGATATATATCATATATATGATATATATCATATATATCATATATATCATATATGATATATATCATATATATGCTATATATATGATACATGGTATATATATATAATATATGATATATATATATATATATATGATACATATATATATGATATATATGATATATATCGTAGGTGATATATGATATATATATATCATATATCAGATATATTTGATATATTATATATATATCATATATATTATAATTATATGATATATATGATATATATATATTTGATACATATATATATGATATATATATATATCATATATATGATATATATGATATTTATCATATATATAATATATTTTATATATATATGATACACACATATATATATATATGATATATATCGTATGTGATATATGATATATATATTTATCATATATCATATTTATTTGATATATATCTATATCATATATATTATAATTATATGATATATATCATAATGTATGTCATATATATCATGCATAAATGATATATATATATATATATATATATATATATATATATTATGATATATATACATATTACATATATCGTATATAACTATATATTTGATATATATCATATATATCACTATTTCATGTATCATATATGTCATAGGAGCTCTTTAGGCCTTTACAAACTATTGTCCGCTCCCACCGGCCATATGAGTTAAAGCGGTTTTATAAATGTCCGCTGTGAGCGGCCTCATGAGTGGTAAAGGTTAAAATGCTACAATTGCAATGTGGAAATAAAAGATAGTTTGCTTCCCCCCCCCGCCCCCCCCCCCCCCCCCCCCCACAGAAACTTGAATCTCCCCAAACGAGGGACATTAGCTTAAGCACTGGCTAGCCTCTATTTCATAAATCGTCTGGTATCCAATCTTTTGAATTCAGTTTATCGAGAATAATAATATTGACATTGCTGTCAATATTCCAAAAACCGACTTACCATTGAGGCAATAACCTTTATAAGCTATTCGGATGCTAGTGGTCGTGATGCATGCGCTTCTGAGGACCTCGCATTCACTACCGTATGTCCGACCATCTGTGCCACATACTATATCATTCGCGTCGGGACACTTATCAGCGCACACACAGACAGGTCTTTTGCGCTCATCTATAGCGCACTTCGTTCCAGTTGGACACAAAAATCCATCGCAGACGGTCGCTGTAAGAGAAAGAAAACGAAATATCAAGGTTGGAAATCATGTGGGATTAAGACGGACGAAACCAATTTAAAATTACGTCTATCTATGATCGTTCTGATTTATTTGGCAAATTGTGTGAGAACAGGCGGGGGTTAATGGATTATACACGTATGTAATTAGCCTACTTTTTGTATAGATCACTTGAAATAAAACATTTTGCGACTCTGAATAACAGACAGAAACAGAATGGTCAAGAATAATGTTGATTTTGGTGACAGATTCAGAACATAATTATTATTAGAACATAATCAACAAAATAAGACAGTCGTGGATGAAAAATCAGTTATAATAATTCTAATAATACTACCAATAATTGTTTTAAAGAGCAAAAACAATAATAACCGAAAACAATCCGTTTGACAGACCGCAATCGGATACAGTATAATAATCCTGCAGTTATGCAATTGAAACAAATCACAAGAACACAAATCAAGAAGACATAGGCCTAATTCTTAAATAGGGAAGAATGTTCATCATTGGGTCAATTTTAACATTTTAAGGCATACAATCTGTGTTAGTTGTAGTACATGTATATTGTTGATATAGTCCGGAACAGCAACGTCTCATGAACCGAATATGATTTTATTGCAATAATTTATTACCACAAAATTTAGAAATTTTCTTTGTGAATAAATGTGTCCCAATACAGGACATAGCGGCCTGCATTGGAACAAAGCATGTGGAGCATTGGGTCAAGCAACAGATCTGGTTCCAATCATATCTAAAAGAGTGTAATACATCATATTCCAGTTGACAATATCTAAATGAGTGACTATAGTAGATTAAACAATAATGTTATCGCAAATTTAATCAATGCGAACAAGCTTCCATTGACCCATGGATAAATAATAGCATTACGGGTCAATTTCAAGTGAGTGCGACGTAACATAATTATCTTTATCCAGCCTGATAGCATTCTGTTGCACCAAATAATACAGTAAAACCATTTAAGTTTAATTTCCTAGGATGAATTTCCTGTATTGGAATAGTCACAATTTAATCAGCACTAGGTCTCTAATGCAAGTGGTTGAGACTGAGTGAGTAAAACTTTAAAATTTTAGCCCGAAATGTTACACCCGACGGACCCGATTGTGTTTCAGAGGTGCAGTATTTCAGACAGGCCTACCACTTAGTAACCACTACTGTCCCAATGCAGGACCTGTCCCAAACCTGGACTTCCCCCCATACTAAGATAATAATAGACAGGCTGCAATAAACGGCGCAAATAGCAGTCTGCAGAGCACTCGCTGCCTCTTGCTTTCCATGCCAGCTTAGTATCGAATGCGTTACCGCATCCCCCTAGTTCAACCGTCGTTCACTCGTTTCACTGTTTCATTCGAAATACTACTTGCTTTCTCTAGGCTGCATAAATAATAATTAGTGCCGTTGCTTGTCAACAAAGTCGCTATTATTAGACAAAACATTATAACTACGAACCTAAATAAAATGGTTTGATACCTTGTTCGCATTCGCGATAGTATGCGGTCGTGACGTTCTTATTGGTCAGGCATGATTGCCTTTGCAAGTCGCACTCATTGATGTACGTCTGGTTGTCGGTGCCACAGACTGGGTCGGTTATAGTGAGACATTCCATTTTGCAGACGCAGATCGCACGATTTCCAGCGACAGCACATTCTTTGTTTGGCGGACAGGTAATTTTTTTGCATATGGAACCTAACAGGAGGTAGCATAAACAGCATAACAGATGAATTTGGCTGACAGCAAGAAACAAATCGGTTATGGTAAACAAAAAAGACTTCCCCTTCGTTATCATACATAGGGGAAGTAGGGGCAAGACGGACCCCGTAACGGATTTTTTGGTTTTAAGACACCATAAACGTGCTTCACGGGCAAAACTTTTTTGTTACTCGTAGCTTATACAGTGCCCTAGCTAAGGGCAGCACAAATTTAATTGCATCTCTTTTCGATAATAAGATTTTAAAATTTTAAAAACTTAGTCGTAATGGTCCATCTTGCCCCACTATGGGGCAAGATGGACCAGTCTAATAAATCATGCCCCACGCATTAGGCTTTCATCATAGCATGTTCTGATCACATGTAGAATACTATTTTATGCACAAATGTGATCGTCTATAAAGTAAAACACTAAGAATAAGTCAGAAGTTACATTGGAGTACATTTTTAAAATTTCATATGATTTTAGTGGTCCATCTTGCCCCCATGGTGGAACAAAATAGACCACTGTAATCGTGTATTTCGCGCTAATAAATTGTCATTATTATTGTATCCGGCAATAATTGTTGCAGTAATAATAACATAATAATTAATTAACATTTGAAATCAGATGAAAAAAGTGGAATCACACGACAAAATCACACCAACGGGGCAAGATGGATCACAAGGTCCGTCTTGCCCCGCCGGGACTGATCCAACTCGCCCCCATGGGTAAGGTATAAACTTTTCATCAATAAAAAATTAAATCTACTGGGTATCCTGCCAATATTGGATTCGTTAATACAGCAGAAGAGGGTGTTTAACAAAATATATTTTTATCAAAAGCCTGTCACAACGTGCAATTGAATACTTAGCAAATAACTGTTTCCACAAAATAAGATCGGACAGGTCGAAAATCAACTTTTCATCAGAAAACACGCAAAAATGTCATTTCGGTCGATTACTTTGGACAAATCACCAAAGCGCCTACAGTATTACAGTAATTAATGTTCATTCGGAAGGTGGCGATATCATAGATACCTTATATTGACGGGATCCATCATACCCAAAGGGTCCGTCTTGCCCCTACTTCCCCTAATTATATAATTCATTCATTCATACATTCATTCATTCCGAAAACTTATATAGCGCCCATTCAAGAAGCCCACTCAGAGGCGTTCCCAGCCCAGCCACGGCTAAAATAGATCCTTCAATATATACGGAGAGTCATCAAAAGTTTGCTGCTACATAATATATATAGGGTGACACGAAAGTTCGTTCAGCGTTTTTAAATTGCTTTATCTCAGTAACGGCTTCATATTGTTTTTAATATTTTGTCAGTGTATGCATCATTCAAATGACAGATATTGGTACAAATTTGATTATGATCCAGTCGGTTGTTGCAATTTTTATAGGAAATGTAAAGACTAGTTTTTGCGAAAAAAAATGCGTTCATCAATTTAACACAGTAGCCTAACCAGTAGGGCCTATTCCTTTGACATTGTGTTACGCCTATCCTCGTACACAAGCGTGCCAAGACACTGTTGTTACCGAGGACACACAGACGTAGGGTATTAGCGTACAGTATCTCCTTTCTGCTTAATGACAGCACTGACTCTATCCGGCAGCGACGAAAGTTATTTGTTGACAATAATCTAGGAGTATTTCAGCAGGATGGTGCACGCTGTCATACATCAGCTGTGATGACGAAGTGGCTACACAACAACAGTTCCAGTCGCATAAAGGCGACGGATTCGCCACCCAACTCTCTGGACCTCTCACCTATTGAACTTGTTGAATAAGATTATTTATCTCTCAGCCTCTATAAAGATGCTGAACCCAAGAATGTTGATCAGCTCAAACGTCGCCTCCAACGATAGCAGTTGGAACACTTCAGACGCTGATCCAGTCTATTCCGGATAGAGTCAGTGCTGTCATTAAGCAGAAAGGAGATAGGCTACTGTACGCTAATACCCTACGTCTGTATGTCCTAGGTAGCAACAGTGTGTTGTCACGCTTGTGTACGAGGCTATAGCCATAACACAATGTCATTTTCTTTACTGTGTTAAATTGATTAACGTAGTTTTTCCCGCAAAACTGGTCGTCTGTACATTTTCTTATAACTAATGGCAACAACGGACCGGATCATAATCAAATTTGTACCAGTATCTTTCATTTGAATTATGTACCCAATGACCATAGGCGCAACCACGTCCTAAAAGTTGGGGGGGGACTGGGACCGATGGAAATTCTTAGTAGGAGTAATAATAGCGAGCGCGAAACGCGTGGAGCCGCGATTGCCGAAGGAAAGAAGCCCTATCGACTATAGGGGGTATGGGGAGTGTCGTTAGCTCCCCCATCGGAGCCCCAGCAACTGATGCAATTTTGAGCATTTGAGGCCAAATCGAGTGCATTTTGGGTTCTAGTTTATCTGAAATTTTGCAACGATAATATGGAAATAGAAGTACATGTACCTAAACCACCTCAATCTGTGAAAGTTTAAATCTAAATCACTCAATGAGCCATAAAAATTGACATTAATTTTGACATTGCTTTGCAAAAAAAATTCACAGCTTCTGTGGAAGCAAAGCTTACCCTAAATGGACAGAAGTCATTCATCAAATACTCAATAATTTTAACAGAGAGTCTAAAGACTATAAGATCTTTGATTTTAATGTACACATAAATTAAGACACAATGAAACCAAAGAATGAGAATCATCAGTGTTCATTTCCATCTAACCGGAAAAGGGACATAGGCTAGGCTAAGTCCCGCTTATTTTTAGAGAAATCTATCTAAAAACGGTAAAAATTATGGTAATTTTTTTTATTGTTTTACAACAAATATCCCTCTCTCTTCTTTGGTTCTCTGCCGTCAGGCAGGTTCATATGTCCAATGACGCCACGCATATCTGTTCTGTGCATTCCTCTTTAGCTCTCTGTAACCGTCCTTTGTCATCATCCAGTCCAGTAGCATTGTTCTTGGTCTTCCTCTTGTCTTTTTCCCCTCCATTCTTCCTTCGATGATATCTCGTACTATGGTGTCACTCCTCATGATGTGGCCAATCCAGTTTCTCTGTCGCCTCCGTATTGTCTCCAGCATTGCTCTTTCCTCTCCCACCATCTGCAGTATTCGTCTTGTGCTCCCTCCAGCTGACACGCTTCATTCTCCGCCAAATCCACATTTCGAAAGCCTCCAATCTTCTTATGTCATCCTTTCTCATTGTCCATGTTTCTGACCCATACAGTACCACACTCCACACCAGCATATTGACCATTCTCTTCTTTAGATTCATATTTAGTTTTCCTCTGAGGAGTTCCCCTCTTTTGTTGAATGCGTCTTTTCCCATGGCTATTCGTCTTTTATTTCTACATGGCATCTTGCATCATCTGTGATCATACTTCCTATAGGTAACAGAATTTCTCCACGTGCTCTATTTCCTCTCCGTTTAATGTGATCTTAAGAATTGCTTTCTTTCCTCCTTTGCTTATCCTTATAGCCTTTGTCTTCTTGATATTTATTTTCATGTCGTATTCTGTCGATACCATGTTCAATCGATCCATCATTCTTTGTAATCCTTCTTGAGTGCCTGCCAACATTGCCTGATCGTCCGCAAACCTCAGAGCTTTTATCAGTCTTCCTCCTACCTTTATCCCCTCATTCACTTCTTCCAGTGTTTCTCTTACAATTTCTTCTATATAGATATTAAACAGTATCGGGGATAGTGGGCATCCTTGCCTCACACCTCTTCCTATCTTATCTTCCTATTTTTAGTTATCCCTAATATTCATTTATTCAATTGCACAATGCCCATATAAATCAGCATAGAGTGGAACTAAAGATTTAGAAACATTATTATGTGTTCATTTCTATCTTTTGACTATAAATATATCCATGGAGGTCTCAAAATACGATATAATAAGCTGAATGCTTTGTGCTGACTTGGGGGGGGGTGAACGAGCGGCCGAAGGACGATCGGCGAGGCGCGAAGCGCCGAGCAGGGAAATTTTTGAATTTTCACACTGCAATGGTAGCATTTTAGGCTGTCATTTTACGAAATTGCTCATCATTTCAGTGCTGACTTCAGTGGCTGAAGACTTGAAAAGCGTCTCCTCAAATTGTCATTTTTTTATCCAAATTTCCATGATGTAAAATTTGATGTTTAAAATTCTAAAACTGTACAATGATATAGCATTTTAGGCTGTCTTTTACTCAATCATTTCAGTGTTGATGATTGTGATTCTGTGACTTCAGAAGCGTCTCCCACATTGTTTAAATATTTTCAGATTTCTCAATTCATCATCTTAAACTAATTTTTCATAATTTAATTGAAAACATTGCACGATTTAAGACTTCAATAAATGTCTCCTCCCTTTGTTTAATTGTTTAATTTTTATACTGCTATGGTAGCATTCTTAGCTGCCATCTTAACTAAATTGATCATTACGTAGAAACAATGGACAACACTGCAGAAGTTTACGATGAATTTTAATAAATATTTCTGAAATATTGGAGATGGATTTAAGCACCTCCTTCCTCCGTCAGAAACGTTGGAGAGCAAGGCCGTAGCCAGGATTTGATTTCGGGGGTGTTTCTTCGGCGGAGAAATTCTGACGACTTTATTTCTGAAAACACATTTTTTAGACGTCGAAATGTCTGAGGACACCTTTGTTTAGTCGTCAAAATTTCTGAAGACACTTTATTTTAGTCATCATATTTTTTGAAGACACCTTTTTAGGTGTAAAACATTCTAGAGACACCTTTTTTTAGTTGTCAAAATTTCTAAAGACCTTTTTTTAGTTGTCAAAAATTCTGAAGATATCTTTTGAGTTGCCAAAATTTCTGAAGACACCTTTTTCAGTTGGCAAAATTTCTGAAGACACCTTTTTTAGTAGTCAAAATTTCTGAAGACACCTTTTTTAATCGTCAAAATTTCAGAAGACCATCGAAAACTGCATAAATTCTTAGTATCTTTCGCTTAACTTCATGTTTTTTTTTCATTATGTGCTAGTGAATAATATTCTATTAATTTTTACATTTTCCATTTCGGATGGTGTTTTCATGGTTTTATTTCATGGTTTTTACATCACGTGCTAGTAAATGCATTATATTATTTTTACATTTTCCATTTGGGGGGGTGTTCAAACACCCAAAACACCCCCTAACTATGGCCTTGTTGGAGGGGACTGTCCCCGATGTTCCTCTGTGTCTACGCCCACGGTGTAGACATACATTACCACAGAAGCAAGACTGTTAGAATAAAAAAGGGTAATTTAGAGACCTAACTAAATTAATCCTATGTGCATATAATTATTATGATAATTTCTGGCACATTGGACTGCAAAAGACCTAGTATTTTGCATTTGAAAAGACAAACACATTCAAACCAGACACGAAAAAGGCCTTAAGAAAGAAAGTCAAGACTGAAGAGTCACTTTTATATAACCAAATTCAGTATCCGTGATTCACACTTAGCAATACACGCATGTGCAATCTGTGGGACGCCAACACTGTCGGGGTAAGATGCCTGATAAAAACGTTCTTGACTCAGCCTTAATGAGCTGAGAAACTATGTTTTTAATATACCAATCTGTATTCTAACGGCTATTAGCAGCAGTCAGTAGCAAAAGTTGAGAGGGACCTCCCAAGCCTCGTCGAAAGTTGGAGGGGACCATCCCATTAATGGTCCCAAACCTCTCAAAAGTTGGAGGGGACGCGTCCCGTGGGTCCCATAGGCAGTGTTGTACAGTAACGAAGTAAAAGTAACGCGTTACTGTACTTAAGTAAAAGTTTGAGTACTTTCACATGTAACGAAGTATCGAAAAAATAAAATACTTTTACTTTCAACGAAGTAAAATTTTACCCATATTTCAGTACTTTTACTTCGTTACAATTTTTCCGACACTCGTTACAATGTTCGTTACTTCAAAGCGTTAATTAACATTTCGTTTCGCTAAGCTAAGACAGCTTATTCAAATTTGCATGCCTAAAAATAGATTTTCGATGGTGGTGGACGCTGGTTGCACTGCGATTTCTGCAGCAGAACGACTCTTCAGCTGTGCATTGTGCTAAAATGAACCAGAAGCGTGCGTAGGGGCATATACTAGACTCAATGATAACCATTTCGAGAATTTAGTATTTTTGAAGGTTAATAATAAATTTAATAATCAATTGAGTTATAGAAAGGCTCGGTACTTTTACTTTTTACTTTAAAAGTATTATTGGAAGGGGATACTTTTTACTTTTACTTAAGTAAAATTTGTGATGAGTACTTTTAATTTTACTTAAGTAATTAAAATCCACTTTACTTTTACTTTTACTTAAGTACATTTGCCCGATACTTTCAACAACACTGCCCATAGGGTGGTTGCGCCTATGCCAATGACAAATATTATACAGAAATATAAAGCGTTACTAAGACAACGCATTTTGAAAACGGCGAACGAACTTTCGTGTCACCCTATACTTTAACCCTGTAACGCACACCTGGGGTCCATTGGACCCCAGAGGTGCAAAAACCTTGAATATCTCTATTGATATAAATACTAAAAATCTGAAATAATTCAAATTCCTCAAGAATTCATCACTCTACATGTACAAAAAAGTTGGGAGACTGCAGAACCCCGGTTGAATGGAAAAAAATTGAGAAAGAAACATATTTAGCATACCTGGGGTCCAATGGACCCCAGCCTTCAGCATTAATATGTCCCTGGCGCATCGACTATAGCATAATGGAAACAGGACAAACCCATCGGCCCATTACCCCTACCTTTTCCCCCACCACTGCTCTGACCATTACCCCCATTGAGACATTACACCCCGCCTCGCCATTGCCCCCCATCCGTCTGTTTACATCCGTCTGTTCACATTTAGGTTCAGTGTATGTATGTATATAGGTAAGGTATGTGTGTATGTATGTATGTATTTAGGTACGCCATGTATGTATGTATGTATGTATATATGTATGCAGGTATGTGTGCATGCATGTATACATGCATGCATGTATTTATGCATGTGTGTATATTTGTACGTATGTTTGTACTTACATACATACATACATGCATACATACATGCATACATACACACATACTACACATATGTACATACCAACATATACAATCTTACATTCACAAAAAATAATACATGCTCTCACACCTATATAATTACATACGTACACACATATATACTTGGATAAATATTATATACAAATAGAAACACATGCATACATATATACTTGCATAGATACATACAAACATACATACATGCATTATACATAAATAGATACACACATACACACATACATACATACATACATACATACATACATACATACATACATACATACACACATACATACATACATACATACATGCATACATACATACAAACATACATACATACATACATACATACATATATTACATATGGCAACCCGTAATTTTGTCTGACTATAGGCCTGCCACTGGTGAAAATGATTGAGCAAGTTACAAATCTTCGATAGAAAAATGTTATGAAAAAATCACTATTTTTCACATATTTTAATTTATTTTGAGCACTTCGGGTTATGAAAGACAAATTATTTAGTATGACAATGTAGCCCCACATTCCCTCTATAAAATGGTATAATGTTTTTCTCTTTATTATTAATGTGGGATAAGATAATAATAGTCTAAATACCTAAGTGGGTGGTTTCCACCTCCTCTTGGTACCTTGGGTATATCGGGTTATAACTTTTGAACGGTATGGGGTATCATCACAACTCTTACCTCAAAATGTGTGTAAATAAACCCCCTAAAACAACTTAAAGTGTCAAGGTTTTATTCCATATGAAGAAAGTTTTATTTTGAAAAAACCTAACAATTTATGGATAGCACCGCTTTGGTAGCCCAAGGGTTAATTTTTGGACTATATTATATTGACCCCAATATGTTTCACGAGTGCATGTGCTATGTGCAACATAAATGTAAGTCATTCATTCCAAAGTTCTATCTAATTGATATAAATTCGAACGCCAGACATTTAAACACACGACACATAAACACGCGACACTTAAACACAGACACTTAAACACAAGACAGATAAACACACGGACAGATAAACACATGACACATAAACACACGGACAGTTAATCACGCGACATTCAAACACACAAGACATAGACACAACGACAGCCACTATCATTCACAGTGCACAACGTCTGTGCTCCACAGTGTGCAGTGCCTGTGTGTCTGCATAGCACTGACTGGTCATCCAATTGTGTCTGCATAGCACTGACTGGTCATCCAATTGAATTTGAACTTTGCAGCCTACCTTCCCTTGTTTTTGTACGAATTTAGTCTACGAAAATCTTTCATTTAACATTATGTGATACTTCGATTGTTACACCGACGTCGCATGACTCTTACGATATGGCTACATGCTCCGATTCTGTTACATTTGGCGTCTCAACAAAAGGACGTTCAACAGTGATATACAGAAAATTTGAGTATATTACAGTCAGGGATAATAAGAACGGAGAAATATATTGGCGATGTAAAAAGTATCCGAGTTACAAGTGTAAGGCTCATTTGAAAACATTAGAAGGTCGAATCGTCAGCAACAATGATCAAGAACATAATCATGAAGGTAACATCTCAACATCACTCGCTCGTCTTGCCGTCGCTCAAATGAAGGAAAAGATGGGCGAAACATCTGCTACACCTGCCGCAGTTGTAGGATCAGTTTCTCGTCAACTGGATGATCAGTATGGCAGATCATCAACATTGCCTATTTGGTTTTAAAACATTCACTACAGTATTGATGCTATCTCATTTAGGCCTATCATATAACTATTATCACTTTTTAATAATTATGTCACTGTCTTCATATATCGTGCTTATGTTTGAGTGCGGCGTGTTTAAATGTCGCGTGATTAACTGTCCGTGAGTTTATGTGTCGTGTGTTTATCTGTCCGTGTGTTTATCTGTCTTGTGTTTAACCCTCGGAGGCTAACCTATGAAAAAAATCACATATTGGATAACCTGGGGTATATTTTTCACCCCACACCATTTGAGGCCTATGATATAAAATCAGACCATGTTTCATCAATAATGGTACTTAATTCAAGTTCAGCATGAAATTGACAAACTATGAAACCTAACTAAGTTAAAATATCAGCACAATCATCGAGTCTACGGTCATCTATACACAAGTAAGCTTTAGTGCATGCTTTCCACATGCAAAGTTGCAATACGTAGGCTAGGTCTATAACATCATCGATATCAACATTATCTAGATCCGATACACCATTACAATCAACAAACTCTACATTATCCTCATCACTATCATCATTTTCAAATTCAATCCATTGATATCAATTCTGATATCCGTTTAGCGGCATTGGCTGCTGATAACCGTCGAAATCTCTTCAACACAAATACGTTATTAACAACAATAGCCATTGTCTGACTTCAGTCACGTGACCATGCATTCGATATAAAAATTTCAAAAATTGTGGAATTAAGCAAAAATCATCTTTGAACAGATACACAAAAGCGCATGACATAATTTTAAAGCAGTAAAAAAATTCAGGGCAAAAACTGACAGTGGGGTGAAAAAAACACCCCAGGTTAGCCTCCGAGGGTTAAGTGTCTGTGTTTAAGTGTCGCGTGTTTATGTGTCGTGTGTTTAAATGTCAGCACACCATAAATTCAACCCATGTTATCGGTGGGGTCCATTGGACCCCAGGTGTGCTAAATGCGTTGGCGCGGAAGGTGTGCGTCATAGGGTTAACTTCGTCATATATCAGATGCAAAACAAGCTAAAGAATAGATTATGCATAATATAATATATTATAATATAATATATTATAATATAATATATTATAATATAATATATTATAATACACCGTGGTTCAAAAAAAACTAAGCCAAATTGTTTTGCACATATCCCTAATACCTGATGACATATCAAGCTACAAATTTTCCAAATATTTAGAGAAGTGGACCAAGAATATGATTCCAAAATTTCATGAGACAAATTTGAACGGATAAAAAGAAAGGGAATACTTAAACTTTATATGCCGAAATTTCAGTTTACAAGCAATTTTCTGTCAGATTCAATAAAATGTTTTCTTATATCTCTAATGCCTGATGATTAATTATTCTAAAATTTTTCAGATATGTAGAGAATTAAACTAACAAAATGTTGGATTCAAATTTAATTTGATTCCAACAGTATGGTTTGATTATTTAATTAATTAAGATGCTCAAAATGTCTTCCTACTGCTTGCACGCAAGCCTGGAAGCGCTGGTGCCATGCATTACGCAACAGCATCGTCAATTATCCTCTGGTCCAGGCCTTTCCACACTTCCAACAAGCGTTGGTTGCTTCAGATCGTTTATATCATGGATTGTTGTCTGGTAGACTCGGTCTTGCATCACGCTCCACACTTTATAGTCGACAGGATTAAAATCTGGGCTGTTCGGAGGCCATAATGTGAGAGAAATGAAGTCTGGCGTCTCTCTTGTCAGCATTTCGATGGTTTCTTTGGCTCTGTGGGCTGGCGCTGTTCTGTTGAAAAAGAAAACAGCCTTCTGGGGCTATAGATTTCTGACAACAGGTGGAAGATGTTGTGACAACAGAACATTGCGATAATATACTCCGTTAATTTTACTCCAGGATCCCTGAAGACCAAAATTGGGAACTATCAAGCATCGAAACTTCAACGAACACCAAACAGACTTGCTGAAAACATAAATTTCTGGAGATGAAGTTTAAATATTCATATCTTTCTATCCGTTCAAATTTATGACATGATATTTTAGAATCCTATTCTTGGATCAGTCCTCGAAATATCTGGCAAATTTTGGTACATATGATTAATTATCAGGCATTGGAGATATGTGACCCGTTTTCACAAAAGCCGTCGGAAAGTACCATATTAAATTTCTTCACTTTTTAGCAATTTCCTGTACATGCTTCATTTTCCTTTCCAAAACTGTTTGCGGTTTTTCTATATCTAAAATATAACCAGAGTTATAGAATTTTAAATCCGATGGTATAGATAAACTGTTAGTTGAGAAAATTGCGTGCGAAGTTTAGCGATATAATTATTGACATTCTTCTATGAAACGGCTATTTCTACTGGACCTATTTAAATACAATTTGGCCGCCGCGTAGCTTCGACAATTGCCTAACTACTCTACAGATTTACAAAATATTCTCCATATCGAAGATTAAGTTATTTAGGTGAAAAGCGAAGGAAATAAACGATTTATCCCGTTACACGAGGCGAGGCCATGCGACCTTTAATCGTTCAGCCAACCACGGCTCAAGATTTGGTCACGTGTCTGTTTTATAGCGCTATTTCAAGTTTCTGTGAGTTAGACGATCTATTTCGGGCCGCTCTCAGGGCGTACTAAATAGAAGGCGGTCATGTTTTATTAATAGAACAGAAAAAGGGGATTTCCTTTTTCAAAACGAGACCAATCACGTTTTTCGATTCGACCTGCAACTTATTTTAATATTGCAACAAAATGTAGCTAATTTTGACTTAAATTCTGACTTTCGATCTCGATAAGCAGATTTAGGGCTCTTAGTAAAAAATAATTTTTACACATTTAGATATGTCTAAACAAGCATTTTATACGTCATTTCTATTGAATATATATTTTTAAGCTTGTTTTTGCGTTCATGTCAATTACGGCGGATTTAAGGTTTTCCATGGTTTTTCGTCATTTTCTACCTGATGACATTTGGTACCTTCCGACTGATTTCGAAAAGACTGATCACATATTAGAAAAACAGTTTGGCTTACTTTTTACTGAATCTGGCAGAAAAATTGCTTGTAAACGGCAATTTCGGCATATGAAGTTGAAAGATTCATATCTTTTTATCCGTTCAATTTTATCTCTTGAAATTTTGGAATCATATTCTAGGTCCACTTCTCTAAATATTTGGAAAACTTTAGCATGATATGCTTTCAGACATTATTGGTCTATGAAAAACAATTTGGCTTAGTTTTTTTTAACCACGGTGTATAATATATTATAACATAATATAATAGGGACCATGATAATATTATGTGATATATAATTATGTGGGACGCGGTGGTGTAGTGGTGGCGTCGTTGCCTTGGAGCCGGAAGGTTCGAGGTTCGAATCCACCTCGCCGCGTAAGGACCTTGGGCAAGTCCTTCACTCACAATTGCTCAGCGCTTCGGCGTGAAACTCCGATGCAGTGTCCGCTCTGCATTCGGGAGCGCCTCTGAGTAGTGAGAATATGAAGAGGCGCTACAGCAAGTGCACATACAAACAAATATCATTTAGATAATTTAAAAGCAAGTTATAGGCCTATTATGGGAATATGACTTAGTTTTAAAGTAACCAATCAGATATTTGCTTCAGTGTGTGAAGCATCGTTGATCGCAAAATTAATGTAAAAATAACAAAATGAGCAGACCTCTCGAAAAAAGTTGATTTCGTAATAATAATAATAATTATTATTATCAAAATATTCGAAGTTTGCTCACAATAATAGGTAATCTGCTGCGGAATAAAATTAGGCAGTACATGTAGGTTACACACCCACAGAATAAACTCTTGTCTACAACGCTAAGTATTTGCAATACTTGCCTTCATATGTACACTCGCCGTAGTAGTCGACCGTCAGATTGCTGTTGGTTGTGCAGATCTTTTGAGCGAGCTCACAGTCGTTGGAGTATGTTTTATTGTCGCTACCACAAACCGGCAAGTAATAATCGTTTATGCAGTTTGTATCACAGACGCACACAGCTTGGTAGTTTTCGTCCAGTCCACAGTGTCTACCCCGCGGACACCTCACACCTTCGCATGGTGTACCTACACTCGACAGAAAATGTGGCTCAAACAACTAGGCCTACCACTGTTGCATTATTGTGTGCATAATTATAATTATCATGTAGCCTAAGCTTTATGAAAGACATTATCATACAAAATAATGTTTCTACTTAATATGTGTAGGCCTATAATTACGTGCATGCATATTCAAGCCTATATATTTATTATGTTTAGGCTAATTGTTGTAGAGCATGCATAACTGTAAATGGGTTTATTTGTATTACCGGTATTGTTATTATTTTTAAGGTACATTTTGATCTTTCACACATTGCTGTTGTTGTTATTGTTATTTCTGCAAAAACTAAACTAAAAACAGATGTGTGGTGAAGCTTCGAGTACACGTCATCATTTTAGCGGTGTGGTGTAAAAAAAGTAAAGTCCTATCCCGTTCCACGAGGAACATAGGGAGGCGCTCATCTCCTTTTCCATGGCCCTGAGCCAGCAATGGACGAATCCCAAGGTCCTGGACACGAGGCCAATGTATCGCAGGACTTGCTGTTTACTTCCCAGCTTACGCCGGTACCAAATTATACTGCTTGGTGACAGAGGCACGTGTGCGTAAACAACTTGCCCAAGGTCGTTACCCGGAGTCGAACCCGCGACCTCCCGCTCCGTGAGCGGACGCGTTACCGGTCTGCCACCAGGTCGCAGGTGTGGTGTAAAGATGACTCTAAAAGTGACGTCGTTGTTGTTGTTGATATCATTATTATAATCATCATCGTCATCGTCACCGTCATCATCATCATCATCATCATCATCCTAAAATTAAAGTAGCTAACTACTAAGACAGTTTTAAAGTTCTGATCATCTTGTACTAGGTTTTATACTTCATAAGATTTCCACAGTAAGACGGTGTCACAGGACAGTGCTTCAGTGTGGTGAAGCTTGGAGTAGGCTACACGGTCCTCGTCCCCTAGGTATGGTGTATACGGGCCTCATCAGGTGGACCGCGTCACCTCATACACATGACTGACGAGTGCAAATCAAGCGAAATTGAACAGTATATTCCTCCATTAAAAGAACATTTCTTAGACATTGATTCACTAATCTTGACGCATTAAAAAAATTCACCAAAATTAAATAACGAAATTAATAACGGAACTAATTAGTGGGGATAATTCGTTATTACTGATGACGATGACAAAAATGAGAGACGTACCTTTTAGGCTGAATCTGGTGTTTTCCGGAAAGGGGAATATCGTACTGGACTCAGCTGACGTTTCTACAAATGAAACAGTTGCACAAAATGTCTTTTTACAAAAAGCGAAAGCAGCTATGGTTCAGTGAAAACCTTGTGTTTAACTATTATCACAATAGAAGACGTAGTTTGAGTTTTACAGAAAACTAGCTGTAGGACCCGGCGTTGCTCGAGAATTTTTGTACACTTAGTCTACACCTCTGGGGTATCCGGCTTTGACCGCGAAATTTCAAATTTTCGCCCCTCCACTCTCCCCGTATTTCACAAAAAAGCTGACGCCCCTTCGGAGTGGAGTGTGCGTGCTGACCGTGGGTGCATGGTAGCTCTGGTCGCACTCTATTTCTAGCTGCAAGGTTTGAGGTGTAAAGCTGTGAAACTGCGCGAATACATGAAACTAGCGAAATTTCGGTTTTTCGTCTCCACGCAAGCTCGCGTGGTGAGATAGATTCGCCAACCCCTCCACTGAATTGTTCTACGAAACTGTAGGCGTATAATTTACAAGCGTACACACGCACACATCAACATTCTCCTATAGGCTATCTGTGGTTTAATCACTTAAAGTACCTATTATTAACTTGTTTAATGCTGTGAGAGGCGTGAATAACGTCAAAACATGACGTCATGCGAACTGTCGTCGACTAATGGCGATGCGAGAGTTTATGTGCAACGGACCACGATATAACATGACTTGTTAAATCTGTATAAGCTTATATAGGCACTAAATACGCATCGAATCAAATTGTTCATAGCTTTGGATTTAAAGCGAATTGAGAGCCAAAAATAGTCGCGTTTACCTACAAATGTGCACAAGAGCGAGTTAGGAAGAATTGAAACAACCGAAACTCTAAACGTTTCAGAGCCTTTCTTGGGACAGAATACATACACACAAACAGACGGACAAACATTCTGTTTTATGTACAAGATACATTAGGTAGATCAGGAGTTACATTGGCTTAGCTTACTAAACATTGTCTTTGCACCACCTTGCTTGTCTTGCCGTGACTGGTCAGACTGATTTGTATATATGCTTCCCCCAAGGCTGAATACGACGCTATAAGGGTCTTTTTCAACGTACCTGGCCACGGAGCAAAGCTGGCAAGAACCGCGACGTAGCAGACGATTTTCAAGACGATTCGTTCCATGTCGGCTGTTAGACGACCTTCAGGAACCACTTGCTTCCAACGACTAAGACAGGTGCAAAAGGAGGTCGCTTATAAATATGCAAGAAAGACCAAACATGGCTGCTTGCACTGCTGCAGTCATCGGTTCGAAATCAATAGGTACGCAATGGCACGACATCTAGACCTTAGAGTAGGCCTAGTTGTTGACAACAAGAAAAAGATCGTTTAGACTTGACTATGTTTATGCAGAAGCGGCCACGAAGAAAGAATAGGAATTTTAAGAAATTCTGAGGCCGACTTATTTTGGAAAGACCGACTAAACTGAAATCCCAAAATTTACATCAGCTGTCGTGTGATACAAAGCCCACATCTTTGACAACAGGTAGAATAGATTAGCCCATGATCTTCCCTGCATCGCATATATATATATATATATATATATATATATATATATATATATATATATATATATATTGTCATATTCGTATCACATCTCAGTGTGGCTACTAGGTTACTATACAGAGGTCACACAGGGGTTGCAGTGAACTTCATCCTCTAAATAAGCTTACACAAAGGAGCTTAAGAAGTCATTGGCGATTGGCCTGGAAAGATGACCAGATCGTGTCGTTTTGTTTGAGTGAAAAGAGGATTCGTGCTTAAAAGACGAAAAGGTCAGAACGTGACTGCAGTGGACTCCATGCTATGAAGAGACAAAGGAGCTTTAGAAGACACTCGTGGTTGGTCTGGAAAGATGGTTAAAGGCCAAAAGCGTGTCGTCTCGCTTCAGTGAGTAGGTGAGTCGTACTATGGGACTGTATTTGATACAGTGACCACCTTCCCAGGTTCAGACAGAACACTGCTGTCAATAGTTTTGAGTGAAGGACTTACTTAAAATTTTTATAAAGCTGCGATTCAAATTTGTTGTTCTACTCTTCTTCCTGGACGAGTGTTCCTACAAGTTATAGGCATACGAATACATGAAATAAAATCACTCTTGTCCAGACTGTTATAGGCCAATGTGCAATAGTGCCAGAAGAGATGATTCACTGCCTCTTCAAAAATCGTCAAGTATTTCCTTAATTACTGCGAATGAGCCTAAAGTTATATTCATATCTCCAAAGAAGTGAGGAGGGACCCAGTTGTCCCATAACTCCATGACATTAATAAAAAAACGCTCTAAAATGCAGGTCCCCGTCTCAGATTTTTCACTATCGCAAGCGTACTCTTAAGACTTCTAAACGGCTATTCGATAGCCAAGTGCGGGGCAGCAGCATATTCACGAGCGCTGTGTTAAGCGAAATTGGTCGTCCAAAAAGTAGTGACAAGGTGATCGGGTTCCGCGTGCCATAAGGGCGGAACAACCACTAAGGCGGGTTTCGTCTGGATCTGGATTGGAAGGGGATGTGCAGATTATGATTCGAGGACGTTTCATCCCCGGAAGATTCATCCCGGACGATTCATCCAGTGGACGTTTCATCCCCGGACGGTTCATCCAGTGGACGGTTCATCCCCGGACGGTTCACCCAGTGGACGATTCATCTCCGGACATAGATTGAGTATTCGCATATATTACGAATATTAAGATTTTCAAATATTCACGAATATTAACGAATATTAAAATTACCAACGAATATTATATTCGTAAAATATTATGTTCTTTCAAGAAATTATTTATTCTTAAATCTTATTTTGTTATTTACGAAAATATTTAGCTTTTACCGAATGAATTGTAAACAATTAATTAGCCTATTATATCAGTAAGTGACAATAACATATTTAGTAGATTTATTGTTAAAAGCTTCAAGGTCTCTGCTGGGTCTGGCCAATGTGGCCATGCGGCATTCATATCACATTTTGATAAGCTAATATTAGTCACTTTGTCTGACTTCTGACCATCCTCCCCAACTGAAAAAAGGCAGAGCCACCCCGATGGCAGTTGGCAAGTAGCAGCAATAGTAGGCTAAATTATAAATAAACTTTAATTGCCTATAATAGTTGATAAAGTATAGGCCCTATCAGTGTTGCAGGATGAGTAAATATAAATGCCAACGCAGGAAATAGCAATGCCAGATTACAAGCAAAAATTATCCCGATCTCAGCATATTAAGCGCATTGCATATTTTAAATCAGCCTTGCCCTGGATGCGAGTGAATGTCATAGAGACATAGGCCTACATGTAGTTACAGAAACTTAAACTGCTTAATACCGAGTAACATTGCGGTTTCGATCTTTCATCTTAATTCGTTAACGAATATTTGCGAATATTTACAAATATTAAAAAATCTTAATATTCACGAATATTTACGAACATTAAAACCAAAAGTCACGAATACTCAATCTATGTCTCCGGACGATTTATCCCCGAACGATTCATCCCGGACGATTCATCCAGTGGACGTTTCATCCCCAGACGATTAATAAAGAATAATATGATACATTAGTGACTATTAGACCCCAAGTAGGTCCAGACTCATTTTTTACCATGAAAATGGTATATATCTTATCCCGGGCTTATCCCTCTTAATAAGTCGCCCCCCAGAACGGAAACCAAACTCCGTCCATGTCGGCAGGGTAATACAACGTCCCGGTGAAGAGTCACCTATACTATTGTTCTAGAATCACCTCTTCAAGTCCCGACGGCTTAGTGTTGTACGTTCAATTGGCCATTGTTTATCCCACGTATTTTAAAAAACTTTTTATATCTATTTGATTGATATTTTATAGGATTATGTGTTCTTCAGTACCCTAAACTTATGTGTTCTTTTATGACATTTAATTACCTGACGATTCATTCTGTTATAGATCTATATTCTACTAGCTGAACCCGGCCACGCGTTGCTGTGGCTGAAAAGAGGCTCCCCCTCCCTCTCCCCTCCTTTCTCCCCCTCCCCCTCCTCCCCTTCCCTCCCCTCTCCCTCCCCCTCCCCCTCTCTCCCCACCGTCTTCGTCCCGCTCCCTCCGCTCCTTTCCTCCGTCACGCCGTGTCCGTGAAGGCCGCTTTAGGGAAAGGCCTCCCTCCCCCGCCCCTCCACTCTCCTTCCCCCTTGACCTCGACCTCTCCTCCCCCTCCGCTCCCTCCCCACCGTCTTCGTCCCGCTCTCTCCGCTCCTTTCCTCCGTCACGCTGTCAAGGCCGCGTTGTGACATTTTGAATCGCTTATGACGTCACAGGACGCGACATCATTCATGTTTAGTCTGCTGTGTTTGGAGACATCGTTTGTGAAATGTGGCAGCCGTGTGGGACGTGTTGAATTTGTAAATGGCGGACGAACGGATTGCAAAGTTCACTTTTTGTGGAAAAGATTGGGTTTTTTCGTGGAAAAGAAATCTAAAGACACGGTGTTATTGGAATGGAAGGTTTTGGTAAATTTTTACAACAATCGCTGCGTAACTTTCGGCGTGATTGTAACATGAACTATTGGAAAGTTTCATTTTTATTTATATAGATTATAGGCTTATGTGATCTTATAATTTATGATAGCTATTTTATTGCAAGTATTTTTGACTTTTTATATCTATTACATTGCATATTTTATAGGATTAAGTATTCTTAAATTGTTTAAATTTATGTCCGTGGGAAGGAAACGTCCTGGGATAAAAAAAAGTCCACTGGATGAATTGTCCGGGGATGAAACGTCCACTGGATGAAACGTCCGGGGATGAAACGTCCGCTGGATGAAACGTCCTGGGATGAAACGTCCGCTGGATGAACCGTCCGGATACCGCAGATTAGACAGACGCATTTCTTTCATTTATAACCACTACTTACTTTTCGCACACGGTCGACAATCTTATTGTTCTCAGAGACTGATCGCCTTTCCAACCTTACGGTATTGACGTTCGGTCTATGATTAGATTATGAATATCCTTCTTTTCATTCATTAATTCATACGTTCATTCAATCACTGCGTTGCCTATTGGAAACGTTCCGTTAACTTTGCAAATTCAGTGTTAAGATAGATTTGAACCTAAAGAGACATTGTCCGTCTGAATATTCGTACATTCTACAATGACTAGCCACGAAGCAATTGAGTGAACACTGAACAATCACATAGTTTGACTTTTAATTGTTTAGCTGCAGCTGCAGCTGTAGATAGATTGATTTTCGTATAATGAGAAGTGTCACTACCATCTGACTTTGACTTTATTAAAATTAACAAATTAATTAAATGTAAACAATAATATATATCACTTTAATTTTTGTGTCGGTCTTGCAACCTTCTATCAGGACGGAAATTCGTCTTTCCATCTGTGCCACAGACTGACTGAAGAGGTCAGAGGAGGAATATTAGGAGCAATTCACTTTACATAAACATATCGACAGATTCGCTTGACTATAGGCACACAGCCTATGGAGGTGTCACGACAACTCGTCTAACGACAACTCGTCTAACGACAAGTGGTCTCCGGACAATTCGTCTAACGACAACTGGTCTACTGACAACTTATCCAGCGCTTGAGAAATGGAAGCTGGATGACAGTTTTTAGAGGTGAAATGGAGGTTGGATTGATGAAAAAACGCAAGAGAAATGGAATTTGGATGATGGTTCTCTTACAGGTGAAATAAGGCTTCTAAAAAGTTTACTAAAGAAATCAAATGTCTTAATTATTGTCTTGACTATCAAAAACTAGAATAATATAAATACGACATTCTGTCATTCTTTCAACCACTGCATTCTGTCATTACAATTTCACTGATTCATGTTCTGAGTGTTACGATCATTTCCAGCTGCAGCTATTTTCACCAACGAATAGATCAACTCGATGATTTCAGCCGCCGTCATTATTGATATTCCAAGCCAAAGGTTCAGAGATCCGCCGAGATTTGAAGACACTGTATTAACGTCAACGCTGGAATGTCCTTCAATAACTGAACTAAAGTCTGACGCATTCTAACCGTGACCTGGACGAAGTTGTGCTCAATCAATTTCAATTTATGTAGCTGCTCAATAGTTTCTGCATCACTTTGACTATCAGAGCCTTTCCGTATGTTTTCATACGCCAGAAATTTCTGCCTATATCGGTCATCATTTCGAATGTATTCATTGTAAAATGCCAATTGATAATGGATGTTTGGCCATTGGGACGATGAACTGCTGATCTCGTACTGTGTTTCTGAGCACGGGATAGGGCAATCGCATATGTCATCAATGGGAGTGAAATCAAAAGAACAACCAACTAGACTCCAAAGGTTTTCTGTAACAACTCCCTGCTGCGTATACATCTGAGGATCCTCTAGGTGTTTCGTAATATTTACACAGAATGTGTAGTTTCCCAGTTGCAATTCAACGTCGGTAAAATATTCGAAATGACTGATACAGCCGCATGCTTCTATCGTTTGGCGTTGTCTACACAGACTGATGCACGTTGTTCGATCGTATGCTGGAGAATTTTCATCTTCCATAGAAATGCGTTGTCTATCGCTGCAGGTTCCGTAGGGATAAGGCAATCTGGTGACATTGTTTTGCTTAAGGTCAATAGTTATGCTTGTGCCAGGAGCTGCGTAGACTGCAACGCTGTGATCCGGTTTGGTGCCTTTCGGGTGGATCATAACTTTCAACCCGGTACCCAAATTAATTCTGATCCAGTCGAAATAGACATGTACGAGTTTTGGCATTAAATCGTTTATAAATACTATAGCTGAAACAGCAGCAGCTTTGCTACCTGGTGTAAGGGTCGTGCAAAACTGAAGAGGCTTACTCAAAACTGGAACTTCATGGTTGATCATTCTGTTGTAGAAATCCCACTCATAGAAATTGGAACTAACAATCAAATTGTTTACGTTCGACTTGTTCTGAGGATCCTGTAAAAAAGGAATATTGGCGTTAAACGAGTACAATAATTTGCACAGATTCCACAATCTGTTGCTGCTTTTAAGTTTATCAGGAGCTTGTTCTTGAAGAATTTTGACTTTTTGTAAGAACTTGTCATGCAACTCATAAAACTGATCGTCGTCGGCAATCGGATTGAAATTGCAGATTGTCACATCCGGAAAGTTCGGTTGAATCGGAACATACTGGAAAGTATTCGTGACTCTATAGCTGCAGTAGTTGATGGCAATAGTTATTACTTGGAATAAGAGCATTGAAAAACAGGCCAGCAATGCCACCAGCCAAAATATTCTCACAACTTTACTGCGAGTTTTTATAGTGCGACCTACACCCTTCATACTTGTAATCTCTGCAAACTTTCGCAACTCTTGCCGCACCTCTTCCATCGTGGTGTTTATCTTCAGTTGAGAGAGACTGATTGATGGGCTTCTATGCAAACGACACCTGATAGCCCAGGACTAGAACACTACTCGCGACGTGAGGTCTGTCATCGACGGCTCAGTCCATCATACAAACGACACTAATCAATCAATTTCTTAAGGTACCGTAAAATATATTATTGGTGTCCTTTCTGGAACATGCGCCGATTGTTACTCTAGGACATTAGAAATTCCTGCAAAGAATATCACAGTAATTATGGGGGCGTCTGTTCTGTAAATCCGAAGAAACACGACCTTTGCGCGATGTCTATTCCAACCAAACGTAAAAGTGTCTGCAGTCGCAGGAGAACGTAAGCTTATACCGGTGAGTCTTATTCCTATTATTGTTGCTTTCAGCAAAGTATACGTCCGTGAAGTCTCACCGTTTAACACATGTAGCCTACGTTGGACATCTGTCGTGACATAGCACTAATATCGGACTGTGGTGATACTAGACTATCCATGCGTTTATCCTACAATTATTGTACATTCTAATTGTTACGAATTCAATTGTAATACGGCTTAATGACGGTGACTGTTAATTATTTATTCATTTTGAACAGTAACTGTTGATGTTATTAGAGAGTCGGCAAATCGTTTGCATTATTAACTAAACCGGAATCGTTCATGAGAATCGGTCAACACAAAAGTAGGCCTATATAGTCTTCTGCAGCACGTGAAGCATAATATATAAATAAATTATGAATCTACCGGTTTATGAAAGAGACAGAAGTCTGGGATGTTCAAGACAATAATTATTGGTGAACTACTAATAATGTTAGTAATAATACTGTAATATTATGGTCAGCCGTGTATTAAGACCGTACTTACTGGTGAATTACTAATAATTTCAGTAATATTATGGTCGGAAGTGTATTAAGGCAATAATTATTGGTGAATTACTAATAATGTTAGTCAGCCGTGTATTAAGACCATAATTATTGGTGAATTAGGCTACTAATAATGTTAGTCAGCCGTATATTAAGACCATAAGTATTGGTGATTTAGGCTACTAATAATTGTATTGTATATTTAAACATTTATAAAGCGCCTCTAGTAGGGTGAACCGTTCAGAGGCGCTCAAATTAATGTTGTCAGATAAACAATAATGTTAGTCAGCCGTATATTAAGACCTTACTTACTGGTGAATTACTAATAATGTTAGTAATATTATGGTCAGCGGTGTATAACCACCTTTGCAAGCGCAAGAACAAGTAAGCTGAATGGAGACTCCTTGCAATGCTTCCAACATATGCCACAGTCATCAACTCGTTATATAGTTTCTTTTGAAAAGACTGAGGGCCGGATGGTAGACGAAAGGAAACGGAGAAGAAACGGTGGAAGAAAGGTTGGAAGAGGGAGGAAAATTGAAAAAGGACGATTACATGGTTAGATGGAAAAAGTGATTAAGAGGGAGAAATAGATGAGGAAGGAAGGAAGAGAGGAGGGAGGAAAATTGAAGAAGGACGATTACATGGTTAGAGGGAAAAAGTGATTAAGAGGGAGAAATAGAAGAGGAAGGAAGAAGGAAGGAGGGACTCCGAGGGAGAAGACAAGCACTGAGCAGAGGGACAAACGGAACTGAAGCACAGGTATTCTTCCACTGTCAAGCTTCTAAAGGCTTATCATGCCGTTGTTCAGTTGTAGACTTACTAGTGGATGCCATAATAAAATAATGAGCTTGGCTGTGTATTATTTAGCAGTAATTATGTGTAATTATGCTAGTTACATGTGGCTGATGAGGCTGCTGTTCAGTGGCTGGACGCGTTCTGCAAAAGCTAAATAATTATGCGTCATCCTTATAATTAGGCTTTCTATCCGGGGCACGCTCTACTGCGTATTATTCCATTGTATTTCCTTCGGCAATAGACGGACACTATTCGGATAACCAACGTTAACGTTGTGAGGCCGTCTTCAGCTCATCAATAGCTAATTACGGCCGGATACCAAATTCGTGAGCACAAAGCGAGATTATTACCGGGCATAATATGCGAAAAACCACAAAACCAAGAGAGCGGCGATCGACATAGAGTCAACGATAGTAAGGGGAGTGTGGAGTAAGGGGAGAGTGGAGTAAGGGGAGAGTGGAATAAGGGGAGAGTGGAGTAAGGGGAGAGTGATGTAAGGGGAGAGTGGAGTAAGGGGAGAGTGGAGTAAGGGGAGAGTGTATAAGGGCGTGGCCAGTTAGTGTCGTCCGTCTATTATTGTTGGACTAACCGAATTATCTGACAACTATTCCGACATCATTCTGTCGAGTCGCTTCATCATCTCATCCTCCGCCTACCTTCAGTTCTTCTCCATTTAAACGACACATTGCCTTAGCAGCTGCTCCGCCTCCGCATTTTCTCTGATCAATATAACATGGATCCCCTCACCGTGGCGGCGCGGGGGAGGGCAAAACTCCCATCATGGACTTGTAATAACCGAAATTTACTGTGCAATGCAGAATACCGCAGGCGAATAGGCCTAATTCACCAAAGAGGGGTTTGATTGCAGTGCATGGGTCGAATTGGTGATGGGGTGGGCTCAGATTATTGGGGTATGGCAAAAACCGAAATTTACCGTAAATACATGGTAGGCTGGTAGCCTACCACAGGCGAATAACCGAAATTTTCATCAGAGAAGTGGCTATGGCTGCCATTGGATGGAATCAGTTTTTGGCGGACTGATGGTGGGGTGAGGCAGGTTTTGGAATGGGGCTAGGTGGTGGAGGGGGGGGGGAATCGGAAAAAATTACAACGTCGTTACTTTGAATGAATAGGCCTAGCTTCATATTCTTTTCACTATTTTGTTCAATGTCACATTAATCGTCAATTTGAAAAAAAATGTTTTAGACGTTCCCTCCGATCCTCTGCTTTTCTCAGCCGCAAAGAAACCTGTGTTCGCGGCTGCGTTCTCTTGTTTCTCCGACAAGCGGACAATGTCCATATTATATTATATGACCAGATCTCCATCTCTGTCTGTCTGTGTTTCTATCTCATTTATCTCACTTCTGGATAAAAATTATTATTGCCTCTTTCAAGATGGTGCCGATCAGAAAACTAGTCAACAGGCAACAATCCTAGTCGACGTACTGTCTGATATTAAATATGCTTTGGTTTGACTGTCGAACATTCTCACACGTAGGATTCGCTGCAATTGCAAACATAGGCCTACCAAAGCTCTGGAGTTCCAACAAAATAATATCGATGAGAAATATCACACCTACATGAAATCAAAACGTGTAGCAGAGAGTGCACAGTGAATCAAAGTGTTTGTGTGAATGGGGCGAGGAGCAAGGTATTATTTTACACAAAGTGTTTACAGTGTAATGGGCAGGGAGTAGGATATTGAACCAAAGTGTTTACAGTTTCAGACGTGGGAGCAGAACATCCTAATTTTCACCAAACCAAAGGCAATTCAAAGACACAGACAAAAATGTGCAAGAATAATTTTGACGACAGTGCATGACAACAGATGATCGCGCGTTATTGATGTCGATAAAATCCAAAACCAATAAATTTCACAATATTGTTTTTATTAATGTAATTTTCAGTCACAAAATAACTAAGCTTATACGTGTTCATTGAGGTTAATAAATAGATTCCTACTGCTCGTTAATGTAGGCCTACTGCAAACCTTTGCATCTACTATGAGCAAGCGTCATACAGAGAAAGAGATATTATAGGCCTTTTAAAATTAGAACAATGATAGCGATAAATTTTTGGCAATAGATAAAGGCCTGCGTTAAATCGATCATCTATAAGAAAATTATGTTGCAGTGATAGTCATGTCAAGAATCGAGCAACGAGAAGAATATTTTTAATAATGATGAACGGTTTTGAAAAGTATGCTACTGTATGGCCGATGACTTTATGCCACATATTTACTAATTTAGGCCTACTTGTGTTACGGACACCATCATTTTCAACAACGCTTTCACTGAATTGAAACACAATTGCGGAAATGCATCAAACCAAAAATGACTTACTGAAAGTACTTTTAACGTGGTTTATAATGCGTTTTGAACTTTTCTAAGATTGTAATGTTGAGCTATTTTAGTGCCAGATATTTTCCTGGCAAGTGGGGGTTGTCGAAACTACCCACACTTTACCCCATTGTGTGAAGGATGATTTTAAGTATATTGATGCCGTATTGTTATGTTGACCCAATAATTTCGATAGGCAGAGAGTAGGCGCTATACAAATGCTGCCAGTAAGACAAATTGAAGTTAAGTCACAAAAAATGTCAAACAACAGAATTATTATCAAGAAGATCATTTCGAGATTGACGACGAAGAAAGCCAATGTCCGATTCCAGTGAAAGATTGAAGACTGACTTTCGATCTGCAGTGTATACGTCTCCTGAATAAAAGATAAATCCATTCTATATAATTTTACGAGTCCTGACTTTCGATTCTGTCTTCGCTGGAAGATTAATCATGAGTTTTCCCCAGTCAATTAAATTTAATTTAATCAAAATCACAAACAGCAAAAATTGCTTTGAAAATCTTCCGAATCGCCGGCCGTTCGTCTGATTTCAACGATTTTTAATGTCCAAGTAAGAAAACGTTGTGTCAACTTAGCCTAAATTTCATATCGATAGTGTTCAATTATACGCAATATGTAATTTTCAGGGAAACGTTGATTGGTAGGCCTATTTCGCTTTTGATTTGCATATTTTGTCCCGCCTTCTGATCGCGTGCTTCATCGCTGTGTCCATCAAGAGAAATGCCAAGTATATTAATAATTATTATTCGCATGATTTGCGTGTTTTTCCTCGCTCTTGAATGTAAGCATAGGCCTACTCTAGTTTATTTAGCGATCGCACAATAAATTATTGTCTAATGCCTGGTCATTTTCTCATTGAATCGATGGGGGTGAGATCCGTCAGAATCGCTTGCTTTTGAATGGGCGCCACGTTATTTTAAAGTGTCGGTGGTTCAACTCTGCGACAAGTATCCGCTTTCTGGAAGCGATCCTCGACCTGCTATTCAGGAGACACGTGATCTAACACGAGCAACTTAGTTATTTACTCCCGATATGGCTGCGAAATTTCGTAAGCGGTTATCTCCATAACGAAACTTAGATCTAAGTCATCCATTAGGCCTACTCAGCATATAATAAACGACATTTTGAAGAAATATATAGTTTCATCGACTTGAACAACATTCGCATGAGAACTTTTGTCAAACTCTTATGTCGCTAGAGCGCTCAATTTGCGAGTCTTTGGTGGGGGACGAAACAAGGCAACAAGCAAATAAAGAAAAAGAAGATCGACCTTCAGAGTTATAGAAATTAAAACCAGATATAATATGAATAGAATGACGTCAAAATGAAAACCTGAAATATTTCATGGCATCGGAGTTGTTCTCTTTGTAGTGCAGGATGGGCCGACGCATGGTGTCTTCGTTGTGGTCGAAGTTGCAGCTGAACAAATAAAATCAACAAAAAACTTCTCAATTCTTTAGCAATACATCAGCAAAAAATTCTTTGTAATTATACATCAAACTGATCCTATACAACATTTGATTTTATTCCTGTACCATTTATGGAATTAATTTATAAAGCATTAGGCTTAGAGGCGATACAAAAGGCCTACATCAATAAAACATATATCTTTAGCAATAACGCATTTAATAGGCCTTTTTCAATGGCCGTAAATGGCGCCACGAATTGATTTTATGGGAAGATAAAAAGTTCGTGGCGGATTGAGGAGGATTCGAGTCTGCAATCCTCCGGCTACCAAGACGCCGGACATCATTCACCAATCACCACTACAACCGCGCTCCCACATACAGCGCACCTTTTCAGATTTTCTACTAGAATAAAGATTAAATATTGACAAGAATGGAATCATTACCCTTCCACTCATAAGTTTTATTGCATAAACGAAAGTGGTACTACCGCTTGTGCATGAACCAGCGTAATCCGATTGAAGGTTTTTGTTTTTCGTGCATGCTTCTCTCTGGAGATAGCAACTGCTGGCGTATGTCTTCCCATCGGTGCCACAAACCGGGTAGGAGAAGTCCGAGGAACAATCTGTTTTGCAGACGCAAGTCAACTTATTGTCTTCATTCAGTGCGCACACTCGACCAGTTGGACATGTGATGTCACTACAAGTCAGACCTAAGAAAGCAAACATTCAGGACAAATCACTTTTAAAGATTTTATAATTTATAGATTTAATAAAATTAGGCCTATGGCAATTTTGATTAAATAGGCCAAAGAGATGCCATTATAAAAATCAATTGCAAAAGTTGCTGGGGAAAATGTCATTTTGGAAAATGGGAGATTGCTGCGAACTATAAGTTTGCCAGATATTGTTCATGACAGCTTATCTTTGCTAGCAATGGATAGTTTTACTACGACGAGTCTATCGTTAGGTTGGCTGTAGTTGTGCCTTGTAGTCTGCTACAAACCTTCATCGCATTTTCCTCTGTGTTTCATAGTAACATTCCTGTTTGAAAGACAAGCAGCCCTCTGCATCTCGCATTCGTTGTTGTAAGTGAGACCATCGCTTCCACAGACCCAATCTTGACCGCCGAGGCACTGATCAATGCAGACACACGTTGTTCGATTGCGTTCATCGATGGCACATTTTTTGTCTGGTGGACAGGAGATTTTGTCGCAAATGGTGGCTAAAAATAGAAAAGTTTGTCTACAAAGTAGTTAGGAGAAATGGTTGCGAACTTTGCTCATAAAATGCATCCAAAGAACTACGATATGATATTTCGTTTGACTATAGTTCCTAACTGTGACGTATTAATTGAGGTCAAATTTCATGCTATAGATTTTGTTGCGAGACACTGATGTCGTCGACATGTTATTTTCTTAATTGGATAACAAGGTTACTTTGTCTAGTTGTCACATGATCCTATCTTTCTCAGCCATGGTTAGTTCCACTATGCTCGTGAATAAGCTGGTGCCCTGCCATTGGCTTCAGAGTGGCGCTCTACAAATGTAGAGTTTTCGGTTACGATTATGATTGCAAGTTGTGGTCATGCAACTAATAATAAGTAGCATGCAGACCATCGCATTCCTATACTGACCTTCTACGCAAGCGCCATAGTAGAGCCAACGGATGCTGGAGCTGCTGATACAAGACTTCTTCTGAAGCTCACATAAACTACTGTACGTCTTTTTGTCACTGCCACAGACGGGAGATCCACCAAATATGTTGCACTGCTCGTTGCAGACACAATTCGGTTTGCCATTTTTATCAACTTGGCAATATCTGTCTGAAGGACAAACGACATCGCTGCAGGCGCTATCTGTGGATAAAGAAAGAAAAACCAAAGAAATGGCTCAGATGACTAGAAGAAGAAATAAAAATTGCAGAAGAAAGATCAACAGTGTTGCCTTCTCTATATGAAGAAGTACAGTAGGCATTGATTTAGGCCTACTGATGCTGAGAAACTGTCGGCATTGCTTCAAATTGCATTGTATTTAAGCATTCATAAGACCACAGTGTCTAGTATGGTGAACCGTTCAGAAGCGCTACCAGTGCGCAAGGCCTCGCGAAAAAGCAGGTTTTGATAAAAGAGAACGGAGAAGAAACAGAATTGAAAAGTGAGCAGAAGGAGAAAGGCATTCCAAAGTGAGGAAAATGATTGAGACTGAGCAATAGTAGTTCTGGAGCGAGGAACGAAGAGCTAAGGTCTGTTGGATGACTGAGGTAGACAGTGTGAGGAAGCTGATTGAGACCAAGTATCATGCGCGGAGTTTATCCGGGGGCTAGGGGCTAAGCCTTCAAGAGGGCTAGAGCAATTTTTCACCATGGAAATAGTATCTTTTCCGGGCTTTTCCCGGGCTTCCGTCATCGTCGTCGTCGTCATCGTCGTCGTCATCATCACCATCACCATCGCCATCACCATCATCATCATCATAAGGATCCATGGGCGTAAAACCCGTTGGTGTCCACTGCATTGTAAATCACGTTTCACAAGAGATCCCACTCTTGTCAACGATGACGACGACGATGACAATGATGATGATGAACATAATGATACAAAATGTTCTGAGCAATTCACCTTTTTTGCACAGTTCATAACTTTGCACTGCTATGGTTTTGTTGGTCATACAAGCTGCAGATCTAAGGAAACATTCGCTGCTGTAAGTCTTGTTATCTGTTCCACAGACATCTGTTAATCCGGCGGAGCAGTCTTGAGAACAGACGCACATTGGACGATACTGCTCATCCACGGCGCAAACGCGACCGTAGTCACAATACGTTCCTCTGCACCCGGGACCTTCAAGAAACACAACACAAGTCGCAGATTACATATAAAGTAATCTTGAGTCCTATTGTAATGGAATGTGATTTGTAATTTCTGTGGCGACGCCGAACCATTCAGTAGCGCTCCTAGTGCTAGAACCCAAAGAGAAAATAGGTTTTGAGAAGATAACGATCTAGAAAGAAAAAACCCACACAGAGTGGAGAGAAGGAAATTCTATATGGAGGTCCCAATGATGGTAAAGGATCCAGTTTGAGGCTTGAGAAATGTGGTCTTAGCTCGTGGGACATGTGTTATTTTTGCATTCTAAAAAAATGAATGAACTTTATAATAAAACTATTTTGGTTCTGTTGCCAAAATTTGGTTTAAATTTGGCTACTGTACGTAGATATTAATTACCTGTAAACGTGAAATAAACATTCTTACTTAGCCTATGGCGAAGATATGGGCAAACATCCTTCGGGGAGTACTTTTTATCCACTCAATATCCAAATACAAAAATATAGGTCATACATACACTTGCTATTATTTCAAGTTGTCTCTGTTTTTTCTGATAAAATCCTAAAACTGTTCAAGGGTCCGTGACTGCCCAGCCCTTCAGACCTGTCTCCTTTTTCCAGATAGATTAAGTCAATTCCCAATTCACGGAAAAGAAGACAACAGCAGGCATTGTTAAGCTTTGAACCACACAGTTTAAGTTTTTTATACTTGTTACCATCCTCACATTTTCCCTCGAGATTAGTCCAAATGGAGGTGTTGGTCAGGCAAGCGTCCTTCTGGAGTTCGCATGAGTTGTTGTAGGTCTTGTTGTTGCTTCCGCACACTGGACTGTAAGTCATAGGACAGATCGTGTCACACACGCACTTTGGTTTTGACTGACCTTGGGAGTCGCAGTGCTGTCCAAAAGGACAAATGCTTCCTTGACAGCCAGGACCTGAAAAAAAAACAGCAGATGAACTCTGATTCAACATGAGATTAGACATTTAATAACGGTGTCCAACGTCTTTCTGACCAGCTATCGATTCACAGTACATATAATTATTCAGACGCTTACGCATTTACAAATGCATGCAGGTCTAAGTTGCAATAAACAATGATATTGTACATCAATACACACATGCACGAAACCAAATGAATGCATTCTTGACATTGTGATTTCAATCTAAATAAAATTAAACACGACACCGTCATCTTTTCAGCTCAGCAGAACAGCATCGTTGATAGCCAACTGAAATGCGCAACATAAAATGATCAACCCCCATCTCAGACGAACGCTCACGTAAACACACACACACACACACACACTCGGACTCACACACTCATACACAAACACGTACACACGCACGCATACTGACCAGAGGAGCAGACGCCAGTGTAAAAGTTCGTGCTGAAGTTTCCCTGGCAGGCGGCGTAGATAAACCAACAGTAGTTGTCGTATGTCTTGTTATCAGAGCCACAAACAGGATAGTAGTTATTGCCGCAGTTATTGTTGCATGCACAAGATGTCTGATTTTTCGCGTTTACTACACAGGTCTTCGGGTACTGACAAAAGACTCCGAAACAGAATTCACCTACATGTACAAGTACGAAATGTTACTTTTTAGTTGCTACATAATTATTATTATTAGCTGTTGCAGAAAAACTCTGTGATTACCCAATATTTTATCTCTCTGTGTGACTAACTAACCCATTTGTCATTTTCTTAGTCCTTTAAACTTCTCTCAGTTTGTGCATATAATATATAATATATAATATATAATATATAATATATAATATATAATATATAATATATAATATATAATATATAATATATAATATATAATATATAATATATAATATATAATATATAATATATAATATATAATATATAATATATAATATATAATATATAATATATAATATATAATATATAATATATAATATATAATATATAATATATAATATATAATATATAATATATAATATATAATATATAATATATAATATATAATATATAATATATAATATATAATATATAATATATAATATATAATATATAATATATAATATATAATATATAATATATAATATAATACGTATTTCTGACTGACACTCTGTCTTTCTATCCATCCATCTAATATGAATTAATATTATGGGAAAATAATGTCTTAGTTTCCCATCTGTCAGAGCTTGCGTGTTTATATAAATTAAACATTGGCCACCGTTTGACTTGAGTCTACTTTCTCTCCAAATAATTCTGCAATATGCGCCTCAAGGTGTTAACGTATTAGACAGATTTGCCATGCGAATGAGTTGCATTCAGAGAATCAAAGGACGTGGAGTAGGCCTACAGTGGTTGCATGGAAGGCGCAGTGGTTGAAAGATCTTCTTCTTTATGTTCTCTGCCGTCAGGCAGGTTCGTATGTCCAACGACGCCATTTTTCTCTGTCCTGAGCTTCTCTTTTCATTCCACTGTATCCCTCTTCTGACAGCATCCAGTCCAGCAGCATTGTTCTTGGTCTGCCTCGCATCCTTTTCCCCTCCATTCTTCCCTCAATGATGTCTTTTAGTAGGGTGTCGCTCCTTAAGATGTGTCCTATCCATTTCTTCTGTCGCCTACGTATAGTGTCCATCAGTGATCTCTTTTCTTTCACCAATTGTAGGATTTCCTCGTTCGTTTTTCGCTCAACCCAGCTGATTCTCTCCATTCTGCGCCATATCCACATCTCGAAGGCCTCCAGTCGCTTTATGTCCTCTTGTCGCATTGTCCACGTTTCCGAGCCGTACAGGACAACACTCCACACCAATGTCTTCACCATTCTCTTCTTCAGATTCATGTTTAGACTTCCTCTGAGTAGCTCCCCCCTCTTGTAGAATGCATCTTTTCCCATAGCTATTCTTCTTTTTATTTCTACGTGACACCTTGCATCCTCTGTAACCACACTTCCCAGATAGCAGAACTTCTTCACCTGTTCTATTTCCTCCCCATTTAATGTGATATTTACCGTTTCCTCTCCTCTCTTACTTATCTTCATCACCTTTGTTTTCTTTATGTTTATTTTCATGTCGTAGTTCAGCGATGTCGTATTTAAGCGGTCCATCATCTTTTGTAAGCTTTCCTGACTACCAGCCAACATCGCCTGGTCGTCTGCAAATCTTAGTGCTTTCACCATTTTCCCACC
>OX243822.1:34458189-34510689 GCA_945859605.1 Lumbricus rubellus | reverse complement strand
CAAGCAATATCCTTCAGGTTTAATGCAACTTCCTGTACAATTGTATAATTACATGTAGGTCACTGTGGTATAGAATTAATTCACTGATATGGTGAACCCGCTTATAATTATTATAAATAGGCTACATCACAAATTTGCATATAGTCCTAAGTTTACCCAGCCTGGTCCTAAATATGGCCTGGCCCCCAGAGTATTTGCCCCTCTGTCCTTGTCCATGGGTGTGGGTGCAAGAACAAAGATAGCTATTTTACATAATATATATTATTATAGGCCTACGTATGTGCGCACGACGTCAATTTTTCCGGGTTTATTTTTACGGGCAACCACTGCTGAAATGTCCCCAACGCCTATGCATATAACCGATCATAACGATGACGACGACAATAGTTATTTGAGAGACTTGTCTTATACCTCTTGGATTGAATGTGGTGGTTGGCGGAAGGGTGAATATCGTTGGTCGCAGGCTGGTTGACGTTTCTACAAATGAAACAGTTTCACAAAATGTCTGTTTCATCAATAATAACAGGAGCAACTACGGTGCCGTGAAAATCTTACGTTAACTATTATCACAAGAGGTGACGCAGTGCGAGTTATAAAGAAGATTCATTCGGTTTATCAGGAGTCATATCGGCTCATCTTACCCCACATAACCAAATACCACTGTTTGGAACATAATTATTGCTGTCTTACTGCAACTGGTTAGGCTACACTGATTGTCCTAAGCTTCCTCCTATGCGGAATACGACGCGAGTGGTCTTTCCCAGAATCTATGTAGGCTACCTGCGGAGGCCTGGGAGCAAAGGTCGACAAAGTTGCGACGTAGCAGACTATTAAATAGTCACTAGACGTGTGTTTCCTTAACGGTCATAGTCCAACAATAGACGTGAAAGGCATCGTCGTTCGAATTTTTGCACGACGATCCCTTTCATGTCGGCTGTAGGACGACGACCGTTAAGGAAACACTTACGCCTAATGACTGAAGCAGGTAAGAGAAAAGGTCGCTTTTATGCAAAACACAGAAGAAACATGGCGGATGCTTTGGCGTCTCAACCCGACTTTGTCATCGGTAGTACCTAGGCCTATATGAAATCAGCTGGTAGGGTCTATGCGACGGCAAGGCACGACATTCCCTGTTAATACACAAACTGAAGTGGTATTACCGCTTGTGCATGAACCATAGAAGCCCAGTTGAAGGTTTTTATTCTTCGTGCATGCTTCCCTCAGGAGATGACAAATGCTGGTGTACGTCATTCCATCAGTGCCACAGACCTGAGTGGGGAAGAAAAAGTAGTCGCGACAGACCGTGTTGCAGACACAAGTCGGTTGATTCTTTTCATTCAGGGCGCACACTCGACCAGTTGGACAAGAGATGTCAGTACATGTCACACCTAAGAAAGCAAACATCTAGTACTAATCACTGAAGATATATATATATATATATTCATTCATTCAAAAAATTTTAATGGCGCTTCTTCAAGAGGGACTACTCAGAAGCGCTCCCGACTCTAGCATGGCAAAAAGGACAGTTTTGAGTTTAATATTTTAAAAAATGTTTCAGTAGTAACCTCAGAAAGTAGACGTAACTCCTGTGGGAGCCCATTCCAGACAACTATATTTTATATAATAAAATTATGGCACTTTGATTAAGCGTCATAGGTCGAAAAGATGCCATTATTAAATCAATTCCACTTTTAATCTAAGTTGCTGGGAATAGGTCAGTATGCGAAATGGTACATTGCTGTGAACTATCAATCTGACAAATATTATTTCTGATAGCATATCTTTTCCTCAATCTTGGATAGTTACAATACCACGTCGAGTCTATCGAATGGTCGGTTGATGCTGTGCCATGCACTAAATACCTTTATCGCATTTTCCTCTGTATTTCGTAGTGACATTCCTGTTTGAAAGACAGGCAGCTCTCTGCATCTCGCATTCGTTGTTGTAAGTGCGACCATCGCTTCCACAGACCCAATCTTGACCGCCGAGGCACTGATCAATGCAGACACACGTTGTTCGATTGCGTTCATCGATGGCACATCTTTTGTCTAGTGGACAGGATATTTTGTCGCAAACGGTGGCTAAAAATAGAATGCTAGTCTACAAAGATTTGAGGCTACTTAGTAGAAATTGCTTCGAACTGTGCTCAGTAGATGCAGAATGGATTCTTTGGCTTTTTTTGAAGAAGCCTGATATTGAAGATAAATTAAGTTTTAAAATGGCGCTAAAGGATTTTCTGGATGTCTTTTATTATTTCCTGAGGGGGGGGGGTGCTCGGTAGTACAGTGGATAGCGCGCTGGAGTGGAAATTAGTTAATTATTTTATCTTCTAGGGGTCTTTTATTATTTCCTGAGGGGGGTGCTCGGTAGTACAGTGGTTAGCGCGCTAGACTGTCGACCAAGAGGTCGGGGGTTCAATTCCCCGCCGGGGCAGAAATTTGTAACGAGATTTCTGTTCCTCTAGCCGACTCAGCTATGATGAGTACACGGTCAGTGGATGATGAGACGGCGAGGGAGAGGATTGGTCACCGCCCTTTGGAAGTCTTTTATTATTTCGATCAGCAAGGAAATTAAGGTCGTAAGAATACCGCCGAAAAGTCTCTAGCTAATATATTTAGTGCGATGTGCGAATAAACGAATATCTCGAGAAAATCGGTATTGGTTACGAAAATTATGCAACTACCGGTTGAATTGTTAAACGCAGCTCCCGTTCCCCCTCCGCCCGCAATTTGCATGTAATTCGCCCCATTTCTATACAGGTAGACGTTACCAGGAGCGGTACTACTGTTACCAAATTCTATGTACGTCGAAACGAAATAGTATCCGGCTTTACCGGGAGTGAAACGGGTCAGTCTCGTACTTATGACACCATCGGTTTTGAATCTTACACTATCGAAAGTAACTATTGTGTGAGTTTTAGCGACTAAGAATTGCCAAGTTAAAGAATGAATGCTAAGCGCGGGACCGATTGAGATAGAATCTACATACTGCTTCGTAGCTGCATCGCTGGCGCTGTTGGGTTCGTGTAGCCCTGTAATGTAACCATCATGCATAAAGATGGACTTATACACATTTATTTTAGACGGAGGAGTGCCATCGAGTGACTTAACCATCTCTAACATGATTTCATTGTTTATTCTAAAACGAAATCCATCCATCGATTGTAATGTAATAGGATTGTTTAACGAACATTGTAGTTTATTTCGTATACTACCTAAGAAAATAGTGAATTCTTTATTTTCTCCTCTCAAGTCCTTACAACCCATTGAACGCAGACGATCGGAGCCAACGTTTAAGATTAGATCACCAGTCATGGTATCACCAGTTTTAGACACCTTCAATGTAACTTGTTCATCAACGTATTTCTTATTCGTCAAATGATTATCGTTGGACGGAGAATCGTCGTGATTCGTTATCAAATCAATGGCTTGACCCCAACTTAAGGCCTCATCCATTCCTGCTGTCAAAGGCTTCGTTGTGGGCAGTCCTTTAATTTTGTGACCACCCATTTTTAGATTTCCAGTCGCGATGTTTGCTCCATCCAATCGAAGAAAACTAGCATTTACTTGACTAAGAGTGACACCTCCAGCGATTACTCTTTGTGATGAACCAACATCGGTGTGACCGAATTTATCGACAGGCATTTTATATATAATAATAATTTTTAATGCAGATTAGTCATCGTATACATATAATTGCATTACCTGAATCCCTCGTGGAAGATCGTTATCCTTTGCCAGTACTCTAACTCTGTAATATTGATACGCATCCGTAGTAGAAATATTAAAAAATGTCGGAATAGTCTCTGAAGGAGTTGAAGATGTATGTAAGTGTGCAAACACTGCTCCATCATTGCTAGCGGATAAATTCCAATAAGATACAGATGCGGTTTTCAACGCAATTCTCCAAATTTTAACTGGCTCAGGACATTTAATTTGTAACCAAACAGTTTCATCTTCACCCGAAACCCAAGCTGCGTTAACATCGTCAGTGAGATTAGTGAAAGCATGGTAGGCTTTGCTTCCGGCAAAACAAGAACTGGCGCTAGCAACGAATCCTGTTACACTTACATCAGCTTCCAAGGGAGGAATATACCCAGCACGACACTTTTTCAGAGATTTATCGACGTACTTTGTAACTTGTTCATCAACGTATTTCTTATTCGTCAAATGATTATCGTTGGACGGAGAATCGTTGTGATTCGTTATCAAATCAATGGCTTGCCCCCTACTTAAAGCTTCATCCATTCCGGCAGTCGAAGTATTCGTTACTGGGAGACCTTTTATCACATGTCCATTCATTTTTAAATTTCCAGTCGGCAGATTTGTCCCATCCAATCGAAGAAAATTAGCATTTACTTGGCTAAGAGTAACACCTCCAGCGATTACTCTTCGTGATGTTCCTCCAGCAGCGGTGTGACCAAATTTATCGATAGGCATTTTATATATATATTTATATATAATAATTTTTAATGCAAGCCATTTATAACTTCTTGAAATTTACAACCATCGTTCATCGTCTTCTTTAAGACGTACAGACACAAATGACCACAAAATACTTCGTTATCGGGTTGTATTCGCTCGCTGTTATATAACACTGGACGGCGTAAATACTTTATCAGTTCCAGAGGGGGAGGAAGGCCGTAACTATCGAAATATATTTTCTCATTACCGTTCTTTAAGAAAGCGCACCAGTGTGAGCCGACCCCATTAGAACCATCTAGATTCAATATCCCACACTCAATCCGTCCAGGTTTCTTCGGCAGCTCGTCTCTCAGAAATACTCCTCTAAAATTATTGATGTTTAGTTTCTTAGCCGCTTCGATTAGATCCACATTCGATAAAGCAATATTCGGTAGCACTACTCCACAAACATCGATTTGTTTGACGCTCATTTATTTAATATAAACATTAATTAAAAATTTTCAACGAGTAGTGACCATATGCCAAAGTATGAATTCCATCCTCCATTATTACCCGTTTATCGTCATCTGCAGATAATGCAACTTTATTAATTTCTTCTGTATAAATATCGTGATGATAAGATCTAATAACATTCATCGTTCGTTGTTGTTCTTTTTTAGTAAATAAGCAGTCTTTATAATCTTCGTGAGTAATAGTTTTCTGGACAACATTCTTCTTAATACCTTTACATTTCTTGTGCTCATCTCCAGCAGCCATCTTATAAGAATACAACTTTGCTCTGAGTCCAATAAATTCTTTTATCTGTTTCCCACTAGCTTCATCCTTGAACATTCCAATAACTTTTTTATTTACTCCAACCTCAATACCAGATGGATGATCTCTCGGGTATTCACTCGTGTCGAATCGAGTCTTAATATCGCCTGCGATATCTGAGTAAAAGTCTTCAGTTTTAATTTCGTATGTCAAAGAATCTGTATCGGTAAATAATAATTTAGCTCTATTTCCGTATTTATCCTTGATGTAATTGTAATGAAATTCATACATCAACGTTTTGCTCAAGTCTAATATACACATGCCAAGATATATAGGTTTATTATAGTACAATTTAGTTTTTTTCATGTGAACGGCTATTAGATTTTCATCGAAAATAGTACATCTCTCATAATTAGGTTTAGCGGCTAGTTCAATAGCCCTCTCCTCTTGACACACTAACTCTACATCAACACGATTTTCAATGTTCTCACAAGTTTTTCCAAAGACACTGTTATTCATTAACTTGAAAAAGTCTTTCTCAAAGTCATTAGTAGCTTTCGTTCTAAGAGCTGTATTTAAATCGATATACTTTTTCAACCAATCACTTTCTTCGAATAGTATACCTCTATGCACCTTTGTTATTTTCAAACCTAAGCTCTCATACAGCTTCAGATTATCGTAGTGTAGCACATACTTCTTTTTATGGTTTAAGTTTGGAATTAACTTTTTGACTTTGTTAATCTCAATGCTTTCGGGGGCTAACGGAAAATCGTTATGCAGGTCGTGTAACTCTTTAGGATATTCCAAATCAACTTCCAATATGCATGGAATACTTCTCCAATTATTTATTTCATCTTCGTTCATCCATTTGAACCCGTGAGTAGGTAAATTTTTGATCATAGCCCATCCATATAGATTATTCGCATCCAGGTAAGTAATAAATGTAGAATTTTCGTTACTATTGAAATCGCTCATATATTTATTATTCGCTTTCCCGTAACGATTTGATATTGTGCTCACTCCTCCTCTCATCCCTTGCCTAAGCATCAGAATCATATCATAATCATTCAATAACTCCAATTTCACGCCTGTCAATTTTAAAGCGGCATCCCAGGCTAAACCAGGAGATGTAAAATACCATGCAGGGTCAAGCGTATAGTTCTTCATACACACATCTCTAAAGTTTTCGAAAACATCGGCAAGTAACAGAACATCCGAAACGTTGTATAAATCGTGATACTCTCTGAATGTTTTACATCCAAATTCTTTCCATACCGTTTGTGCATGCTCGTAGTCTTCATCGCTAATATTCGAATCATTTAGCTTAGAATAGAAAGCGGATTTTGGTGGTAGTTCGGTTTCATTAAAGGTAGTAAATGAATCGACGTAGTCATAAGGATATATGCCTTTTCTCAGCAAAAGATCGAGCTTCTTTCCAGTATATCGTTTCCCAATATTTTTACACTGGTCTTTGCTTAGGTTCCTCGATAAAGCATCAAGACTAGAAGCCATAAATTTAAAACTGTCGATAAAACGCAGTTGTCGCTTGACGGTAATCTCTTTTCCCTCTTTATTTACAAACTTATCAACAACGACCTCTCTGCTAAAAGATATATACTTTTCCTCGTTATTAGGTATGCAATTAATTTTCTCTCCATTATTACCTCTCAGTTTCTTAATGAACAGATGACAATCGTACCCGGAAAGATTATGAAACACTACAGGGAAAAACTTTGGACATTTATAGTTTATATTACAACTATTATGAGCAGCTCCTCTAAACTTTCCACTAAGATGACAGTGATCTCTCACTCGGTCTTCGTCCAACGTTTTTTCACAGATATGACATATAGTAGCTCCATCAAAACACTTCTTGTCCTCTTCTGTAAATATCATCTTCTTAGGGAATTTGAATTGATTATATATTCGTTTTATATTCTCTGTGAGTTTATCTACAAATATTTGACCAACATCATCATCTTCGCTTTCAGCCGTAAACGTCACAGGATCTTGAGAATATACACTATCGTCGAAACATTTTATGTGGTAACAAAAGGAGCTAGGAGTATGCTTTTGATATTTATTAGTGTACGACAACTCTGGATTTGGTTGGCATGTATCGATCGGTTTTACAAAAGACTCAAAATCTGCGTAGACTATAAACGGAACCCTCATAGAATTGTTATAATTTTTAAAACTTAGCATAGTTCCTGGTGGTGGCATTTCTATTTTTTGTGCGTTATGGAGTTTGCAGTACTCATTATGGTTTTTAAGCGCTCCTGTCGTTGTGAAACCATTCATACACCTTTTGCAATAATACATCGAATGAGTCCTCAATCTCATCATTCTGTTAAAATTCTTGATCCAGCAATAATGTTTCCTTTCTCCGTTGGAAATAAGCAATAGATCTACATAAATACTACTTTCACACTTAGACAGATAAAGCGGGTATACTTCTTTTTCATAACCGAATACATTAACATTAACATTATTATTTCTCTCGAACCTACCTATCACATTAGCATCAGCAGCAACTGGAAACTCAATACCACTCCAATTAAGTTTTTTCGATTGTTCTTTCAAAGCTTTCGTTATTTTTTCCGGATTTTTTACAACCGGATTCAAAGCTCTAGTGATACACCATTTGAAACATTCTTCGTCGTCGTTTTTCATATTTATAATAGCCTTTTTATTAGCTAAGAAGCTGAGAAGTGGAATGTAAGAACTACCTCTTAAGGGGGTATATTTTACCGTATTTATATCTAATTTTACAACAGCTTTAAATCTCCAATTACTTCCTTGCATCTGAAAACTAGCAATAGACTCCATGATTTTGTCTTTCTTTCTGCTGTATATTTCATTCAAGTCGGTTGCTTCTAAAATAACTTCTGCCCTGGAAACGAATGGTATATCCTCAGAAGTCACTATTCCAGATTTCATATCTACTCGTTCCATAGTACAAGTAAGAACCAAATTAGTCTTTGTCTGACGATTACTCGACAACAGATTAACTACCTGCGGCTTGACGAAATTAAGAAACGACGAGGCATCCATTCCATTAATTCCATCTATTCTATATTGCTTGGTAAATCCTTTAATAGCCGACGCCGTTTCTCGAATTTTAATTTTATCAAATATCCTGGAAACAGTTGACTTCAATGATTCGAGTTTTTCATTTACGACTTTAGTGTCTCGTTCAGGCACATAACTAAGTAACCAATCCGCAAAATCATTTAATTTGGATCTAACCCTATTTTTGTATTTTCTCTTAGGCGCTACTGGTTTGTATTTACCAGGTGTAGGCGTAAGCTTAGGAACCTTAATATCAGGAACCGGCGAGTCGAGCAAGTGTTCAACATGGTTCATGTTTCTTAAACTACTTTTCTTTAAATCCATTTTATCTTACCACGCAAAAATATTAAAATCCATAATACACTTTAATTTCATACCTTTCTATCTCTCATACACTTTAATTTCGTATCTATCTCTCCAGACATTTCCGTTATGATAAGCTATTATGCCAGCACTCTGACCATACGCCTTAGCAGCTTTATACATCGATGGATACGAGGTAACAACGCCAGTCTCTCGATCTATAATATCTACTCTTCTCGGTTGTTTCCTGATACTACTCAACGTGTCATGTCGATATGACACAGACTTGTAGTCCGTCGGAAGAATATTCTTTTCGATCAATACAGCTATCATTTGAGGTTTGTTGAGATGCGAAGTGCCTGTAACATCGTGATGCTTGGCTAACATTCTAAGCTCTGGTAGCTTCATAATATATAAGTATTCTTTAAATCAATTTTCCATACACAACACTCATTTTCTGTCCATCCGATTGGAACTGCAGCAACCTATCTGAAATTACGACAGCATACGCTTCTGTGTCGGCTGGCACTGCTGCATTGAAAAGAGCCTTAATCTGAATATCAACGACTGACGATTTCAAACGCTCGGATTGTTTGCTTACATCGAACACGAACAACGGGTATAATTCTTTATAATCTACAGGTGTTATATTGCTTTGGGTAATCAACTTATCCATACCATAGAATTTTTGACTAAAGGAGGACGCGTCTCTGTACGCTCTGGAGAATTGTTGATTAGGAAACGACAGGTTATGATCGACAGCTGGATATCTTTCTTGATTCATCATCACATATATGTTCTTGAGATCGCAGTGATTAAATAGCGACGGATTACTTTCCTGATTACCGCTACGGTCCGTCTGAAATCCTACGATGTTATATCTAGGTTTCTCAGGTGATGTTTTTACGCTAAGACGCCAACTGAAACTTGTCGACTGAGGAACCGTTATTGTGTCGCATTGACGAGCTCTATACGCAACTGGCAACGTTAATTTTGATTCAATCGTCTTATACAACTGCATTCGTTCCATATCGGAAGGAATAACGTGTGGAATAAACCATGAAATTTTGTTTATCGCAACTTTTCCAGCAGCTGCAGCGTTACCTCGGAATATGGCATCATCGTCCGCTTTACGAACTAAAGTCAGCGTCTGTTTAAAGCCGTAAATAATCTTGTCGTAATCATCGCAAAACCCGAAAATATGCTTCAACGGAACAATAAAGCTGAACATTCCTTTAGTGTTTGGTTTCTGAATGAGAAAGCGTTGTCTAGTGGCAAAGCCGGGGTTGTCCGCAATAACAGCAGTCGCCCCAGTGTCTTTATACCACAGCTGATTTAAGCCTTGAGTCAGCTGAAAATCGTTTGGATACGTAAGTAAACCGAGCATCGTTGTAGCTTGACCCGGATGAAATAGCGTTTCGATTTCTTGATTAGATAACTGATAGGATATTTGACTGAATAGATACATAAGTCCATTATTCGTGAGAGCAACTAAATCGGCATTAACGTATGCGGTGTCATCAGCTTTAATTAGTCTTCCTTCGAATTGTAGATATGACTCTGCTGGGTGACTATATAAGTCTTGTAATTCAATATTTATTCTTATTTCACCAGAACTGTTAAGGTTAGTTCTCGCTACAGGTTCGTACTCGTGCCATTCGTATCGCTCTATACCTTCATCGATCAATGGTTGCTCTGTGAATCTTAGAATATCGGATTGCATTTTATTATACATATATTTTTAAATAAGAAAATAAATTTTTACACCTAAATAAGAAAATAAACTTAAGCAAAATAAATTTAAACTTAAGCCATTTTCAAACCACCTCCGTTTAAACGTTTTACGAGATCTTGAATTCTAATAGCTCCACCCGTCATTTGCGGATTTGACCCGAGTAATCTAGCTAGAATGACTTTAGTTTCCTGAGTTATCGGCTGCTGAACGGTGGTTGGTGGAAGTATCTTATTGAGTAATCGTTTTCCAACGTCGATCGCCTTATCCTTAGCAACACCCGCAATCTCTTTGACAGCTGTGCTCGCAATTTGTTTGGCTGCATTCGATGTCAGTAGTCTCTTGAGAAATCCTGCAATGGAATCGAATATTCCTGCTCCACCGACAACGTGTACTTTTTTATAACTTCTTCTCGCAAGGACCAGCATTTCTATATCATCAATTTTTAAATTAGATCATCAATTTTTAAATTAGATCGTCAATTTTTTATATTCATCTTTGGTTATCACTCTTTGTCTTAGTAACTCATCCGTCATACCTACAATTTCATTTCTTACACCTGTATTTCCCGCTTTGTAGCTATATATTCGCAACTCTAATTGTTTTACTAATTCGTTAGGATCTGAAGGAATGGTAATTATTCCGCTTCCTGTTTTACCTCTTAACTTCATGTAATCGTCCCATATGGGTTTTATTATCTTTGCATATTTTACACTTCTAGACGATTTAGGTTTGTTTGGTTTATTTGGCTGACTCATGGCATTCGTTTTAATTAGAATCTCGGCGTATTCTTCGAGATCACGATTATCATAAATTGAACTGTTTGGACTAGCTAACGTTAACAATTCCCATAATCCTGGAGTTCCTTGATAAGTTGTGGTTCCAACTGTAATATCATTTCCTTGGATTGAGGCTTCGCTGTCACCGATGTAGAATTTTCCATCTCTTGATCTTAATCCGAATGTTGTGTCCACAAGTCTTTTATCAGAAGCATATTTTTTAAGGTATTCAACTGCAATATTTCCTAATTCTAACCTTCTAATGTCTTCTACTGGGTCATCGTCATCGTACGCCTCTATAGACGGATACTGGGGAAATTGAATAGTTTTCAACGAATCTGGAAGTGATTTTAGAGCAAGTGATGTTGCTGCAGAATTATCCTTTATTGTCGACAGCAAAGCGTTTTGTTCTTTCGAAATTGCTGATTGAGAGTCGACTATTGGTTTGTAGATTTTCGTTAATTCTCGTTGAAGTCCAAGATCATCTATTCTCTCTGAGAGAAAGTTTTGTTTAATATTTTTTTTCGTTTTAAAAAACTCTTCGATAATAAAATCTCTTTTTGCAGGATCGCTAATTTTCAGTAGTGACATTTTTTATTATAAGTATAATGTTTAAAACGTAACGTAAAACGTAACGTAAAACGTAAACGTAAAACGTAACGTAAAACGTACACGTTATGCATCGTAGTAATTAACATAACATATGGAGTCTTTTTCGTTTATAGTAACTGGTGAATCGGAGTTGTTTTGTATTGTAATTATTATATCCTCTGCGTCCTCTAGGACAGTACCATCTTGAAGGCTCAGTCTGAGTTGTTTCAACTTCTGTCTAAGAGAGACTAGACACATTCCACTGGTCATTCGGACTCCAAGGCCTACTTCTACTGTAATATTTGTCTTTGGTTCAATCGTTATCGCTTGCTGAGCAAAAATCTCATATCTGTCGCCTGCTCGTTGTCTTGCAGGAGCGTGAGTGACCACTTTAGGCATCCAAATTATCGGACTCACACGAGGCTTCCGTTTGGTGATAAATTTGTGTATTGGGTGACCGTATCCAGACATTTATATAAGAGATTGTTTAAAGTAACATTCCAAGAATAGGAATATTTTTAAATGGTGAATTGGGACCAAGTATAAGACCTTCACCGCTGACATATCCTGTTCCTCTTTTCATAAACAGACCGGAACCCGATATCGAACTACCCTTTTTCCACGGAGATAGAAAAAGACCTTCCCCAGCAGGCTTTATCTTACAGCATATTCCTCCTTTCTTAACGTAGAGCACGCCTGATCCACTTGTCTGATGTGAGATCGAAGATCCACTAATTTTATCGACAATTTTGGAACCAGCTGCAGAACCCAATCCTGTTAAGGCTCCTGTGGCTAAACTCGGAAGAACACTAGACAGTAGAAACTTTCCGGCTGTTGCTAAGAACGGTAGAATAGCGCCAATAAATCCGCCTTCGACTCTCGCATTGTCTTCTAATTGCTTTTTACCCATTTTAATTGTCAAACCAGTTCCATTCTGATACGCTTTAGTTAACTTGTTAATTTGCCTCTGGTTTAGAGCTAATACATGCTCACCAGTTATGTCTCCATGAGAAAGTCTTATACTCACTCCAGTTCCTACTTGAGCAGCTCGTTTAATCTTCTCTTTTTGCCCTTCAGAAATATTAACTTTAACCTTCGCGTAAGCGCTCATCTTATATTAAATATAAACTTTAAATTAAACCTCTCTTATATGAAATCGTATCGACAATTCCTCACCTCTTAAATTAATTAGTTTTCCATTTTGGTCTATTAGTTTTGTTTCCATCGATGAAATAGAGTATAGCGTTATTGGAAGATATACGAGATTGTGAGGAGATTCGATTATCTTGTAACCAGGCCCGACCGATGGAAAGAAAGAATAAATTATGTTCTCCGTAGTTCCGTTAGCATACGATGATCCTATTATATCACTCGTAACTCGTAAACTATTCACGCTGTTTATATCGACTATGTGCTCGGATTCGTTATATCCTTAGGAGTATACACGACGCTGAAATCCTAGAACGGTGCTAATTGAATTTTCTACTGTAAAATCAACTTTATAGTTCTCATCAATTTCCAAAACCGCCTTTAACGTGTTGTTATTTGGTCGCAACTTTATACATTGACCATGACCTTCTTCCTTTAAAATTCTCTGTATGTAATCGTTCAAGTCTTCGATTTCGTAGCAACCGGTTGGAATGTCTAAATCTTCCCACGTTACACCGTTATCTGACGAATATACGAATTTATTATTTGTTTCGTATATATTGGGAAAACTGTAGTACGTTTCAAGATTAACAAGGGCCATTTCATATTTTTTACTTTTGTCCAGTTCGATTAGTGGATTAAATTTCGTTCGAATTCGTGTGTTCCTTTCGCTCAACAAAATGCAAAAGGATTCTTTAGCTTCTGTGTTGCGTGCAATCGTTTCAGTATTAGATAAAATCTCGTCAAGAAGGGTTTCCATTTTAGATAGCTATTTTTAAACCTAGAATATAAAATCTTAAATTTTGTTATCATTTTATTATTGCTTTTATTTAATGTAAAATGTATCTAATCCACTTCTATACCTACCCTTATTTGTTTTACTAGTAAGGTCTATAACCACAAAACCATGCGTTTCATCCCACGCAGTTTTGCATAGTTTACGAAATTCTTCAATGGTCATATCATCTACACCTATATGATCGCTGTATATATGATTAATATTTTTGAGGTCTTGAGGGAATAGACATATAAAGTTGGCATTCTCTCTTATAGTTTGTCTAGGTAGCTTGAAATAATTTTGTGCTAGGTAAAAGCAATCTACATTACTATGCCTACCTCTTATATAATACGATTCGCATTTATTTTGCCTCTCTAATTGTAAATCATCAAAAATCATGAGATTCTTTTTATCTCGACTTAAGTCTCGTGGATCTGGAACATCTTCAGAGGTTTCAAAGAACTTGCAGTCAATATCGGATTTCTTTTCCATGTTTTTAGACATCTCTTCGACTACGGCGGTCGGTGATACATTTAATTTCATTATCTCATCGCGATTATCAAAAAGTCTTATAATTGCTTCCTTTGGTAATTTCTCTTCGAATGCTTTCTTAAGTATCTTATATTCTGATTGAAATAAACTTTTGCCAAAGATCTGCAGGTTATCGTAGTCTAACCAACCAGGTCTCAGTAATAAATTAAGTAGTAATATTGTTTTGCCGCATTGAGACTTACCGACGATCAAACCTCTGATGCTTCTTGGTAGGAGAGGACTGTTAAAGCGTTTACTTGATTCTTCATTCCACGATAGGTCTTGGACTTCCATTTTAATTATATTATATTAAAATGGAGCACAGCTCGTATTGCGTAAAATGTAAGCGACAAACTGAGTGTAGAGATATTCAACGAGTTGTCAGTAAGAATGGCAGACCTATGCTTAGATGTGTATGTGTTGAGTGTGGCGCTAGAAAAACTCAGTTTACTAAAATGTCCACTGCTACAGGTGGTGATTTGGTATCAGCTCTCAATTCTGCTACTTCTAATATTAAACTTCCATGGGCAAAGTACCCGGGTGAAATGCATCTTCCAGGACATTCTTTCACGGGTCCAGGTACTCGATTGGATTTGAGATTGAATCCTGATGGAACACCAAAAGATTGGAGTAAACCAGTAGATAGGGTTGATGCAGCAGCCTATCGTCATGACCTGGCTTATGCTAAACATACTGATACAGCAGGGAGAAACGTCGCTGACAGAGCTATGATAGATGAATTAAATAATATACCTAATCCTTCGTTCCGCGAACGAGTTGAAAGATCTATAGTTAAACCAATTTTATCAACGAAAACCCATTTTGGAATGGGGTTGAAAAAAAAACTCTGAGATGGACAGACCAACTTGCTGACGAATTACATAAACCTATAGTCAGGAAGTTTAGGAAGCGAGTTGTTTATGTTCAGGGAGTGGACAAAGTTTGGGCGGCTGACTTGATTGACATGCAGGCTTTTGCTAAATTTAATTCTGGGGTGAAATATTTGTTAAGCGTCATTGATATATTTTCAAAATATGGATGGATTATTCCGATAAAAGATAAAACTGGGAAATCTGTTGCAGATGCTTTCGTTAAAATATTTAATACGAGCAAAAGAAGGGGTGAAAAACTTTGGGTCGATAAGGGAACAGAATTCTATAATAAACAGGTAAAATCACTAGGTATGCAGTTGTACTCAACTGAGAACGAAGAGAAAAGCTGTGTCGTAGAAAGATTTAATAGAACAGTAAAAGAGAAAATGTTTAAGTATTTTACAGCAAATTCAACTCAGAGATATATCGATGTTCTAGATAATATGGTTAATTTATACAACAACACAAGACATTCTTCCATTAAAATGACTCCTGTTAAAGCGAGCATCAAAGCAAACGAGTGGGTTGTGTGGATGAATTTATATGGCGACGCTGTACCTGAAACTGGTAAACCTAAATTTTCAGTCGGAGATAGAGTAAGAATTTCTAAGAAGAAAAAGACATTCGAGAAAGGTTTCACTCAAAAATGGACTCAAGAAATTTTTACTATAACACAAATCCAATACACAGACCCAATAACCTATAAAATATCTGACTATAATGGAGAAGAAATAAAAGGGACATTTTATGAACCAGAATTACAATCGACAACGCAAGATACATTTAAAATAGAAAAGATTATAAGAAAAAGAGGAAATCGGTCTTTGGTTAAATGGTTAGGCTATGATGAGTCATTCAATTCATGGGTTAATAATAAAGACTTGATAACATTGTGAATTTAACTGATTTATGGTATAATTTTAGAAGCTTTTCCCTAGTCTGCTAGAACTTGGGTTCTTTCTGCGAACTTGTGAAAACCTGGGGTTTTTTGTGCTTCCGAACCGGAATATTTAAAACATTTCTGAAGATTTGAACCAATTTAATGACTAAAAAAAAGTTTAAAAAAAGTTTTTAAAAATTTTTTAAAAAATTTAAAAAAAAAAAAAAAAAAAATTTAAAAAAAAAAAAAAAAATTTAAAAAAAAAAAAAAAAAAGTTAAGAAAAAAAAATTTTTGAAAAAAAAGTTAGAAAAAATTTTGAAAAAAAGGTACAAAAAAATTTGGAAAAAAAGTTAGAAAAAAAAGTTAGAAAAAAAGTTAGAAAAAAAGTTAGAAAAAAAAGTTAGAAAAAAAGTTAGAAAAAAAGTTAGAAAAAAAGTTAGAAAAAAAAGTTAGAAAAAAAAGTTAGAAAAAAAGTTAGAAAAAAAGTTAGAAAAAAAAGTTAGAAAAATAATAATAATAATTTATATATATATATATATATAATATATATTTATAGAATTTTTCGGGGGACTTTTTGGTCATCAACTTCTTGGTCAGGGGACATCAGCGCCACCATGGAATGCATGGAATGCATCGTCAAACACGAAGTCGCTGCTTATCGATTATACAGTAGGCTTATATATGGTAACACGTGCAACTAGCCTACGTAGTCAGTAGACATCAACGCCACCATGGAATGTGTGGAATGCATCGACTAACACGGGCAAATACACGGACAAACACGTAGTCGCTGCATATCGATTATACAGTAGGCTTATGTATGGTAACACGTGCAACTAGCCTACACAGTCCGTGGACATCAACGCCACCATGGAATGTGTGGAATGCATGGAATGCATCGACAAAGTTTAACTGATTTATTAGCTGACTGTTTCTTCAATGGAGTACACCCCCCAGTTTATCCAGTGTACTCATCATAGCTGAGTCGTCTAGGTGGAACAAAAATCTCGTTACAAATTTCTGCCCCGGCGGGGAATTGAACCCATGACCTCTTGGTCGACAGTCCAGCGCGCTATCCACTGTACTACCGAGCACCTCCCTCAGGAAATATATAAAAGACCCCTAGAAGATAAAATAATTAACTAATTTCCACTCCAGCGCGCTATCCACTGTACTACCGAGCACCCCCCCCTCAGGAAATAATAAAAGACATCCAGAAAATCCTTTAGCGCCATTTTAAAACTTAATTTATCTTCAATATCAGGCTTCTTCAAAAAAAGCCAAAGAATCCATTCTGCATCTACTGTGCTCATAAAAATGCATCGAATAAACTACGATATGATATTTCGTTTGACTAGTCCCAAAATGTCATGTATTAACTTAGATAACATTTCATTCAACAGACTTTAATGCGACACAATGACATTTTCGACATGTTCTTCTCTTAATTGGATAACTATCTTGTTTAGTTGCCACATGATCTTATCTTTCTCAACCATGGTTAGTTCCACTACGCTCGTGAATAAGCTGGTGCTCTGCTTTTGGCTTCAGAGTGGCGCTCTACAAATTTTGAGTTTTCGGTTACGATTATGATTACAAGTTGTGGTCGTGTAACTAACAATAATAAGTGGCATACAGACCATGTCATTCCTATACTGACCTTCTACGCATGCGCCATAGTAGAGCCAGCGTATGCTAGAGCTGCTGATGCAAGCCTTCTTCTGAAGTTCACAAAAGTTAGTGTACGATTTCTTGTCACTGCCACAGACTGGAGATCCACTGCTGATGCACTGATCGTTACAGACACAACTCGGTTTACCAGTTTTATCAACCTGGCAATATCTGTCTGATGGACAAACAATTCCGTCGCAAGGACTCTCTGTGGATGAAGAAAAATACACAGATGACTCAAAGAAGAAACAAGCATCAACAGTGTTGCCCCTGCTTACCGAAGAAGTACAGTAATTCATGCTTTCATACTGAAAAACCATCATCATTGCTTCAAATTTCACGGCTATGACCAAGTGCTATTGTTTTGAATTTAAAAGCATTTTTACAAAACGCCTCTAGCAGTGTGAACCATTCAGAAGCGCTACAAATGCACAAGACCCAGCGAAGAAGCAGGTTTGAGAAAGAAGAAAGATTAAGTGTGACAGAACTGTAGGGCAAGCAGAAGGAGAAGGACATTCCAAAGTGAGGCAAATGATTGAGACTGAGCAATAGTATTTCTGGAGCGATGAACGAAGGGCTAAAGTCTGTTGGATGATTGAGGTAGACAGTGGGAGGAAACTCATTGAGGCCGAGTTAACTTTAACTTTAAACGTATATTTATGCCGGTGTTAAGGTTTCAAATCACCCCCTCTTGAACATTACCCCCTCCCCGGTAACTTGAAAGGGGTAATCTGAAACCGGTTTCATCCTACCCTGGTTTCAGGTTACCCCCTCCCTGAATTCCAAATGAATTCCGTATATCTAACTTCCATTTCACCTACAGAGACCCTTCATCCAGCTTCCATTTCACCTACAGAGAACCTTCATCCAGCTTCCATTTCAGCTACAGAAAACCTTCATCCTGCTTCATTTCTCAAACGTCGTTTTCATCAATCCAAACAAGGCTTGCTAAATGGAAGCCGACTTTTAAAGTGCCGCTAATTAAAAACTTACATGTCTACATAATTCCATACCCATTAGCAATAAATCAAAAGAGATTATATTTAGGCTTTCATAGGTCTAAGTTACCCAACCCCTCCCATCTACACCAGGACTGGCTTAGACGTCTGAGCGTGTTATTCTAGAGGTAACCAGCATTACTAGTTTTAAACTCCACTTTAACCAGATCAGAACTCCGAGGATGTCGTTTAGGTTTGTTGTTTCATAATTATAGGCGAATGGACATTGCGTGGTTTGAAACTTTTAGATTGTTCCCATCCGGTGTTCCCGCAAAGCAATTCTGCAGACGTTTATGACGAACACACCCTACAGTACATACTTGCTCAATACGTCTTTAGAATATTGGATAAGAGGATAAATTAAAAAGAAATGTGTATCTCAAAATAATTGTATGACTCTCTATTCATGGAATAGATAGAGACATAGAAAACTGTTATGAGAAATTCACCTTTTTTGCATGGTTCATATTGCTGCACTGCGATGGTTTCGTTGGTGAAACAAGCTGCAGCTCTGAGGAAACAATCGCTGCTGTAAGTCTTGTTATCTGTTCCACAGACCTCTGTTAATCCAGCGGCACAGTCTTGAGAACAGACGCACATTGGACGATATTGCTCATCCACTGCGCAGATGCGGCCGTAGTCACAATACGTTCCCCTACATCCGGGACCTTCAAGAAACACGACAACACAACTCGCAGATTATTTAGAAACTCATCTTGAGTCCTAATGATGATGTAATATAGTTGTCAATTTCTATAACGCCGCTCACAGATGAGACCAATCAGTAGACCTGGGAGTGACTTTGGTCAGCTAATCTGACCCCACTTGACCCTAAAGTGACTTGAGGTCGACTTGAAGTCGACTTCCTGGAGTCAAAACGACTTGACCCGACTTGGCAGAAAAACAACCGACTTCCGACTTGAAGTCGACTTCTGACACGAAAATAGCCATTATAGCCTATAGGTCTACGTACGGCTACTACTACAGAAAATCAAGCCAATTTTTCCTGACAAGCATTAATTTCATATAGGCCTACCAATGAGCATTGAGACCTCAACACTTAATTGATGCATGAATTTGCAAATTTTTATTAAGCCCATTTTAGGCTGTTTGTGTTTCAGTTTGAATCGTTTTGTGATGCTTTGGGCCATCTAGTAGCCTAGAGTAGACAATGCGACGGCAAATTATTAGGCCTATGAATTTAGCTTGTCCATTGTCTGTGATTATTCAGATAACACTCGTTATTGTTATTTTTATTTTTAATACTAATAGGGCCTAATAAATAAATTTGTAAAACGCGCAAGGTCTAAGATTTAAACAAATGGGGACCTCGGACTGGTTGTAATGCACTGAATGGCGTGCTATGAAGCATATGATAGGCTTAATTTGTAATTCTGTTTTCATAATTATTCGGCCACTAACATCATTTCGCAGCTTAGCAAATAGCATTGCAAGCGCATCATCATAGACTTACTCACTGACAGTAAAGTTTTCATTGTCCAATTGGCACGTATGCAATAGTTTTTCCGTCTGCAGACAGCCATGCAGATGCAGTGTAGGCCAACCAAGGTAGCGCCAAACTATCAATTTATTAGGCTACAGGCCTTGTAGATCCAGCTTTCTTTGCGCCGAATTCACTGACCACTAGAAGTTCACTATTTGCTCATGTTCATGTCTTGATAAGCACAAGTGCTAATATTTTAGTAACATGTTTGTTTCACCATCTTAATTAAGCGCATGCCTATAAGCTTGACGTTTTAGCATTGAATAACAAATTATATGAATAGATCGGCAGACGGCAGTCTGCACTCTGCACGATAGTCTGCCGGTAAAATAATCAGTAGGCTAAGTCTATGTTTTACAAAGGCCTCATTCATTCTTGTAAACACAATACAAAAGTTGTTTAAATGTTGTCCTGGTCTCACAATAGGCTAATTGGTTTGAAGTGACAAATTTAACTATGTTTGTTTCTCAAGTCGGTTTAAGTCGACTTGTGGTAAAAACAACTCGAAGTGACTTCTCTCTACAAAATTCGACTTGGGGTCAGTTGCGGTGAGCAAAACCGACCCGACCCGACTTGGGATGGCCAAGTCGACTGGGGTCGACTTATTGGGGTCGACTCCCAGGTCTACCAATCAGTAAAGCTCCAGTGCTAGAACCCAGAGACATAATTATGTATTTAAAAGAGAGAGAGATTTAGATAACGATCTTGAGAGAAGAGTTCCAAGCAGACTGAACGGAAGGGAATTTCATAAGGAAATTTGGCTATTGTACGTAGATATTAATTACGTTTCAGCCTGTAAACGTGATTTAAACATTCTTACTTCCGGCCAATATAGGATTGGCAAAAATCCTTCGGGAGAGTACTTCTTGTCCACCCAAAATGCAAATATAAAAAGTAGATCATACTTGCACTTTTATCATTTCAAGTTGTTTCTAAACACATTTTTATGATAAAACATTGAAATTGTTTAGGGGTCCGTGGCCCCAAAACCTCTCTCGTCAGACCCGCCTCCTTTTTCAGATGCATCGAGTCAATTTCCAATTCATAGAAGAGAAGACAGCCTTCGCCGTAGCCATATCCCTCACAACAGGCATGCTAGTTTGCTTCGAACCACACAGTGTATACGTTTGTTACCAAGCTCACATTTTCCCTCGAGATTAGTCCAAATGGAGGTGTTGGTAAGGCAAGCGTCTCTCTGGAGTTCACACGGATTGTTGTAGGTCTTGTTGTTGCTTCCGCACACAGGACTGTACGTCTTAGGACAGACCGTGTCACAAACGCACTTTGGTTTTGGCTGATGCAGGGAGTCACAGTGCTGTCCATAGGGACAAAAGATTCCTACACAGCCAGAACCTGAAAACACAAAACCATCTCTGATTCGCCACACGATTAGACATTAATTTAATAACCATGTCCAAGGTCTTTCTGGCCAGCTATCGGTTTTCAGGACAACATTTTCAGACTCATACGTGTTAGCAAGGGCGGATACAGGAATTTTCGAAAGGGGGGTCCAAAATTTTGGTTCTCAGGCATGGTCGGATACAAAGTTTCCGAGAAGACAAAATGGGAGGGGAACTCAAAGTATGCAGGTGTAATACGAGCAGCCTAAGGTTAATTGCGGAGGCGCTTAGCGGCAACAGGACCGGTATGTACATAGCCAGGTATAGGCTACCTAAGACGTAGACCTTCCTCCAAACGTAACTAGGTCAGGCGTAGTCGTTGGAATGTAGTGGTATGCATTAAGATAGATTTGGAAGGGATTAACTAATCTACACATTCCTTGCACCCGACGATGCATGACGCTTGCTCTCCCCCCAATTCAATAGGTTAGAGCTGAGCGCGCATGCATGAAAGATATTTATATGCGGTTGTTGCCAGCTTGGGGTGAACAGATCGAGACCTATAGACGGTCCACAGGGAAATCTCAACGGCCGTCTATTGTTCACTCGGTCCAGCAAAGTCGGCTGTCTATTGTTGACCTTCGGAGTAGCGGGCTTATACCTGCCTCCGAGTTCGCATAACGTTATACCTATCGTAATTTGCTAATCAGAAGCCATGCATACGGAAATTACCCACTACTCACGCATAGGCCACATTTACGCAAAGAGTATGAGTTATACCCTCGTGTGCATCTCGGTCCTGCTGCATGGGTTTGGGGAGGCCGCTCGCTGAGGCGCGTAGCGCCGAGAGGGTGAGGGAGAGGGGTGGGGTTTGGAGAGGGGGATGTGCCCCCTCCCCAACCAGAATGTTTTTTAATTTCCGCACTGCAATGGCAGCATTTTAAGCTGCCATCTTAATGAAATTGCTCCCCACTACTTAAATGCTGAGAAACCAAGCAAGAACTACCAAGCCATCAGGATTGGGAAGTCATTTAGTAATGATGTTGCTACACTAATCAATTCAAATAAAATTTATAGATCCCATCAACCTACAAGAATTATTAATGATCATATAATATAATAGCAAGTTACACACATGGCTTACTCAGTAATGCAATGAGGAGATTTAATAACCAATTAAGATTTGTGAGCCAGCAGATTAGTAAAGCAAAAGCGATCAAAGCAGAGGATGTCACATTGAGTGATTGGGAACAATAGGCCCACCAAAGGGACAGAGTCCTGCTAAGAGGGGGCCTATTTAGCATGGTATAGAAATAACTTGACAGTTAGACTTCAATAAATAAAAAAATAACAATTTCTTATTGAGCCTCCACATTGTAGTGGTACTATTTCAAGATGTCATCTTCGCAAAATCATTTTAATGTTTCAGTGATGATAAAACAAGTGGTTTAAGACTAATAAATACAATTGTAATTGCAATAATAATTACCTAATGTATCAAGTTCAGTAACTAATTCTGCTGCTGTATGTTCAGATGGACTATAGTATTATAATGAATAACTGCAGATGGGAGTGTAATTACTAATTAGGCCTAATAAGCTTACTTTGTAGCATTTGAGTCATTTTATCCCTGTTGCACCTGACGGTTCTGAATTGTTAAAAATGTTACACAAACCAAGCAAAAACTACCAAACTACCAGAATTGGAAGCCATAGGCTGTTGTTTTACTAACTGTTCATCGAACAAAATGCTGAAATTTGACAGTTTGAAATGTGACAGATAGCTCTGGAAAGAAGTCATATACATTGTAGTTGTACAAAATAGCATTATGTACAAAGTTTAACAGTAAAGTTATCTTTAACTGAGAAGTTAAAGATATCAGAAAAGTTACCGCTATCTGTCATATAATTTTTTTAATAGTGAATAATAATATTGTAAGCATGATCATAATAGTAAATAACATCAAGGTATATTATAACATGTTAAACATTACTGCAAACAGCAATTAAAACTATTAGCATTATTTTTGTCAAATTTTCTGGATGAAATTTTTTAAATTTCTGTGGAAAATCTTGTACCCTTCCTGGATATGACTAAATTTTAAAAATAACTGGATATACGGACTTGTTATCTGGTATTATTTCAGGGCTTTTTAAAGGAATTTTTATAACTGCACAATTTCCCCCAGCCTCCAAGGCCGTAGCCAGGATTTGATTTCGGAGGGTGCATGTTTCTTCGGCGGAGAATTTCTTACGACTTTTTTTAATCGTCAAAATTTCTGAAAACACCTTTTTAGTCGTAAAACTGTCTGAAGACACCTTTGTTTAGTCATCAAAATTTCTGAAGACACCTTATTTTAGTCGTAAAAATTTCTGAAGACACCTTTGTTTAGGTGTAAAAATTTCCGAAAACACCTTTTTTGTCGTAAAAATTACTGAAGACACCTTTTTTAGTCCTTACAATTTCTGAAGACCATTTTTAAGTCATCAGAAACGGCTTTCTTAGTATATTTCGCCTAATTTCATGTTTTTTAAAATTATGTGCTAGTGATTAATAGGCCTATTCTATTATTTTTTACATTTTCTATTTCGGATGGTGTTTTCATGGTTTTATTTCATGTGTTACATCCACGAGTGGGCACACTTTTCCTTCCACTCAGCTGTTCTACTCTAGGCAGAGTCGCAAAATGGGTTTTTGGTTTAGTTAGGCTGGTTTCAAAGTGCAGTTACAAACTTCAATCACAAACTTGCAATAGGCCTACAGTAACTATATAGGCTTCTGTAAATGTCTGTTTCACGTGACGTATTATTCCAAATCGGAAGACAATGAAGTTTCAAATTGTTTTTTAACTGCACAAACATGCTTTTACAACTGCACAAATCCATTTAAAACTGCACATTTTGTGTATAACTGCACGTTAAAAAGCCCTGTATCATTTCACAATGAGTCTACGTCTGAAACATCGTTAGAACATTAAGTTGGTCTTCTGGGATTGTTTGGAGACGAGGCTCGGTAGTTACTGAATTTTAATTTTAGGATAGCTTTTAAAAACCTGAGGGATCATATATACCTCGGGTAAAAAAATGATAATAACAATAAAAATTTAAAAAAAAATAAAAATAATAATAATAATAATAATAATAATAACGACAGAACTTATCGGCCAAGACACTGAGAGGCCAAGGACCTAATGTTTGAAACGATTATTTACTCGTCTGTACATGATTTTGTCAGTTTTTGAAGAAATAAATGTGTTATAATAATAATAATAATAATAATAATAATAATAATAATAATAATAATAATAATAATAATAATAATAATAATAATAATAATAATAATAATAATAATAATGTACTTGTGTGAGAGGCTTAGATTTTAACGACCTTTATATAATAATATTAATTCTCTTGGCCATGACTAAACCCTGCAAAAAATCCTGTGGGCGTCATGGATGGGGGGGGGGCCACGTCCCATGGAGATTTGAAATGGGGGGCCATGGCCGGATTGGCCCCCCTGGATCCGCCCCTGCGTGTTAGCATATTCAAATGCATAATATGCATTTGAATATGTTAACACGTATGGGTATATGCGTATATTATAATAAATCGCAGTTGCACTATTATACAAGCCCACATTAATACACACATGCGCGAAATTGGTGCCGTGCTTTCTCCGTGGCTGGCCCTGCAACCTGGAATGAGCTTCCTGTTATACTTCGTCAAATACCTGTTGGTCTTTCTGTCTCATTTCTTTCTCTTACTAAGACTGTCTTATTCGAACGGGTTTGGAATGGGAAAATATCAACTTCTCAGAAAATAGATATATTTAAATTTGAGGAAAATGAAGCACAATCATCATCATCATCATCATCATCGTCATCATCATTATCATCATCGTCGTCGTCGTCGTCGTCGTCGTAGTCGTCGTCGTCCTCCTCCTCCTCCTCCTTCTCCTCCTCCTCTTTATCATCATCAAACTCGTCGTCGTCGTCGTCGTCGTCGTCATCGTCATCGTCATCATCATCATCGTCGTCGTCGTCGTCATCGGCTATTCATCTCAGCAGAACAGCTGTAGGCTACCGTTGAAATCCAACTAAACACAACAATCATTATCATGATCAGCTTCCTTCTCAAGCTCGTTCTGTCCCACTGACCTGTGGAGCAGACACCACCGTAAAAGTTCACGCTGAGGTTTTCCTGGCAGGCGGCATAGATAAACCAACAGTAATTGTCGTATGTCTCGTTATCAGAGCCACAAACGGGAGAATATAAATTCCCGCAGTTGTTGTTGCACGCACAAGATGTCTGATTCTTCGCGTCAACCACACACACCTTCGGGTAGAGACAGACGACTTCTTTACATAATGAATCTACAAAACATAGAACACTATCGGTAATTGGTTTCGATTGCAATGATGCAAAAACTATGAGATCACCCATTGTTGCTTTTCTGTAATTAACCTTACTTGTCTTTTCCTGATTCCTTCCTACCTCTCTGAGTGTGTACCAATTTTGATAAGCTGTTCATCGATACTGCTGACAGTTCAGTGAACATTGGAACGAGCGTCGTCAACTTTCGTCAAAAACCGAAGGCGGACACGCTGAGCGCACGTTGTAGTCTAACATTATTCATGTAAGCTTATAAGTATAAAATAAAGCTATATTCTATAATTTATAATCTAAAAAATGTTTAAAATACTCATGAATTCAGGTGATTTTGATTTTGTGTGATGTCGTTTACATGTGAATCTTTAAGCAAAATTAATGACGTCATCATGACGTTCTTGATTTTGGCTGAAACATTCTTTAGGCCTATTCGGTAATGTTCTCGTTTAGCGTCCGAAATTATTTCAATGTAGCATCCTATAATAATATATGCTCTGTGTTTTCAGCTCGAAGCTGGATTGATGAAAATGTTCTTGCCTAACTGGAGTTGGATTGACGAAAAATAATTGTTATCTGAATAGAAGTTGGATAGCAACTATTGAGTGGCGCGATTGACATCAATTTTTCGGACGCTGAGGTGAAACGATCATTTAAACCCAGAGTAATATGTTATCGGATGCTACCATTGAAATAATTTCGGACGCTAAACGAGAACATTAGGCTACCGGCTTATTCTCACCAGTATTAGATCGGTATGCAAGGATTAAAACGGTGTTTGAATTTTAAAAATCTACGAACATATGGTATTTAAATTCATATTTAGGCCTACAACATGTACTTTTTCCGGACACAGTGTATTTATCTATCCGAATATCAACCAATATAGTTTATGTAGGCTATAATATGCGTGAAAAAATATATCTTGGTCTCACATTCGTCAAAGACTAGGCCTAGTTATTTCTTCGAGATTTTGTCATTGATTACAATAATTTAATTATTCTCTAAATAATTATGCCATAAATGCTTGTATTCAAATGTAGGTATAAAATTAATGTGAGTAGCTTATACGGTGGATCCTTCGATAGAATTGACATGCGAAGGAATTGTATTTCGAGGAATAGGAGAACGTTGAGCACAAGGGTTGCGTGAGAGGCGAAATTGTTGTAGGATATAAATAGGGAAATAAATTCAAGGAGTTGATCGTCTTACCGTAGCTGCATTGACCGGTTCGCACCATTGTGAGGTTGGTACCAGTGGTACATGCTTGTTTCTCCAGCGAACATAAGTTTTGGTAGGTGACTCCGTCGTTACCACAAACCGGAACATAGTCAATGGGACAATACTGACTACAGACGCAAACTGGTTGATTATCTTGATTGACGTTGCATTGCTTGTTCTTTGGACATCGATTATAACCAGAGCAAACAGACCCTGCAACAATCGAGTACATAATTATGTTATAGGTAGGTGATACGTAAACTTAATGAACAGAGTTCGTGCAAGGCATTGGTTTTATATAGCTTCTATTATACACCCTATGGTCAAATTTGAATACTATTGTTTAGCTCAATTATTTGTGACATATACTTGCATGATAAAATATTTCGGGGTTAAACTCCCCATTGGCTTAGGGAAATATTTAAACAAATTATTAATCCACAAAAAATAAGAAAAACAAAACAATTGTTTCTTACAACAATTGTTTTCTTACTTTATTCCCTTTGGTACTTTACACCCTTTTTAGGGCCTATCTACTGTAATACTGTTGGGTTGGTGTCACGAAGAACATCCGGCCAGGCCATAACCTCCCCTTCCCATCAAAATTCCTGGCCACGCCACTGCATGATAACGCATGACAAAAGAGTGAAAAGACTGGCATTATGTTTTCGATGTCAGATTATTCAAACTGCTACTTCATCGCTAATATCCGGATCTTCTTCTTCTTCGCGTATGCTACTGCTCCAGGTCTTGTTGGAGCGTGGACCGGGATTCGGATGAATTCGGTCAGCTGGTGGCATCCTTGGTTTCCCCGAAGGTACTCACAGGGAGGGCGCGCCTGGAATCTGGATTGACCCAGGCTTCGTGAACGCGGATGCCATCCTCCCCGGATGAAGACCTTGCAAAGTTTCTTTCTAACATTTTGCATGCAATCTATGATACATTCTGCCATGGTTGATTTCTGGCCAGACTATGTTTCGAATATCGTATTATATCCTATCGTTTAATTAGATCTATCGAGAATTGACATACCTTCAAATCTTCCAAAATCCGACTTACCATTGAGGCAATAACCTTTGTAAGCAATTCGTATTCTAGTGGCCGAGATGCATGCGCTCCTGAAGACCTCGCATTCACTGCCGTATGTCCGACCATCTGTTCCACAGACCATATCAACTGCGTATGGACATTTATCAGCACACACACAGACAGGTTTTTTGCGCTCATCTATAGCGCACTTCATTCCAGTTGGACACGAGAATCCATCGCACGCAGTCGCTATAAGAAAGTGGAAAAATATCTTGGTTGGAAATCACGTGAAATAAATGAGGGACATAACCAATATTTAAAATTACGCATATATTATGATATTATTTTATTTACCTGGAAAATTGTGTGGGCACAGAGTGGCTAATAGGCCTATTGGAAGTAGGCCTAATGTCACTGTTGTACTGCTATTATAAAACATTTTGCTACTCTGAAACTACAGCATGGTCAAGACTGGTGCTGGTTTTTGTGATAAATTCTGAACTTAGAATTTCTCTTCAAATAACAGACAGTTCTTGACGAAATAATTATCAGTTTTCTCTCAATCATCTTTCAATCGCTGTATTACAGTTGCGGTCAAAAAATTACTTGCTTGCTCTAGGAGTGCGTAGGCCTGCATGTTCAATTGTTAATTCAGGGATTCTATAGCCTATAATTATTTCGGTTGGTCGTTAACAAAGTTTCTATTATTATTATTAGAAAACACACATGTTATGCTAAATCAGTTGTTTTCTAACCTTGTTTGCATTCGGTATAATAAGCGATGGTGATGGTCTCATTGGTCAAGCATGCATGCCTTCGTAAGTCGCAGTCATTGTTGTATGTCTGGTTGTCAGTGCCACACACTGGATTGATGAAGGTGGGACAATCCGGAGTGCAGACGCAAATAGCACGGTTGCCAGCGACAGCACATTCTTTGTTTAGTGGACAGAGAAATCCGCTGCACATGGAACCTAACAGGTCGTAGCATAAGCAGAAGAACAGACGAGTATTCAGTTAACAACAAGAAACTAATAGGTTAAAGTAAACAGAATCGGTTTCCTCTTCGTTATAATTTTAATACAATGACATACATGTCCCAATGACTTCATAAATTATAACTGTTCTGGAACGTGTTGTAGATGTGTCCGACAGTATCAAAAGATAGTCATGAAAAACTTGTTCCTGCATTTTTACTGTAACTTCGTCATAATTATATCAGATTATAGCAAAGAAATGTTAACTAGACTAGCCTATAAATAGGAACCTTGCATTTAAGTACCCTATTTAGTATTTAAATAATAAGTCTTCTCCACTTTGTAAAGAATCGTTTGGCTTGCCGCGCTTTAATAACAAATTTATTTCAGAATATCAAATAAAAAAGTATCAGACCTATCGGAAAAATTGATTTCGTAATGGAAAAAAGACTCACAAAACATATTAATGCGGTCTCATTTGAACGATGATGACGCCATAACATAATTATTGTCAAAAGTTTCGAAGCCCGCAGTCCGCTTATAATTACTATAGGCCATCTGCATTCGGTAGACTAAAATTAGACAGCAGAGTCTACTGAGTAGACTACATACCCAGTGGCGGATCCAGAACTGTTTCAAGGGGGGGCAAAATCTTAGATCTTGGACGGGGAAAAGGAATTTTTTCGAAAGTTCTAAAAATAGTGATCGGCCGTTGAGGAAAAAAAGTACTTTTCCTTTTTTTTAGTCATCGTTCTTTGGCTGAGGAAAAAAGTACTTTTCATCCGCCAAAGAAGTTGACGGATTTTTTAGTCCTCAACTTAAAAACCGAATGGGGGGGCCCGTCCCATACAATTTTCCGAATAGGGGGGCAAATATCCATTACACCCATATTCGTATTGCTAATTTCAGACCAAATGGGGGGCATGTCCCATGGCAATTTTCATTGGGGGGCCATGGCCGGATTGCCCCCTCTGGATCCGCCCCTGTACATACCCATAATAAAAACTTGGCTACCGGGCTAAGTATCAGCAATACTTGCCTTCATATGTACACTGTCCGTAGTAGTTGATCGTGAGATTGCTGTTGGTTACGCAGGCCTTTTGGGTAAGCGCACAGTCATTGGGGTAGGTTTTATTGTCGCTACCACAGACTGGGAAGTTGAAATTGCAGCTTGCAACACAGACGCACGAAGCTTCGTTGTTTTCGTCCAGTGCACAATGTCTTCTCGGCGGACACTTTACACCTTCGCATGGTGTACCTACGCTCAACATGAAATGAGGCTCAACAAATTAACACTCTTATAATATTTGTGCCCGTATGTGTGAATGAATGACATTATGTACATTATTCATATGCATGCTCACGCACTGTAATAAGGTGCATCTCAATTATTGTGCATAATTCATGTACTGTATGACTCAAAATATATTTTCTTTGTTAATATTATTATATTATTATTTCTACTACAATTACTATTACTATTATTATTATTACTATTATTTTTATTATTATTTTTATTATTATTCTATTTTATTATTATTATTTATTATTAGGTTTTTGGAATTTTCAGCCATTAGAAAACATGATGACTTTTGGCACCATTAGAAAACATGATGACTTTTGGCACCATTAGAAACATGATGACTTTTGGCACCATTAGAAACATGATGACTTTTGGCACCATTAGAAACATGATGACTTTTGGCACCATTAGAAAACATAATGACTTTTGGCACCATTAGAAAACATGATGACCTTTGGCACCATTAGAAACATGATGACTTTTGGCACCATTAGAAAACATGATGACTTTTGGCACCATTAGAAAACATGATGACTTTTGGTACCATTAGAAACATGATGACTTTTGGCACCATTAGAAAACATGATGACCTTTGGCACCATTAGAAAACATGATGACTTTTGGCACCATTAGAAAACATAATGACTTTTGGCACCATTAGAAAACATGATGACTTTTGGCACCTTTAGAAACATGATGACTTTTGGCACCATTAGAAAACATGATGACTTTTGGCACCATTAGAAAACATGATGACTTTGGCACCATTAGAAACATGATGTCTTTTTGGCACCATTTAGAAATCTACCAGATTTAAAATTAATTAATGAAAACAGACAGCACTAAAGAATGCATAATAATGGTCATTTCTTATAAGTTACATGTATAACCGATCATAACGATAGCGAAGACAATAATTATAGTACATAAGGGCACTACAATGTAGTCTTATACCTTTTGGATTGAATGTGGTGGTGGTTGGTGAAAGAGTGAATATCGTTGGTCGCAGACTGGACGCGGCTGACGTTTCTACAAAATAATGAAACTGCTACGTAAAAGGTTTGTTGCATCAATAACAGATTGAAGCTGCTGAGGAGTAGTGCAAATCTATTATCATAAGAGGTGACGCAGTGCAAGTTTTATAGAAGATTCATACGGTAATCTATATTGTATTGTATTGTATTGTATTTAAACATTTATAAAGCGCCTCTAGTAGGGTGAACCGTTCAGAGGCGCTCCCAGTGCGCAAGGCCCCGCGAGAAGAAACAGGTTTTGAGAAGAGACAAAGCAGAAGAGAGACTACCAGAAAGAAGTGTAGAGCGAACAGAAGGAGAAAGAGCATTCCAAAGAGAAGGACCAATTGAGACAAATGATCGAGACTGAGCCATAGTAGTTCTAGACCGAGGAACCAAGAGGTCAAATCTGTTGGATGAACGAAGTGGACGATGGGAGGAAGCCGAGTGAGGACGAAGTAAAACATTAGTCAGATATTTTGGGGCAAGACCCCGTTGAGCCTTTAAGATCAGAGTGAGGATCTTGAATTGTGTGCGAGCACGGAGAGGAAGCCAGTGAAGTTCATGAAACATAAAGGTAGAGATGTGAGAGTACTTGGGAAGGCGGGCAATCAATCTAGCAGCTGAGTTGAGAACAGACTGAATAGGTGAAAGACGAACTTTAGGAAGACCAATGAGGAGAGCATTGCAATAGTCAATTCGTGAGCATATAAAAGCATGAATTAAGGTAGTGAAGATGGAGGAGGAGACAGAGCGACGAATGACTCTGAGACGTCTTAAATGAAAATATGACGAGCGTGTCACATTTGAAATATGCTCAGTAAAGGTAAGTGAGCTATCAAGTACAACACCCAGATCCCGCACACTTGAAGAGAAGGAAAACAGCGGGAATTTTTCAGAGAGCAGAATGAAATCAAGCTTCTGGAGCTGCTGGGGAGTACCTAGCCAGATGAATTGAGTCTTTGAAGTATTAAGCGAAAGGCGATTAGAAGACATCCATGAGTGGAGATGATTAGTAAGCGATTCAATATGCGCAACTAACAGCAGCATATAGGCCTATAGGCCTATCAGGAGTCATATCGGCTCATCTTACCCCACATCGCCAAATACAACTGGACCATATCTATTGTTTGTCTTACTGCAACTGGTTACACCGACTTTCCTAAGCTTCCTCCTGTGCTGAATACGACGCCAATGGTCTGTTCCAGAAACTACGTACCTGGCCAGGGAGCAAAGCTCGCCAAAGCTGCGACGTAGCAGACGATTTGCAAGACGATCCTGTTCATGTCGGCTGTTGGACGACGACCGTTTAGAAACCACCTGCTTGTAACGACTAAGTCAGACGCGAGAGGAGGTCTCTTATATGCGAGAACGAACAAGCATGGCGGCTGCATTGGTATCTCAACCTGTCTTTGTCATCGGAAAGAAATCAGCAGGTAGGCCTACGTGTTAGCGCAACATTCTAGACCTCAGTGCAGTCGAGAACAAGAAAAAATCGTTTAGACCAAACCATGTATACGCAGAAGTGGTCACGATGGCTGAATAGCAATTCGAAGAAATTCTGTGGCCGACTTTTTTAATTTTGGAAAGACAGTCAAAACGGAAATCACAAATTTGCGGCGAGTCGTGTGATACGTAGCCTACATGTTTAGCAAGGGGTTGAAGGTATCATCATTACAGTGGATATTCATCTCAGCCATAATACTTATCACAGCTTAGTCTAGTTAGTTAATAAGTTAGTATATAGATCAGAAATTAGCTGTAGACTTCACTGTATAAAGACACAAAGAGCTTTGGAAGGTATTGGTGGTTGGCACAGAAAGATGACTACATGTAGAGCGGGTCGTTTCGCCTCAGTGAGTAGAGAAGTCTCGCAATGCAACTGGATTTCTTTATATTGACCAACGTTCAGAAATGCAAACATCCAGACAGAACTTCGTAAGCGCTACAAAGAGTCTGAGTGAAAGTCTTGCTCTAAATTCTTATAAAGCGGAGTCCCAAACTCGTTTGTCTACTCTGAGTACTCTCTTTTCTTCCAGGGCGAGTTCTCATACCCATAATTACATCGAACAGCTTTTGAAAATGTCCAAAATATTGCAAACTGTCCTACGTCGTCTTCTGTGTTTTGTTCTCACACAAATGAAGCAGAATTTCAATTAACTTTCATTGATCGATGTCTGGTATTGGTTAATTAAATGACACCACACTGGCTCAAAATACGCAGTTACCATGTGCTGCCATGCCATGTGCCACGTAGGCTAGGCCATTGCACGCAGCTGCATTTCATAATTATTGTAGGCCTACTTAAACAGAAACAAAATGTAGAAATCGATTGGGCCTAAGTGACGTGGTTGACATAAAATTCAGATTTCTACCATCAATCCACATCTACACCGTGATTCAAAAAAAAGTAAGCCAAATTGTTTTTCATAACTCTCTCATGCCTGATAACATATCACGCTAACATTTTCCAAATATTTAGAGAATTGGACCAAGAATATGATTCCAAAATTTCATGAGATGAAGTTGAACGGATAAAAAGATATGAATCTTTAAACTTCATATGCCGAAATTGCCGTTTACAAGCAATTTTCTGTCAGATTCAGTAAAATGTCAGTCAAACTTTTTCTCATATCTCTAATGCCTGATGATCAATCATTCTAAAATTTTCCAGATATGTAGATAATTGAACTAGCAATATGACCTCAACAGTATGATTTGATTATTTAATTAAATAAGATGCTCAAAATGTCATCCTCCAGCTTGCACGCAAGCCTTGAGGCGCTAGCGCCATTAGGCAACAGCATCGTCGATTATCCTCTGGTCCAGGCCATCCCACACTTCCAACAAGCGTTGCTTCAGATCGTTTATATCATGGATTGTTGTCTGGTAGACTCGGTCTTTCATTATGCACGCTCCACACTTTATAATCCGTAAAATTTTACTCCAGGATCACTTTAGACCAAAATTGGAAACTATCAGGCATCAAAACTGCAGCGAACACCATAACAGATTTGCTGAAAACTGAAATTTCCGGAGATGAAGTTTAAATATTCATATCTTTCTATCCGTTCAAATTTATTACATGATATTTTGGAATCCTATTCTAGGTTCAATTCTCTAAATATCTGGAAACTTTTAGTATGATTAATTATCAGGCATCGGAGATATAATAAAAACAGTTTAGCTTACTTTTTTTATTGAATCTGACAAAAAATTGATTGTAAACGGCAATTTCGGCATATGAAGTTTAAAGATTCTTATCTTTTGATCTGTTCGACTTTATCCTATGAAATTTTGGAACAATATTTTTCGTCCAATTCTCTAAATATTTGAAAAATTTTAGCGTGATATGGCATCAGGCATTAGAGCTATATGAAAAATAATTTGGCTTACTTTTTTTGAATCACGGTGTAGAAAAAATTTCATGAGAAGCAACAATGGCGCTGTTCGCATTATAAATTCCTGTAGGCCACTCCCAATATAATTATAGGCTAGTGATCCGCGCGTCGTGGTTTTCAAGCCAGTGCAATTTAATTTATAGCCTACTATAACCAAAAACTTTCCACAATAACATGTACTTCAGTAGGCAATACGATTCTCACGCGCTACGCCTACGCATGCCTCTATGCGTTTAATTGAGAATGGGGCAACCAAGAAAATATTATTTCGTGAAGAGTTTCGTGGCCAAACAAGTTTGGAAAACGCTGGAGTTGACTAATACTTTAGAACAGTGGTTCCCAACCTTTTTGGACTTGAGGGCCACTTTTTCTAAGTTGGAGAGCACAAGGGCCACTTTTTCTTGGTTTAAGAACATTCGGGGGCCACAAAGCTAAAATTTAATTAACTAGAAGCATATAAAATTGATATAAATGAACCAACATAGAATGTTTGATGTTGTTTGTGGAAGTCAAAATAAATTAATTTGTAATAGAAAGTAAATATGTGTTCTATCCTGTCCAAATTGTCAATTTTTCGTGTATTTTTGTTAATTCTTCGAGAGATGGCGGGCCACTTTTGGCCCGCGGGCCACGGGTTGGGAACCGCTGCTTTAGAAGTTTAACTTTAACTGTTAATGTTTAGCTGCATTAGTTAGCCTTGGTTGGGCAGGGGCGCATCTGAGTAACCTACCTAAGCTTAGTCTAAGAGGAGCGCTATATAACATTTTCGAAAACATAAATATAAGTAGCCTATTCATTACTGTTGAACCCTTATGGCATCTTTCTTCTTTTTCTTCCGACTGGAGTTAATCTCTCGCAGGGAAGAGGTCAGCCATAATGTCTTATGGCATCTGCGTTATAATTGATTAGTATGAACCGTAAGTTTACCGCGGGACGCATAAATTATACCCGAATTTCAAGCCGTATAGCACTTCAGAGATATTATTTTTATAAACATGATAATATTATTACTGCCGACAAATTGCAGTATCATTAGATGCAGGGTGAACAAATTAATTAACAGAAGTAGAAGTTGGATGAGCGACGAAAGATTGGTTTTATGCTAAATTGTAACCGTAAAACTAGATGTTGGATGAACGATCAAAATATTTTTAGTTCAAGTAGAAGTTGGATGAATAACGGAACTGTGATATAGTAGAATTAGAAGTTGGATGAGCGATGAAAAATTACTAAAACATGTTTTAAATAATTTTGCGTTGCTATAGATCTACGGCTTGGGATTCGGGTATATGCCCGCGGGTCACGGAATCCGAATCCTTTGGAGTTGGTTCGGAGTCGCCACTTCATCATAAGTTCATAACCAGACAGCGTCGAGCCTTCTCGGGTGTTGGCCCGTCCACCTAGAATGGGCTCCCGCTTGCACTACGCTTACTACCTCGGAGTAATTTCCCTGCTTTCTACCAGTTGCTTAAGACATATCTTTCTAGCCGTGGCTGGGTTGGAAGCGCCTCTGAGTAGGTTTCTCGAATGGGAGCTATAGTTATAAGTTTTCGGAATGAATGAATGAATGAACATTATGTAACTAAAAATTAATAATTATATATGCTACACAGAATGCAGTTTTATAAGCGCAAATTAGCTTATTCAATGTCAAAAGAAAGGCTATGAGCTTGTTCACGTACATGTAGATAATCATTGCAGTTGCTAATGACGGCCAGAGTCTATGCCTCGGACTCAACATAATAAGAGGCCTAAGACTACTAAAACCTTGCAGTTTGTGATGAGTGACCAACAGCCGGAAAGTGGATGCAGTGAACTTGTTGTATCGCCTGTTCTCTTTGAATAATAATTCCAATGTCTAGGCCTACTATTTTCGCAGTTGTTTAATCATCATCATCATCATCATCATCATCATCATCATCATCATCATCATCAGTCCTCTTTGTGCAATTCTGCACATCGGGCAATGCAGCTCCTCCATTTCTCCTGTCCACCGCCAGTTGTATTGCCTCGTCCCATGTCATGTCCATGCATTCAAATCTTCTCTGATGGTTTCCGGCTATTTTTCCTTTGGTCTGCCTCTTCCTCGTCTTCCCTCCGGAGTCCAGTTTATCACTCTTGTCTTGCTATCCAGTCTTGGTCCATGCGGATCACATGACCCATCCATTTCAGTCTACTCTTTCTGATGATGTTCTCCATGGTCTCCTGTCCTGTTGTTTACCTTACGGTAATGTTTATAACCTTGTCTCGCCAGGAGATGCACAGGATTTTTCTGGCCCATCTGTGGTGTGCCGCCTCCCGTTTGACACCGTCATCGGCCACATTTCAGCTCAGTATTTAATACCACTGTCTAATAATTGTAATAAGTTTTTGATGTTTGCCAAGTCTTTAATGAGTGTCTCAATGCCTCACACTTACATGTAATTGCTGTTTTATTCATTATTTAGTCGTATCAGTTCTTTACTGTATGTACTGTAGTCTATCAGTAGGAGTCGAGAGACTCCGGAAGTATTTGGCATTGGGGGTATTATCCAGTGGCCTGGTACAAGTACATGTTTCAATGTTATAGTCGTAACAGATGACAATAAGTTTAACAAAATTACCAACTTGACCTATATGGCAAACATCCAACGTGTGTATCGACTACACAAGAAGTGGAATTCTTCATAATATTATCTAAATATAAAATTCTGAAGATTGCTAAGAATGTCGGCGACTTCAGCCGTTCGTAATCGCTATCGTATTCCTCACATTTCTAAAACGCCACTATAGAAGGAAAAAACACAGGGCATCAGCTTATTCACGAGTGCTGTGTCTAGTCAGAAGGGTTGTTCAAAATGGTAATCCGTTGGTGGTCATAGTTCGGTAACCAAAGAATCATAGGTGACAGTACATGTAGCAGTTAAAGTAGGAGGCGCTTAGGTGGAGGGATTGGCAGGTGGAAATTCAGTTGAGGCGGGAGAAAGAGTTCCTAAAAAGGTCATACTTTAACTTAGAATGGAAAGCCCGTGGAATGATGGATATAGGAGCCTGAGAAGGTGATGGTCGGTGACCGACAGGGACTGAGGAAGAATGGGATAAGAACTATTAGCTTTGAATAAGCTTAAAGGTTAAGTGCAGTGTTATTCATTTTCATCGTGTTTCGGATATTAATTAGTTCTTTAACTTTAAAATCCGAAATAAAACCTCAAGAAAACCATCGATTTAGAACGGAAAAGTTAGCAAACAGGAATGATTTGTCGATAAAACTCACGTAATTTGTCGTGTTCTGATATTTTATTAGAATATTGAAAGAGCCACGACTCAAGCATGAAACTGATCTTACAATGATCATTCATCAATGCTAAGCTATTTTTAATAATAATGTGGCCCACTGAGATTTCATTCAAAGAACATCTTGACCTATGAATGGTTTTTGTGCATAGGTGCTAGTTCAAAGTCAGTTTTGTCAAACTGAAAATGTATTTAAGGATATTGCGAAGTGTCTTTAAAGCAGTGGAATAGTTTTCTTTGAAGGTCTGAGTCGTCCCTCCAACACCAAAGCCGAATTGTCACCATCAACTAGCCTGTATCTGCAACAAATGAGCAGGAAACCAACTCACGAATCTTCACCAGCTTAATAATGACAATTTAACGATGCAAATTCAGGCATGCAACATAGATTTAGAAACTAAACTATTAGCCATCCATTACGCAATTTATTTCATAAGCTTGGCCTTAGCGCCAAACCTTTGATTTTAACTGTGGTAATAAGGATTCTATTGTCCTGCAATCCTGATCTAGACAGGAGATGTATGACGTTGGATGTATAGGGAACTGATTTCAGCCGGAAACCTGCAATGATATTTATACATACATGTAGTCTAAGAGTTCTGCAATGTCAAAGGAGAAATCATTAGATATTTGAACTTCTGATTGGTGGAGAGTCATATTTAACCGAATACTTATAAGCTTTCACTGCATTGTAGGCTGTTTTCTAATATTAGTCAATGTGTGGTTTATAAAATTTACTGTTTTAGTATTTTCTGTGATATAAATGTAAATGCAATCGGATTTTATAATTATAGCGGCCGTCTATGACCTCGACTTTGTTAATTTTTCAATGAATTTGATCGGATGAGATCCTTCACCACCGATTGTCCGTTTGAATGTACGTAACGTCATTTCGGTTCACGTGGACGGACCGTGCTAGCCCGAGATTTTGAATCTCTGAAACAGTCAAATTTTGGAAACGAACCGCGGCCCGCACGCGTGCTCTCTTTCAGAGTCGCGTACAGACGCGCGGCCATCGCTCTTACCGATGTAGCTACCTGATCCAGTGTCGTAATATACAATCATAATTTTTATACAAAGTAACTGATTAATTCCTGTGAAAAATCATTGTTCCCAAAATGCGTCTTCAGCGAGTGTTTGTGGTTTCGCTGTGTCTAGAGCCGATGGTAATGCGTCGTGTGTTGCTGTCAATAGAATATTAAGAGTAACACATGCTAAGCTGCATACTGTATACCTCCCACACATTTTCCATCGTGCATCTTTACGATGAGTCTTTTAGTCTGACACATCTTCACGCTGAGTTTGCAATAGTTGTTGTAAGTAATTCCGTCGCTGCCACAGATTGGATTAATCGGCTCTGTGCACTTCGTTTTACAGCGGCATTCTCCCGATTTCGAATCGCAATATTTTAAACGACCACACGATTTCTTTGTGCATCGGGAGTCTGGAATAAACAATAATAATTATTCATATGCTCATTAGTATTATTGTTGGAGTGTTTGATCGGAAACCTCAACTAAATTCTCACTCTAATATGCACTGTGATCATTGCCTTCAAACAAAATACGACCGCTCATTCACAATTTGATCATGTGCAAAAATCGTCATTTTAGCTGTACAGTGGCGACATTGAAATTGGAAAAGGCAATTCCACGTTAGGAACTAGGCCTACATAGCAAATGAGTGCCATAAGCAGTTTCTATAGCTAAGATAATTTTGTAAACATTAGTAATAATAATAATTATTATTATTTCGATCGAACTCACCGTTCCCACACAGAACGACACTAGCGAACAGTGCGGCAATCACAACAACTACGATGAAGCTCAACTTTGCCATCTTGCCACACAGTCTTCAACCTCACTCAAACAGCCAGAGAGGACGACCCTTTAATAACCATTGACATGCATAGTTGCTTCTGTTTTGCCCGCAGGCTTGTGCACGACAACTGGGCCAGAAGACAGAAGTAAAGGTAGCGTATGGGTCGAATCAAACTGGTACCGTCAGGTGCAAAGGTCGATGAAAATCGGCAGAGACACTGCTTATTATTGTTTATTATTTTGTGGTTTTCCTCCATGGTCCAGTTGACAAGGGTCTTCGATTTGTGGAATAAGAATTCAGTCCCAATTTTCACTCACGCATAGCCTACTTTTCATTCATACATTATAGCCTACAGAACTGACAGCGAAGGAACAAGCGAATGGAATTCAAGTGAATCGGTTTTGAATGACAATAATTATGCCATTGCCCGCTGGTCCAGTGCCCTACATATGCGTGCGTCTCATGCTCCTCAACGCCTGTGAAGCTCGTGCGCGAATTGATATTATACATGTAAGTCATCGGTTGCACGGTCTTTTATCGATCACTACGCCAGTGCCAGTCCCAAGTCTGGATAGAGGAAGAGGGAAACACTACTCATCTTTTATACGACACAGCGTCGTAAAAGAGCAACAGGCATCTGTACTATTATGCGGGATCTTAGGTAGACCGCAGCACAATTCAAATCAGATGATGATGATGATGATGATGATGATGATGATGATGATGATGATGACGATGATGATGATGATGGTGATGATGATGGTGATGATGATGATGATGATGATGGTGATGAAGATGATGATGATGAGGATGATGAGGATGGTGATGGTGATAGTGAGGGTGATAGTGATGATGATGATGATGATGATGATGATGATGATGATGATGATGATGATGATGATGATGATGATGATGATGAGGATGGTGAGGGTGATAGTGATGATGATGATGATGATGATGTTGATGATGATGATGATGATGATGATGATGATGATGATGATGATGATGATGATGATGATGATGATGATGATGATGATGATGATGATGATGATGATGACGACGAGACAGATGCGGTTCTCTGACACTGTATGTGGCTGCCTCTATAGCCGGTGGTTCTCAAATTGATACACCATAATTATGTACTTGCGGAGTCAGCGCTTAACGCTTGGATCTCCTTGATAGGGGATGAACCACCAACTGGAGCAGCTGCTGACAACCAAAGATAGTGGGATCGTAGATTCACTGGCAAGTCATTGGCGGGCCTGCTCGAGTCAACCAGCGTTCCATGTGACCGCTTCGCGAGCATCTCACTCTGTAGACTGTAAGCTTGCTCCCTCTGTGACTGCTCTGGGCCTCGGTGAACAGTTGGTGGGTGGCAATTGGTTGGTTGGACAAAGTTCATCAGAGACCTTTTAACTACAGCATGTTTTACGGTTCAATGACGCGCAGCAGAACAAACACAATGCACCGAGTTCGCAACCATGAAGGGACGTCGTAGCATAAAATTGCTATTGACAAAACCGGTTCATGTCGTTCCACCAGCTGTCTTCAATAGGCGAACGAATCAATCTCATACATTTATATAGCGCCTCTTAAAGATCTCTATTCAGAGACCCTCGAATTATTGTGTTTGCAACAAAAGCAAAAGTCAAAATGACCGGAACAAAAAAAGAGATTGAAGTGAGATATCTTGCAGTGAAATGTCATGACTTCCGCGTTAAGATCATTCGCTCATGACAAGTCGACAACTCGTCTTTATTTCAGTTTTTGTGGGTTTTAGTGTTCAGCTTCATTCGTAATAAAATGAATAAATTCATCTTTGTGTCGTTATTTTGTTCGTTTTGTCACATTGCTCATCTTAATAACGTACATGTAGATGTTCAAGAAGACCCGTCTATAATGGCGCTTCGGCTGCCTCTATTCCAATGCACGTGCACATGGCGGCTGGTTAGTTTGATTGATGGCATTCCAAATTTCCAATACATGGGCACATGAGCGGAGTTTGGTCTCCGTTCCTGGGGAGCTAACCCTGAGTCTGGGCCTTATTGGGAGGGCTAACCCAGAAAAAGAATACCACTTTCATGGTAAAAAAGATGAATTTGGGCCTTCTTGGAGGGGCTTAGCCCCCCCAGCCCCCGATAAACTCCGCCCATGATGGGCACATAATGGTGGCTGATTAGTTTGATTCACGGCACTCCAATGCATGGAAACATGATTTGTCTTCTGTCAGGTGTAGATCTATAAGCGACTAGAAAGGGATAAGTGAGTAAAGAAAGAGAAACCATAGACACATACAAGACAGTAGACACAGAGACAGAGCTCTAGAGAACTTAGTTCGGTGGAACTCTTTTTGTTTCACATGTACGTAGCCTACGTGTCCCTGTTAGCGGAGTCAGTGATCCATTCAGAGCCCATCCTTGTGGCCATTCCAATTTGAATATGTGACATGTAATTTTAACTGTAAAAAATGATTGGTTACAAAATAAAATGATTGATTGATTGATTGATTGATTGATTGATTGAACTCACTTTTCTTGCAGATAACGACACTCGCGAACATCAGTGCGGTTATAACAATAACTACTATGAAACTCAACTTTACCATAATTTATTGTCAAAGTCTTCAACTTCACTTAAACTTAAACATCCAGAGGACGACCATTTTATAACCATTGACATAATTATTAAGGCGAATGAAACAGACTTTCAATTAACTTTCAGTTATCGACATCTAGAATAATTGGCTAATTAAAGAATACGCCCATTGGTGGAGAATGTACACTGTACTTCTCTTCTTTGGTTCTCTGCCGTCAGGCAGGTTCATATGTCCAATGACGCCACGCATATCTGTTCTGTGCATCCATCTTTAGCCCTCTGTAACCGTCCTTTGTCATCATCCAGTCCAGTAGCATTGTTCTTGGTCTTCCTCTTGTCTTTTTCCCCTCCATTCTTCCTTCGATGATATCCCGTACTATGGTGTCACTCCTCATGATGTGTCCAATCCAGTTTCTCTGTCGCCTCCGTATTGTCTCCATCATTGATCGTTCCTCTCCCACCATCTGCAGTATTTCTTCGTTTGTCTTGTGTTCCATCCAGCTGACACGCTTCATTCTTCGCCAAATCCACATTTCGAAAGCCTCCAATCTTCTTATGTCATCCTTTCTCATTGTCCATGTTTCTGACCCATACAGGACCACACTCCACACCAGCGTCTTGGCCATCCTCTTTTTAAGGCTCATATTTAGTTTTCCTCTGAGGAGTTCCCCTCTGTTGTTGAATGCGTCTTTTCCCATGGCTATTCTTCTTTTTATTTCTATATGGCATCTTGCATCATCTGTGACCATACTTCCTAGGTAGCAGAATTTCTCTACCTGTTCTATTTCCTCTCCGTTTACTGTGATCTTAAGAATTGCTTCCTTTCCTCCTTTGCTTATCCTCATAGTCTTTGTCTTTTTGATGTTTATTTTCATGTCGTATTCTGTCGATATCATGTTCAGTCGATCCATCATTCTTTGTAATCCTTCTTGAGTGCCTGCCAACATTGCCTGATCGTCCGCAAACCTCAGAGCTTTTATCAGTCTTCCTCCTACCTTTATCCCCTCATTCACTTCTTCCAGTGTTTCTCTTACAATTTCTTCTATATAGATATTAAACAATATTGGGGATAGTGGGCATCCTTGCCTCACACCTCTTCCTATCTGTCATTTTACACATTCCTCGGGATGAGTAGGGAGGTGGTCTCCCGTTGCCTTCCTCCCGGTGTTTTTACGGAGAGACACCATCTCTCAGCGTCGATGTCGTCCATCGTCCGTCCTTCAGCTTCTTCGCCCATGGGGCACTCGCTTATACCGGCGAGTACTCGGTCGTCCACCACGCACTCCGTTGAAACAGGAGGGACCCCGAGAAGGTGGCGTGGGTGGACATTTGAGCAGCAGAGGCTATTTGAGTCGCTTGCATGCCCCATTCCCCTCCCTGTACACTGTACAGTCTTGCCATATTATGCCATGTATTGCACGCATCTGCAATTTTCATATTGTAGACCTACTTGAACAGACACACAATGTAGAAATCGAGTTGGCCTAAAATGACGTAGCTGACATAAAAATCCACTTTTCAAGCACAAACCAAATATAGAAAAGTTTCGTGAGAAGAAACAAGAGCTCTGTTTGCATTCTAACTTCGTGTTGGCCCTCCCAATAGGCTATTGCGAATTTGCGATCCGCGAGTCGTGAATTTCAAAACATTGCAATTTAATTTTTCGTATCCAACAAAATAATGAACTCTCTGCATTGTTTGTGTCTAGGTATCGGTATGCAAACCAGTTACTGTACACCATACGCTTCTCAGGCAATGTCTATATCTATAATTTGAAACCTTTAGGCCTACACCGGTCACGGACCCCAAATAAAATTTGGCGCCTTTTGGAGCATTATCGCGACTGTGCGACTCTATTATCCTATATAGGCCTAATAGTAGACCATCATGTAGGCCTATGTTATGGACTAATAATAGCCTATAATAAATTATGCTCCTGCACTTTTGTAGGCCTAGTAAAAATTTATATGACCAATAAGATTATATGAAATTTATTATTAAAAAACCTGTATTTTATTTTAATGTTAAACCTCAAGCCGTGTTCGATAATTTATAATTGTTACTAGGGCAGAAAATCCACATTCACAAAGAATGTTGATGATGTTGCATAATATAGAGAGTCTGTTACAAACTTTTCCTTGTTGAAAACCAGTGAAAATCGGCTGGCCTATAGGCCTACATCAATAACTGTTCATGATTTCCACATCCTAGCCCAATGTAACAAAAAGACGAGAGTTTAGTGGACGTGCCTTGATGAAAAATTAATTAGCCTATTAATTAAATGGTTAGGCTAATCAATTTTTCATCAAGGCACGTGCAGACTGAAATCTATTTACGATCTATGCCCTGATCGTAAATAGATTTCAGTCTGCACTCTAGCGATTGAAACAAACCGACCCATCTGGGGCCTATAACAGATGATTTTGTCATTGATCAGCGTATTATTAGTTTCATATCGCTACTGAAAAGGGGAAAATTGACAGAAAATTGATCTGTTTCTAATTTTTTTTCATCCGAAGTGTATTACTTTCAGGACTTGCTCGCGGACCCCCAGGCAGATCGCTCCCAAGGGTCCGCGGACCCCCGGTTGAGAACCGCTGATCTAGGTAATTTAGACCAACTTGATTTCTACAGTTTGCATCTGTTTAAGAGGGCATTATTAAATTATGAAAATGCAGATGCGTGTAAACAATGACATAATAATTATTATGGCAACAGCCGCAACATATGGAACTGCAATTTTGCGCCAATGGGCTTGTTCTTTAATAGACAATTCTAGATATCGATCAATGAAAGTTAATTTAAATTCTGCTTCATTTGCATCACGTCAATGGCTATAAAAGGGGTCGTCGTATGGCTGTTTGAGTGAAGTTGATGACTGTGGCAAGATGGTAAAGTTGATTTTCATCGTAGTTGTTGTGCTAGTCGCACTGTTCGCGAGTGTTGTTCTCTGCCAGAAAAGTGAGTTCTACCCAACTAAGTTCTCTATGTCGAATGCTGTCTCGGTCTGTAGGTCTATGTGTCCCTGCGTGTCTCTGTCTGCCTACATGTAGTTCTTTCTCACGTACTTTTCTAGTCGCTTATACACTTTTTTAGCATCAGAATCAAGCGATCGCTCAATTCATCCTCATCATCATCATCTTCATCATCACCATCATCGTCATCATCATCGTCATCACCATCATCATCTTCATCATCACCATCATCGTCATCATCATCATCATCATCATCATCAGTTCTCTTCATGCAATTCTGCACATCGGGAAATGCAGCTTCTCCATTTCTCCTGTCCACCGGCAGTTGTATCGCCTCAACCCACGTCACGTCCATGCATTTGATCAAGTCTTCTCTTTCTGATAATGTTCTCCATGGTCTCTTGTCCCCTTGCGTTTATGTTTTTAACCTTGTCTCGCCAGGAGATGCGCGGAATTTCTCTGAGCCATCTGTGGTATGCCGCCTCTAACCTCCTCCCGTTTGACACCGTCATAGGCCACGTTTTCGCTCCATGATCACTTCGGACGTTTGATCATTGCGGACTTTTGATCAATGTGGACATTTGATCATTTCGGAAGTTTGATCATTTCGGAAGTTTGATCATCGGGCGAATTACATAAAACGTTATGACACACAATCATTACCAACCAAATCATTACCAACCTTTGTATTTAATTTTTAATTAAGTGAAAAGTGAAATATGAAAACATGTCAAGAGCTATTAAAGAGTTCACTATATTAAGATAAAGCAATTGCAGGCAAGTAGGCTAAGTAAGGGTTTCATGGAGGGATTGGGGGAGAAGGGGAAGACCATGCAGAGAATGGTTGCAGGACATTGAAGAAAGGTGTGGGATGAATGCACAGGAACTGACACATCGGGCACAGGACAGAGAAGTATGGAGAACATTAGTCAAGTGTGCAGTGGACACCTACGGCCCATGGATAAAGAAGAAGAAGAAGAAGAAGAAGAAGAAGAAGAAGAAGAAGAAGAAGAAGAAGAAGAAGAAGAAGAAGAAGAAGAAGAAGAAGAAGAAGAAGAAGAAGAAGAAGAAGAAGAAGAAGAAGAAGAAGAAGAAGAAGAAGAAGAAGAAGAAGAAGAAGAAGAAGAAGAAGAAGAAGAAGAAGAAGAAGAAGAAGAAGAAGAAGAAGAAGAAGAAGAAGAATAAGAAGAAGAAGAAGAAGAAGAAGAAGAAGAAGAAGAAGAAGAAGAAGAAGAAGAAGAAGAAGAAGAAGAAGAATAAGAAGAAGAAGAAGAAGAAGAAGGAGAAGAAGAATAAGAAGAAGAAGAAGAATAAGAAGAAGAAGAAGAAGAAGAAGAAGAAGAAGAAGAAAAGAAGAAGAAGAAGAAGACGAAGAAGAAGAAGAAGAAGAAGAAGAAGAAGAAAAGAAGAAGAAGAAGAAGAAGAAGAAGAAGAAGAAGAAGAAGAAGAAGGCTAAGTAAGGGTTTCTGTCTGACGAAGTTTCATGTCTCCGACATCTCTTCGGGCGAGTGCTAGTGAATAATTGTTACCGTCATGAGTTTGTACAGTTGTGAAGACATGTTACCTTTGATGTGCATTGTGCACTACATCTGCGATCAGCGTTGCTTTGCATTTCAATGCACGTGCTGTAGTTTGGAGATGTAGCAAGTACCAAAAAATAACATTTGAGCGTGTATTATTGTTCATTTCAGACCTATGCAAAGGAGTAACGTGTCATCGTGGAAAACATTGTGATTCGAAAATGGGAAAATGCATTTGTACTACGAGTACAAAGTGCACAAAAAAGGATAAACCAGTCTGTGGTAGCGATGGAAAGACTTACAAAAACAGTTGTTTACTCGCCTTGAAGTCGTGTCAGACTGGCACGAAGATTAAAGTCAGTCACAAAGAAAAATGTAAAGAAGAAGGTAGGCCTATAGTATGCATCTTACTATGTGTTATCTTATTCTTCTGAAAACAGCATGCGTCACATTGCCGTCGGCGATAGACTCAGTGAAAACAATCAACGAAGACGCATTTCTTGAACAATGATTTATCACTGCGATCAGCGTTGCTTGGCGCTTCAATGGTGTAGTTTCACGTGTAGTTTGGACATGTAGCAAGTACCAAAAATTAACGAATGAGCGTGTATTATTGTTCATTTCAGACCTATGCAAAGGAGTAAAGTGTTCTGCTGGACAATATTGTGATCCGAAAAACGGAATGTGCTATTGTTCTACGAAGTGCCCACATCCGGAGGATCCAGTCTGTGGTTGCGATGCAAAGACTTACAGAAACAAATGTGAACTCCTCGTGAGGGCGTGCCAGACTACCAACAATATCAAAGTCTGTCACAAGGGAAACTGTATAGAAGGAGGTATGACATTTCCTTATTTTATTCTGCTGAAACAGCATGCGTCACATTGCCGTCGGCGATCATAGACTCAGTGAAAACTACAAGCAATCACTGAAGACGCATTTCTCGAACAATGATTTATCACAAGAATCAATTCAGTTAGACCTACTTTGTAGCCTATTTAACAGAAAACACTAACCCCATTGATTTTGATAAACCACACCGTGACACACGGACCAATAGCCTATAAGAAGTTAGAAGCAATGCAGTAAAAGCTTATAAATGCTTTAGGCATTCGTTTAGATGTAACTCTCCATCCATCAGAAGTTCAACTAACTTATGTTAGTCAATCGCCTGTCGTAATCTCTTCAGAATATACTATGGCCTCTCTAGTCGTAGGCCTACTTGTCGTATTGCTACTTTTTCTCTATCGCCTTGTCACCGCTCCATTTAACCCTTATAGAGTAACCCTTTTTGGTTACAGTTGTTGGTAACCAGAGGTAAAAAATACCCCCAATTTATTTTCGTCAGACCTATGGAAATGTTTAACCAATGTTGGTCATGTTTAATTTATCTGATGGACAAAGACCATATTAAACAGCACTAGGCCCCTATTGAATGTTTCTTTTAGTCAGTTTTGTCAAAACTTACAAAATAAAAACATTCAGTGACAAGTACACTCGTAATAGATTTTCTACAGTTTCAGTGGGCATCTTATGCATTCGTATTATATACGTTTTTGTCCATGCTTTCCGCATACAAAATGATTACATTTGGAACAGCGGTGTTCGACTTTGTGATCAATCTGTCGAGGGCAACTCTGGCAGCGACCTCTTTTGTTAGTAGCAGTTTGAACTGGATCAACCGCTGGCTCCATTCCAAGTGCTAACAGTGCTCGAGAGACTGATGGCTGATGACATAATTATGTCCTCCGTTACGGAGCGGTGCGTGATAAGCGGTCTGATTAGCTCATGACTAACTTCCAGATTGAACACACGTGATCTCGCAGTGTTGGATTCTGCAACTTCCATAATATTATGACATAATATGCTGCATCAACCAAGAAATAGAAGAGACGCATTGATCATCTTCTGGTCCTGCGACTGAAGTATATCCCTTAGTTTCCTGATCGAATGAGTCCACGGCACCTTTTGTGGCAACAAGCAACCACATATCTCCAATATTTCAGTTCTAACAGCTTGGTCTACTATGCTTAGGCCTGTATCTATATATTGCAGAAATGATTTATCCAGTACCGGAATATAAAACCTTATTTTTCATAGCAGTCTGCCGCTAGGTGGCAGCGCTATCTGGCACAGCTGAAAACGACATTGGGAAGAAAAAACATATTTAGGAAAAGCCAAAAAAGCAAAAGTCTTCTTTATTTTATTCAAAAGAAGGGTAGGAAAAAAGTAGACTGGGGGTTATTTTTTACCCCCGGTTACCTTATAAGGGTTAAAAAAAGCTTCTTGAAATCAAATGGAGGCCACGTCCATGCATTTTTTAAATGGCCCATGGCCGGTTTGACCCCGCTGGATCCGCCTCTGCCTCGCCAGTAGAAAAGTACGGGAATAGACCGATTTTTCTTGTATAAGTTAATCAGAATTTTGCAAAAATAATGATGACGACGACGACGGTGACGAGAGTAACGATGTGACTGGTCGTAGAAAATGAAGATGTCACTACATGTATCCCAAGTGGTCCCTTTGAATTTCAGATTATTTTCACCGAATAAGAAAATTGAAAAACAAATTTTAAATCATTATCTTCATCAACGTGGTCGTCATCGTCACCATCAAAGTTGGCCATGATCTAAAACCGCATTGAAAATTAATTTATTACATACCTAAGATGTGATTATAAACACTGATAGCCTACTCTCTCTGCCTGTCCTTCGTCCAAGGCGATTTGGCATGCCTGCGATAATATTAGGCATTACAGAAGACTACAACAGGGCTGAGGGTCTCTGAAACACACTCTGACCTCAAGATAAACTATACATTCTTACTGCATAATTATAAGGATGTTGCACGTAGCCTACGCAATCAATGCATGATTAATAAATTTCAAGTGCAGTACTATCAAGTCCAGATAACGGTAAGTTTTAAAATGCAGCTGTGTTGCTTGATATGTGATCTTATGGTGCAAACTGGTTCTTACGTGTAATGAATTTTCAAAGTTCTAAAAGGCTTTTGTTGAATTCGAATTAGCCTACATCTCAAAATACTTTTTCAAAACTGCTCCTCAAAAGCTGGCTTCACCCATATTTTTATTTTAATGCTATGGGACTTATACCTAGACTAAAACTTTACGTTAAGAAAAATTGATCAGCTTCTGATCGTATCAACCACTTGAAGTTTCTGTGCTTGGAAATAGTCATCTGTTAATTTATAAATCACACCACTAGAAACATTGATGAACGATTACAGGCTAATCACCCACACACACTTACACAGCAAGTATATTTAATTTTGAACGCCGACCTCAGCGACCTGGGCCTTGCGGTAACGAAGTAATAATAATTATTATAGTATTCAGTAGAATATGATGGATGCAAAGCTTTCTATTACTGTCAGACTTTCTTTATTTCTCTGTCTATCTGCTCTGTCCGTCTCTCTATTTGTCGGTTAGTCTATCTCTCAGTCTCTCTATCTGCTTATCTGTCTGTCCGTCGATCGCTATCTACCTCTCTCTATCCATGTCTGTCTATCTATTGCTTTGTGTCTGTCTGTCTGTCTGTTTGTTTGTTTGTCTGTCTATCTGTCTGTCTGCCAATGGTTCATGTAAAGTGGCGTTCAGAGACATGTGGCCCTTTACATGTCAGTGCAATACAATACAACTGCAATTTGATAGCAGCGCCCTTCTTACAAAGCGACACTTCTGGAACTAAAATGGTGTTCAAGAATTTCAACCGATCACAGCGCAAGTTTATCTTTGAATGCCGAACTCTCAGTAATAGAAGGCTCTGGATGGATGGATAGGCCTTCGACTCAATTTCAATTTGCCAATTAATTCGTAGAAATATGTTGTTTGTCACGCACCATTCTTTCAAGGCCTCTTTCATTGTCTTTCATATTTCATTTATGTCAAACTAGATGGGGTGCCCGGCGTTGCCGGGAAATTTAGCATTCGCCCCCACTCCCGGCCAGTTCCTTACTTCACCCACCCTCACTGCCGGCTCCCCAACCGCCCGCTCCCCAGATTAGCCACACCCACCCCACCCAACCCAACCCCACCCACACCCCAGCCCACCCCACGCAAATCCACCCCGGCCCAGCCCACCCTGACAAACCCAATTCACCACAAAACCACCCAACCCCACTCACACACAGTAGTGAAGGTTAGAAGTGAAATGGTGAAAAAACTCGGGAAATGCATGCCAGTAAAAAAGTGAAAAATAGGATTTCGTCCCCACCCTGCCCCCGTACTCGCAAAGATTCGCCAACCCGTTCACCGGGTGTGCCATACCGAAAGCGACACAGTAGTGAAGGATTGGAGTGACAAGCTCAAAACAATGTGGAAATGCACATCAGTGAAACAGGGAGAATGAGGGTTTGCTCCACATTGGCCCAATGGTGGGAGAGATTCGCCAACTCCACTGGGTGGTCCCGATGACACTCTGTCAAGGTAGAAAGTTCAAGATCAATAGTTGTGTTTTACTGGAAAATTTTCTACGCCCCCCACCAATAATATCCTACCTGACCGGCCCTTGCGGGGCGAAGTGTGTGTTGGGTGGGGCAAGGTGACCCCGGTAGCACTCAGTTTAGATGCAACGTTTCAGGTGAATAGCTGTGAAAGTTTGGCGACGGAATGGATATTGCAAAAGTTTAGGTTTTCGCCCTTTACTCTGGCCCCCTGGTGGGAGAGATTCGCCAACACCTCAACAGAATCGTTTTGATGGCTCTCTGTCTATGTAGAAAGTTTCAGTTCAGTAGGTGCGTTTTACCAAAATATTTTGGGAGAGATTCGCCTACCCCCTTCCCACGGGGTGTTTCATGCCCACACCGACGCCGAAGTGGAGGTTTTTGAGTGAAAAGCTCAAAAACTGTTTAAATGCATATCCGTCAAAGAGACAGACAGACAGACAGACAAACAAACAGACAAACAAACAAACAGAATCTTCTTTTTGTTTATGATAGATTGTGAGTTCAATCTGCTGCTGTTACTCTGCTTCTTTCTCGTCCGTTAAAATTCTGTTAGCTTTATGTATTTGCAGAGGATTTATAGGCCTATATTTCAAGCGCATTATTTTCTCTTTAACCCTATGACGTACAGTCGAAAGTGACAAATGGGTGTCCCAATTCTGCAAGCATCTAATTAAAAGTAATTGTTAGCCATTATTATCAAATAAAGAAGAAGATTATCAAAAAAACTGGGAGGTAGGTTTAGTCGAAAACAGAAACTAAACTTTTTCACAATTCAACTCTAAAGCTGAGAACAAATTGACAAATCATTAAGGAGTGCAGATTTAGGTCGAATAACCCAGCTGACAGGACATCAACGGCCTTGAGTGGGGAATGGTTATTCGGCGGAGCTTTTGAACAGGTGCCCGAAATTCATATCAACGAAATATCGGGTAATGGATAAAACCAACATCACTCAAACAGGCGTGCATAAGACGAGGCATGCATGAGACGCACGGTTTAGTCAATGCATATAACAGGTCCAGCGTGTAATGGCAGGCCAATAGTATATACCTGCGACTCAATGCAGATTCGCAAACTGGGTCATGGACGAAAACAACAAATCAGTAACACCGAGGACTGTCAGTTGTTACAACCCTTAATCGACTGTGCC